>NW_004624884.1:987055-1072269 GCF_000247695.1 Heterocephalus glaber
TAGGAATGGGGAAAAAATAAGCACCAAGATGCATTATATAAAGGTACAATTCCCAATGAGAAATGTAATTGCTGTGTACCTAAAATGTACCAATAAAAGAGTTCAATTTTTAAAAAATATCCAATTCAATAAATGTAAAAACCACACAAAAAAGAATTGTTCTATGAATGCAGGCTGCTTTAAAATTGGATTAAATTCTTAAAACCATAAACAAAAATAAAAACAACAATAAAAACAAAAATAAAAATAGCAAAATTAATCTTCCTTGTATCCTGGGACAAGTGTCCCTGACTTGAGCTCTAAATTTTCTCTGTCCCTGTGGGGAGAGGCTGTTGTGCCAACTGCTCTTCCTCCAGCTCTTTGTCACAGTGATTGGTCCCATCCACGAGGGGCCCAGGCAGCACCACCAGACCAGGACATACACAGCCTCCAGGAAGGTGAAGTCTCTCCTGCAGAAGACAAAATAATGTTCACTCTACTCTTGGCCATGATTTATTAGTGGTGTTTGGATAGTAATTTAACTTAGCCCATCATGCATTGCTTTCCAAATTACAGAATGCTGAACACGTAGTCAGCCACTTCACACAGCTAGACAGGCCCAGGTAACCCTGAACCCCCACTTCCTGACACAAAGCATAATTCATCACAGGTAGTGTCACACACTGCAGTGCGCTCCCAGCTCCTGAGTCCACCTAAGAAACAGCACGTACAGGATTGCTCATTCTTTCCCAAGGGGGCATATTCATCCTAGGGTGGGGACCCAGCAATGGGAGCGCAGCCTGGGCCAGCCTCCACGGCTCACCTGGTAGTGGTGGGCTGGGGGGTTCCCGGCCCCGCCGGGGGATGCAGCTTTGGGCTACCCCCTGAAGAAAGCTCCTCTGTGGCCTGGAGTGGCAAGACCCATTCCAGGCTCATTCACGGGGAGGGGAGCTTCTCCAGCAAGCAGAAAACAGGCAGAGCCCAGCAAGTGGGGCTGTGTTTGGGCCATCCGGAAGCAGGGCCCTTCTAGTTCACTCCAGCTTCCTCTGAGAGACAGTGGACATCGCTGCTCTCCAAAGGCCTGCAGAGGGATCCAAAGGCAGGGAGGGCTGCCAGGGCCTGAGCCTGCGCCCTGCAACGGATGAATGCAGTGCAGACCTCACCTTCCGGGCCATCAGACCCACTATCCCTGGGCTTGCCTGCCAGGACTCTGTCAGGAGCTGTGCATGGGCCTGGCCATCCATCTCCACCAGCTGTACGGAGGCATAATTTACAGAGCGTCTGGTACGTCCATAGCCAGGGGACCTATTTAAGCATATGGTTTCAACAGTTTTTATCGAATATATGCCCCTATAGCCCCCACAATCAAGATGTAACACACTTCTGCCATATGAAAAGCTTCCCTGTGTGCTTTGGACAAAGAGCTCACCTGCACACCCCTCACTCCTGGCCCCAGGTGTTTGTTGATCTGTAATTCGTTCCTTTAAAAATTTTTCACTGGAGTGGGACCACACAGTATATATACGTATGTATACAAATTTGTGTCTGTGTTCCTTCTCTCGGAATGATGTTTTAAAAAATTCACCCATTTTGTTGCATATCTTGTTGTTTCACTCCTTTTCTTTGGTGAATAATATTCTACAATGTGGCTATATCACAGTTTGTTCTATTCATTCTCTTTTTGATGGACATTTGGGTTGTCCCAGAATTTTTATCTATTAAAAATAAGCTGCACAAACAATCCAGCAAAATGCTTTTATGTGGAATTGCTGGGTCGTATAAATAAATGTATGTTTTCCTTTGTGAGAACCTGCCAGATTGTCTCCCAAACGGCTGTGTCCCTTTAGGTTCTCGCCAGCGCAGTACCTGGGATTGTAAACCTTTTTAATTTTAGCCACTCTGGCTGGAAAACTCTACAGACATCCCCACCTCACAGTGGTTCATCTTAGGGTTCTTCCACTTCATGACTGAGTGAGAGGGATGCATTTTCGGTAGAAATCAGACTTAGAATCTTCTATTTTGATTTTGTCCTGGACCAGTGTGATCCAGGACCTCGGCCTCAGCTGCAGCTCTGGTCCTATGGACCGGGAAAGGGTGTGGTGCGGCTGAGCTGCGTGTGCAGTAGGGTGGGTGCACGTGACCCTCCTGAGGCTTTCGGCAGTGGCGGGTTTGTCGGGTCCTTGCGACTGACACACAGTGAAGTTTCTGGGCCTGGTCGGTCGGTGTGTCTGTGGAGTGATTGGCCCTGACAGCCGGAAGCCTAATGGCAGCTCTGCCCCGAGTCCTGCACTCACCTCTGCGCCAGAGTGCTTTGCTCTTCAGTACTGGGTGTGCAGCCAGGGTGCTGTACCACTGACCTCCATCCTTAGCCCTTTTATCTTTTTATCTTGAAAAACGTTCTCATTAAATTACCTGGGGTTGGCCTGGACTTTTGATCCTCCTGCCTCAGCCTTCCAAGTCACTAGGATCACAGGTGTGCACCTAGCTAGACCCTGTTCTTTCATCCTGTGCTTTATGCTGACGAAATCTTCCAGACTCAGTCTTCCCGTGTCTGGGCAGCCAGGCTTCCCACATCTCTGCCCCTCTAGTCCACTGCTCCCATGGGAACCACTCCCACAGACAGTCCTCATATCGGACAGCTTCTCAGGTGCCCTGGAGCTGAGCTGCGTTGAAGGAGTGGTAGTCTAGGGAGGGGAAATGGGGTTCACATTCCAGACAGAGGGACCAGCAGACATAAAGGCTCCCGGTGCACCACAGTCCTGAAGTGGCCCTCGAAGTGTGGTGCTAAAACTGGAGCTTGGCAGCAGTGGCTGAGCAGCCAGGCCACACAAGGCCCCTTTGCCACTGCCTGTCAAGGTGCTGGACATGGCTCAAGGAGGTGCTGAATGTGGGGCAGGGAGAACTCTCCCTGTGTCTCAGAAAAAAATGTGCTGGTGCCCAAGGGAACTGATTTAGAGAGTAGAACAGAGAGAGGGAAAGGGCAGAAAAGCCAGACAGACTCCCAGGACTGACTCACTATGGGTGCCTTCTAATGATTTTTAAATAAAAGAAGACAAATGAATGCGTCTTTTTGTGTCACTTACCTTTTGCTCTTCTGTGTTTCCTCCTCTGCTCAAAGGTGGTAAAGTGTAGTGGTGGGGGAAGGCACTGGGCTGCCCCAGATCTGAAAACCTTTCTGCCATGCTGTAAACTGTTTTGCCAGCCTCTGGGCTGCTTGCCACTGTCAGTCTGGGGACCTCCTTCCACCTGGCCCCATGCTTTCCTTTGGGCCCACGTGCTGGAAGCTGGGCAGAGCTGGGTTCCCGAGAGGACGAAGTGCCATCTCTGTCCCTCAGGGCTGCAGGCTGTGAGCCTGCAAACCTCCTCACAGCGCCTCCAGGCAGTGAGTGCTAGTGCTGTGAGCTTCGTGATTTGTTGCAACTGCCACCACTGCCAAGACAGTCAACAAACCGGCCTGCTCGGCGCCAGTGAAATAGTGTGTATGAGTGCAGGATTTGAACTGCAGGTAATTCTTGGATGCCGTGTGTACGATTCTTCTTTCGAGGCTTTGCATCATTTAAAGGTGGAAATTGCTCTTAGTTTGGGGGTTGTACAAACCGAGGTGGAGGCACGATTTAGTTCATGGCTTGCTATTTGCCACCCCTGCCTCAGTTTCTCTTTATAACATTGGTTGTGGTCACCGTGACCAGGAAACCTTCTCCTACGTGCATCCCTGGCCCCCATTCCCACCCTTCCTACACGGACCCCAGTCCTAAACCTTTGCTGGCGCAATGTTTTTTCTGCAATGTAAACACGATCTGTACATCAGTCCCTGCTCGGCACCCCCAGCTCCCACGCCCCCCAGCTGTGCTGAGTGCAGATCTGGTTCCCAGGCCTGGGGGTCGCTCTCCTCCTAACCCTCCCCTCCCCTCCTCTCCTCTCCTCTCCAGCTACCTCAGTTGCCCTTCCCAGCCTCCAAACCCCTTCTGCGTCATTCTAAGCCCAGTCTGTGTTCCTCAGCCCAGTATATTTGTCAGACTTGCTTTCTTAACCTTTCTTTTTCCTTTACAAAGCATTTTATTTTGTTTTTATTTATTTACTTATTTTAGTGACAAATAATCGTGCATGTTTGTGGGGTACAATGTGATTATTTCTGTCTGTGTACACATTGTAGGAAGGTTAAATCAAGCTGATTAACATATCCATTATCTTACCAATTTTTTGTGTGTATGTGGTAAGACTATTAAGAAATCTCTTCTCTTAGCAATTTTAAAATATACAGTCCATTGTTGTTGACTGGTTGCCATGCGGTGCAAAGATCACTAAAACTTATTCCTCCAGGCTACCTGAAACTTTGTGCCCTTCAACCAACAGCTCCTCTTTCCCTTCCTGCTCCACCTTTCCAGCCCCTGGTAACCACCTCTCTACTCTCCATTTCTATGAGATTGACGTTTTTTAGAATCCACATAAGTGCAATATCATACAGTATATGTTTGTGCCTGGTTTATTTCACTTAGCAAAATGTCTTCTGGTTCCATCCATGTTAGAATAAATGATTGAACTTTCTTCTCTTTTAAGGCATGTCAGTATTATTCACAAAAGCCAAGAAGTGGAAGTGTCCTAGGGGCACTCAGCAGATAAGTGGGTAAAGAAGCTGTGGTTCATAGACGTGGTACGGTGCTGTTCAACCTTCGCCTCCTTTCCATCTGGTTAACTCCTCCTGGGTCTCAGGGCCAAGCCTATATATTCCTTCCAGTCACCTCCCTTGCCCTCCCACCCTAGGTAAGTCAGGCACACCTCCCATGGGCTTCACAACCTCAGGAAAACCCAAGCACCTTGGAGGTTGTGCTCTGTCCTTTGTGAAATGCCCAATTCAGTGTCCAGCACATAGTAGATGCTCTGTAGATATTTTTTTTTTTTTGGTACTGGGGATCGAACTCAGGACCTTGTGCTTTTGAGGCAGGCGCCGGAACCACTGAGCTAAATTCCCTGCCCCTATGCTTTGTAGATATTTTAACCAATTCTCAAATATCAAGACCTATTTTATGTAACATAATAAAATATAAATATTTTCATTTTCCTAGTTTTACATGTTATTGCTACTTTTATTTTAAGCTTTTAAGTGCAAGCAAGAGGGTCTGTATTCCTTTAAAATACACGAAATACTGTGTCCTCCAGTGGCTTCAGTGTGCCGACAGTGGGCTTGCATCAGAGCAGAGCTGACCAGCTTGCCTGCAAGTAATCACAGGCATCAGGGCCATCCCAGGCCTTCCTTTGACAGAGGGAAAACTGCAGCCTTGGGATGGATCAGCTTTGGCCAAGGACACTTACCCGGTGAATAACAAAGACAAATCCAGGGGACCCCAGGCTTCCACATTACCAGTGCTCTGACATCTGAGGCAGTCTGTGAGTAGGTTTGCAATTTCTGAGTGCACAGGTGTGGGCTGGGGGTGACAGTGGTGTCCCTAGTGACCAGAGGCTGGCCCTTGGTGACCCTGCCATTTCTGCATGCTCTGAATAGGGCTCCTCGTTAGCTGGCCCCACAGCTTCCTCTTGCTCCTCTGTATATCAGTCATTCCCTTAAAACAGTGACACTCGTTATAGCTGGCAAACACATGACTGGGAACTAGGCAACTCCAATTATTTAACTCGGCGTGTGAAGTCATTTAATCAGAGCCCACAGGACTGAGGGTCAGTAGGAAAGAGAAATGGCACCCTGATGGGGCCCCAGAATGAACCCTTTTCAGGAGAGAAGGGAGCTTACATTATTTATTGTGGCAGGAAGAAGATATACTGCAGTATCTAAATGAGAAAGGGACTAGGTAGGAGTTGGGAGACTGGAATTCCACTGAGCTCTGTTTCTGATTTCTTTACCTTTTTTTTCAGTTTCATTGTGGACCAATTATTTAATTATTTTGTGTACCTTAATTTCCCCGCATAACATAGAACTGCTATTCTTGTGCATTTTTTTACATCTCTTATGATGTTGCCTGGATGGAACCTGGTGTGGTGCTCTGCATCTTCCTGTGCTCATCTGAACAGTTGCAGTTATCGAAATACCAGCAGGACTGCATGAAAAAGTGGTTTCAGGGCCTGGGGGCCAGGTACACCTCAGTGGTAGAGCATGTGCTGAGCATGTGCAAAGGGCCTGGGTTTTATCCCCAACACCAAACCAAAACCCCAGTGGTTCAGTCACAGAAAGTGGCTATTCCACAGCTCCACTGTGCACGGATATATTTTTAAACACTTAGAAGTTAGGATTGAGTCTTAAAGAAGAAATCAGGTTCCTTCTTTGTTT
The DNA here is from genome assembly GCF_000247695.1 of Heterocephalus glaber. The sequence goes on from NW_004624884.1 coordinate 993,312, forward strand.
GGGTGGCATAGGCAGCCTTTTGTTAAATATGAGGTTGCAGGGGCAGAGCTTTGGCTGGAAAGTTCAACAAGAGGGAAACACGTTGAAGGCAGATCCACCTCAGGCGCTGCTCATGGCAGCCCCCGTCCTCCACGCCTTCCAGGTTGGGGCAGAGCAAACGGGGTGGCGTGGGCCTAGAGCAGGAGGCTGCAGAAAGACAGGGACCCTTCTGCCCGCCAGCTAGGCCCGGAACATGCACCTGCAGGGCACCCTGCTCCCCTCCTGTCTCTCCTGGGGTGCTGCTGAGGTGCCCATGGTACTTGGAAAGCACGTGCTCTGTTTGTTACAGATAGTCAAGTTCGCGTCTGGGAAAAGCCGATTAACACTCTCCTGGTGGCTGACGGAATTTCAAAAGATAAATATGCAATCACGGGAAATTAGGATGCAACTTCGAGGTGACCACACAGACAGGCTTTTCTGAAAACGTACAGTCATGGGCAAAAATGTAATGCCTCCATTCAATACAATTAACGTTGTTTAAATGTTATTTAGAAAACCCCTTCTGTATTTTGTTCTTGCTTTTTTTTTTCCTTCAGTTGCAGTGGCCATTAGGGTGAGTTGTTTTCATTTGTTTGTTTGAATCTCAGATGGCTTTGGGAGGCTATGTCCTTGCAGCATGTTGCACAGATAACAGAATTCAGCTGTGTGCATGGGGCCAGCATGCAGGCTGGGTGCTGTAGGAGTTACTGGTAATTCAAAACAAATTTAAAGTTTATGCACCCTTCATGAAGTCCAGGCCCTGTGTCAGATCTTGTGAGTGAGCTTGACGAGAATTTCAATATGCACTATCTTTCCAATTTCATTTGAGTTGTGCTCCCAGCAGTTCAGTGTCAGTGGAGGAAAGAGAAGTCATTTGCCCACAGTGAGACGTCATATTCTCTTGATGCATAGAGCAAGACCTGGAGGGAAGGAGAACTCACAAGTGGGCCAGGTGAGCAAGTGAGCAGGCCGGCATTACAGGAAGGAGATGCTAAATGGAATCAGAGTCCTGACGTCACTTGACATATTTTCCTTCTGCCTATCTCTGTCTCTAGTCACTAAATTTCCATTTCTTTTATTTCCTTCCCCTTAAAAGCAAAAAGGCTCAAAAATACTCAAAAAACACACGAGGGGCTTTCTGGTAACAGTTAATGCCAAGAATATTAATAAAATATTCAAAAGACAGGTTTTAAGGACTCTGAACAAGAAGTCATTCCCACGAGAAACCATATTGAGCCCCAGTGTGCCCTTGGGTGTCATAAAGCCAAGAAATGATATTTGAAAATATTCCGATCAGGAGCTTGGAAAGCAGAGAATGTAAAGCTTCAGCCCCATAGCCTGTATTAACCCTGACTGGACTTGGGGGTTCTGGCCGGCAGTACTGGGTGTGAATGGGTGTGAATGGGTGTGAAAACCACCCTGGCCTCTCTTCGCTGCTGCCACCCTCCCCCTGCCCAGGACTGTGCTGAGGGTGAGGCTCCAGGTTTCTGAGATGCTTGGGAGCTCAAGTCTTCCTCTACCGCGCCCAAAGGCACTGCTCCACACTGAGCACCACCACGGGGTCATACACCTGTATTTCCTTAGGAACATCCCTCCCCCAGCTCAGGGATTCCACTCCTTCTCTAACAGCTAGGAGCCTGGAGCAGTGCTCCTGAGACAAGAACAATGAAGACCCTTTCTGGGTACCTGAAATTTCTGGCTGAACTACCTCATTTGCTTGCCAGGTAATAAGTAGCTTAGGGTGCCATCAAGACAAGGAAACCACTGATTCCAGGTAACAAATGGTTTTTTTTTTTTTTTTTTTCCTGGTACTGGGGATCGAACTCGGGTCCTTACGCTTGCACAGCAGGCAGGGAAACCACTGAGCTAAATCCCCAGACCAGGTAACAAATATTGACCTCATCTTTTCCATAGCTGTGTGAGGCCACATCCATGAGTGGAAACCAAATGTTTGTTTCTCTTTGCTACCATTTCAACTGACATCAAAATAATGCATCCAGATAGATGGCAAAGCCACAACAGAGCTATAGTTTTGCTTTCTGCATTTCCTGGGAGCCCTGAGTCCCATTAGATCAGGTACAAAGTCCCTCATCTTTACTGATTTCAGTCTCTAGGTTCTCCTTCTGGGAGGTATTTGCAGGTTTACCAAGGAGGGGTAAAGTGTGCTCAAAGGACCAGAGCTACGGAGGTGCTCCTAACAGTGTAGGAGCTGTTGTCCCAAGTTGGAGCCTTGGGGGTCAGCCTGTGCTGGAGGAAGGTCAGCACCATTTAAAAACTCTGCTTTGAGTTCTATTTACATGGAATGTTGCTTTCCTGACCAATGAGGCCACCAACACACAAACTACACTAAACCCACCAGTCCGGGACTGCCAAGTCCCCAGGACACCAGTGAGGATGAAAGCACCGCGCTGTGCCCAAGGGAGGAAAGGAGGGGCACTGCCATTCCCGGAGTGCCTGCTCCTCCTGCCCCGCTCCCAAGGAACCTTGCAACTCTCATGCACCTGAAGTTCTCCTATGCAGCATTTTAAAAAATGAGAAAACAAGAAACAAAACCAAAGTCATTTTTTCCTGGCTGGCTGAGAGCAGAAGGGTGGCATCTGCTGACAGGATCCTGGTCACTCACCCCAGGCCCACAGAAACAGGCTGGGCAAATTGAGGGAGGCAAGTGGCCCACTTCTCACTCCAGTGGCTCCTCCCAGCGTTCTTCCTGGGAAGCAGTCAGAAGAGGGATAGAGGCCGACTCTGTCTGGCTCCCTGAGCAGGGATGGGGAGAGGGGGCCTATGGCCTGTGCCCAGGGAGGTACAGAGCTACAGTTCTTGTCACAGCCCAGCGCAGATCAGGCTTACACATGCCAGGGACCCTTGGGCACCAATAGTACCTCAGCCACACAAGGGGAAACTAGGGGACCTGTGCAGGAGGGGCAGGGTAGGCGAAGATCACACCCAGTGTTTGGGGCGCGGGGTAGGGAAAGCTGGCTGTCATCATTTAAGCCACATTCAGGAACCTGGTCCTTTCCTGTCTTAGACACCTTGGTCGGAGGTCCTGCACCCCCAGGATCAGCAGTCCAGGCATGTCACATTTTCTGAACTCGTGAAACTGAGCCCTTGCCCCGGGCTCCTTACTTACTTTCACAGTGCAGACTTGCCTTCTTTCCCCATCCAATGTCCTTTATAACTTGTCAGTAAGGCCTTCTACATATTCCCTTGATTTTCATATTTCTGTTGCTTTTCAAAAATTGATAGACTGCATTTGAGGGAGCAGCTTTAGACAGACAAAGTAAAGTGAGTGGCAAGCATAGAGAGTTCCCCTACAGTTCCTCACTTCCTAAGTTTTCCTTTTTCTTTTTTTCATTAAGTTTATTGGTACATTCTAGGTATACAATACATTTCCATACATCATTGGGAATTGTACCTTTACATGATGCATCTTGGTTCTTATTTTTTCCCCTTCCCCGGCCCTCCCTTCACTCCCTCCACCCTTCCCTGTTTACAAAGACTTTGTTTCCATCTTTTCCTTTTCTCATATTTATTCCTTTCCCTTCTCTCCTTTCCCCTATCCCTCCCACCTCCCCTCCTCCTTTAGACCTTTTCATCCTATTTCACAATATCACTTATACATTTTGATTCTTATTTACACTTTTAGTTTCTAAGTTTTCCTTGTTATTGGTATCTTTGCCTTTACATTATCATTATGAAGGCCAGAGAAGGAGAGTTGTGATAACTAAGGACGTTCACCCCTTCTCCTCGTTTAAAGGAGACTGTTCAGGAAACAAGAGGTGCTTACTTGCACCCAGGCATGCAGTTTGTAAGGGAGTCCCCACATTCCTGCCTCCCCTCCTGTCTAACCTGTGTCCCAGTGGACCCCCTCGAGAAGGGGGCTCATGGTGAGGAGGGGCTCAAGGCAGGTTCCTCAGTACTGAGGCACGGGAAATGAGACTATTTCCTAGAACTGCCGTGATAGTTATCCCAAATGTGGAGGCTTCAAGCAGCACAAATTTATTATCTTAATGCTCTGAGGTCAAAAGTCTGAAATGTGGCCTAAGACCAAAGTCTCCACAGGGCTGGCTTATCCTGGAGGGTTAGTGTTATGGTTTGTGTTTAGAAGTCCCCCTAAACCCTCATGTGGATGAGGTGGGGCTTTCTTTTTCAGAGGTGGCTGGATGTAGAGTGTGTGATGCTCAGATTAAGGGCGTGTGATTGCTAAACCATTACACGAGTGATTGGTTTGGCACCATCCTATTCCTGATAGTCTGGAAAAAAAGGGGCAGAAAGACACTGTGAATGTCTCTTGTTGCTTTTGCTGTCTTCCACCACCATGAACTGCTACCCCTGCCACCCTGCCTTGGAGCCAGCTGACATGGACTGAAATCTCTGAAATGTAGCCAGATGAACATTTCCCCCTTTAACTTGGGGTGTCAGTATTTTGTCTCAGCAATGAGGGAAAAGTAACTAAGACAGGGAAGAAGAATTCCTTTCTCTGCCCTTCCCAGTCTGTGGAGGCTTCTGCCCATCTTGTCAGGTCAAAGGCCACGATGGTGGCTGATCCTCCTCTTGTCACACTTCCTCAACATCGACTCTCCTGCTTTACGTCATCAAGGGAGCTCAGATGCACAAACCTGGCTTATCTGTTCCCTTCAAAGTCAGCTGACCAGAGATCTAAATTCCAGCTGTAACCTCAACTTCCCCCTTGCCATGTGAGATAACATAATCACAGTTCTGGAAATTGGGACAAGGGTGCTTCTGGGGGCCATTTTTCTTCCTGCCGCATGGGTACTATCCCATAGAAGCTGAGCACGGCAATAACAAATCTGTAGGGAACACGATTGCAGCCTCCAGGGAGGAATCAAAGACATAGCCACCTCCCCATCTGGCTAAAAGTCACTTCCATGGAAGCCTTCTGTACTCTGTGCCAGTGCAGAAGGCACCACACATGTGTGGCTGTAGGCACTGTAAACGTGTCTTAGCGTGAATCTTAAATATCTCATTAAAGGCTTTTATAAATGTTGATTACATGTTGAAATAACAGTATTTTGGGATAAAATTTCACCTGTTGCACTTTTAAAACTTTTTTTCATGTGGTGGCTAGAAGCTAGAAATTGCATATGTGGCTTGGAGTGTATTTTCGTCTGCTCTCCAGTAGCCCCAGGCTGAGCCAGGAGCTCCTTCCTTTCCCTTCCACAGTTCTTTGGTCCTTTATCCCTACCTTAGAGAGTAATTAGCAGTTTGCATTCCTACCTTCCCTGCCAGGTGGTATGCTCTCAAGGGACAGAGACTGGGTCATGCTGGAGACAGAAGCAGCAGGGATAGACAGAGAACCTGCAGACCTGCCCAGGGTCTTCTGTGTGTGACCCACGTACACGGCATCCGAGGACTTGGTGCCCAACCCAGCACTGCCACACATGTGACCTCAGTGGTTCCAGCTCAGACTGTCAAAGCATTGAGGTCACTCTACAAGGTACCTTTAAATTTCCCACTCCCAGATTAAATGAGTGCAAAGTGTGCATTTTCCAGCCCGATTCCACACTGTGAGAGGCAAGGGAATCAAGGGCAGGGATTGGTCTTTAAAGGGGCAGGAGAAATTTATGACTCTGTTTAAAACCACTTGTTGTTTATCAAAGCAAAGGAGATGGAATCAGCAGCTTCAGACAGGAGCAGATTTTCTCTGAAAGAGAAGACTGCCCCCTCTCTGGTCTTTCAGGCCAGGGGAACCTTTTCCTAAACCTCACAAATTTAGCAACAGTGCAATGCGTAAACCAAATTTGTGAATGTCAACACGGCCTCTCCTGCCTTTGGCTAATCAATCTGAAGGTCCTTGAGCCTCCTGGGGTAGCCCAACAGTGACACAGAGGAGCAGAAATGTAGAGCAGGGGGACCCAGGCACGTTTAAGGGTTAGTCTCCACCATGAGCATTTACCCACAAGACCCTGCCAGGACAACCACAGATGACAGAAGTCCCTCATCAGGGGCTCTTTAGCTCTTTGACTATGAATAAGTGTGCAAGCCATATGAACAAGTACACTGAAGCCATGGGTAGATTTCTCCGTGTACAATCCAGACTCTGGAAGATACATGTATCGACAAGTACTGCATATTTTCATTTCAGTGGTGCTTATGGTTACTAGGAACAAAGATTTAACTAAAGTAACTTCAAATACATAGGATATATTTCTTTTCTATTTTGAGAAGTGTGGCGGTAAATAGAGTCTGTCATTAATTCAGTAGCACAAAGCTGTGGTCTCTGTGATTTACTGAGTTTTCCCTCTTACTCTCAAGATGGCTGCTGGAACTCCAGCCATTACATTCTGAACTTCGGGCACCAAAAAGCCAAAAGGGGGCTTTATTGGAAATCTCCACCAGCACTTCTTGTAGCATCACTTCTGTCACAACTAAATGTAAATGATGATGGAAAATTTAAAGTCCCTGCCAACCTGGTCTCTTTTACCTCCAATAACAGGGAGAAAAGGGAGACAGAGATTGGACAATCAGCCAGAGGATTTTTGCTTTTTTTTAAATTCTTTTATTGGTACATTGTAGGTATACAACACATTTACATTTCTCATTGGGAATTGTACCTTTACATGATGCATCTTGGTTCTTATTTTTTTCCCCATTCCTAGCCCTCCCTTCACCCCTCCACCCTTCCCTATTTGCAAAGACTTTATTTCCATTTTTTCCATTTCTCATCATTTTTCCTTTCCCTTCTTTCCTTTCCCCTGCCCCTCCCACTACCCCTACCCCTTTGGACCTTTTCTTCCTATTTTGCATTATTGATTATTCATTCTAATCATTGGTACATTTTAGGTGTACAATATAATGGCATTCATCATTGGAAATTTGCACCTTTACATAGTCTCTCTTGGTTCTTATTTTTCACCCTTGCCCAGCCCTCCCTTCAACCCCTCCAGTCCTCACTATTTACACAGATTTTGTTCATATTTTTCCATTTTCTCATAATAATTCCATTCCCTTCTTTCCTTTCCCCTAGCCCTCCCACTTCCTTCCCCTTTGCCCCTTTTCTTCCTATTTCACATTACCTATTATACATTTAGTCCTTATTTACACTTTCAGTTTCTCACACGAGAGAAACTATTTGGTATTTATACATGTATGTCCTATTTATTTCACTTAAGGGTATCACCTCAATGTGCGTCCATTTAGCTATAAATGTCTCTAATTTCTCATTTTTTATGGCTGAGTAGTACTCCATTTTATTTTTTAAAAACCACATTTTCTTTATCCAGTCTCCAGCTGATGGGCATTTGGGCTGTTTCCAAGATTTAGCTATTACAAATTGTGCTGCTATGAACATGGGTGCACATATATCACTGTGGTATGATTCTTTTAATTCTTTGGGGAAGATCCCCAGCAGTGGAATAGCAGGATCAAATGGGACTTCCAGTCCTAGTTCTTTGAGGTATCTCCATACTGATTTCCACAGTGCTTGCACCAGTCGACACTCCCACCAGCAGTGGAGCAGGGTTCCTCTTTCCCCACAGCCCCACCAGCATTTGTTATTGGTTGATTTCATGATAGCAGCCATTCTTTCTGGAGTGAGGTGGAATCTCAGCATTGTTTTCATTTGCATCTCTGGAATGACCAGTGATGTTGAACATTTTTTCATGTATTTATTTGCTATTTCTGCTTCTTTGTCTGAAAAATGTCTGTTCACTTCAGATGCCCATTTTCGGGTTGGGTCTTTAAATTTGGGAGGTCTGATCTTTTTAATTTCTTTATAGATTCTAGATAGTAGACCTTTGTCTGAGGAAGAGCAGGTGAGGATTTTTTTCCCACCTTGTGGGTTGTCTCTTCACACTGCTGGTGGTTTCTCTTGCTGTGCACAAGCTTTTTAATAAGAAGAGATCCCACTTGTTGATTGTTTGTGCTAGTTCACAGGCAACTGAGGTTTTGTTCATAAAATCTTTTCCTACACCAATGTCTTCAAGAGTTCTACCTAACCTCTGTTCCAGCCGGTTCAGAGTTTCTATTTTAATATTTAGATCTTTAATCCATTTTGATTTTAGTTTAGTGCATGGCAAGGGATATAGGTGTAGTTTTAATCTTTGGCAAGTTGAAGCCCAATTTTTCCAGCACCATTTATTAAAGAGGCTTTCTTTCCTCTAGTGGGGGTGTTTGGCTCCTTTATCGAAGATGAGATGGCTGAGTGTGTCTGGCGTTGTTTCTGCATTTTCTAAACTATTCCACTGGTCAGAGGTTTCTTTTTCAATTCACAAGCAACAACTCATTAGTGTGGGAAGTCAGAAAACCAGCCCAGAAGTTTGCATACGCAGAACGTGGTGCTGTCTGATGAAAGTTTTCTGTCTGTTGATATTACTTTCTCTTCATTCTCCCTCTTTCAGTTATGTATCTAAAAAGCTAATTTGCTTTCCTAAAGGTCAGAGGTGATATCTTATTTTCACAGTGATAAGCAAAGGCCTTGGGCCATGATAGATTGTTAAAAGGTATTATTGAATAAAATAGTTGGTGGATGATTACTAAATTGGCTGCTTGGAGATAGAAATATTTGCATATGTCCTTATTACACAAGGCAATTATATAATGTTCTCAATTTTCTTAGGCCCACAAAAATCACACAAAGATGTCCCATTAACACTTTTGCAAGCTAGATCACTGCAGAACACTGCTTGCAGAACACAGCACACAGAGCCTCTCCTGTCCCACCTGAAGTGACATTCGCTGGTTCTGTAAAACTCCTCTCCCTCCTCTTCACCCATAAAGACAAGATGCCTGCAGTCTGAAACAGTACCAACCCTGCACCCTGCACAGGGCAGAATCAGCCCGTGACCTCTGACACTGACAGAATCAGTGTCACCCACAGAATCCATGCAGAACATCCTGTCTTGATTTAGAAATTACAAACAATGTGTGGTGGAACTGACCAGAAAGGAGTTCCTGATGCAGCTGGGGCCAGTCACCTTGGAAAGCTTTTGTACAAAACAACACATTTACAAATGGTCAAGGTGCCAGGCACTTGTAAAGCTGATGTGAAATAATTCTTGTCAAGAGCATAGCCCAGAGCCAGGAGTCAGATGGTTGTAAATGTCAGAGGACAACAGAAGGGCTGACTAATCACAAGAGTAACCTCTGGGTTACTGGACCAACTAGAACCCAAGGAAACCACAAAGAAGAAGCAAAATGTCACCCTTAGTCTTGTCAGTGGAAGCAACATCTTGGAGGCATAAGTTCTTCTAGCTCCCCCAGGCATCTCTGAATTTTTTAGATATATAAAGTGTACACTAAAAGCATACATTGTATATTATTAAACATTTTGAAGACATCACTTTATTGTAAGTACACTGAATATTCTAGATATATTTGTAAGCAGTATGGCTGAAGTTTCATATCCTATACTACATACAACATAAATACAGTCAGAGGTGAGCATGCCCAGCCTTGTTCAGGCTGCAGGACCCTCCAGATGGCTCTGTGCGACTCCCTGATTCGCCGCTTCATTGGCCTGGGCTCCACCATCCACTGCTCTGTCCCCTTCCATCTGGAGAATGCTGTCCCTCACACAAGCCAGCCCAGCCCCCACTGTTCTTACCTGGATGAAGGGCATGAGTGAGGCCAGCAGTCTGTCTGGGCTTGAGGCCTCTGCTGAGCTCTCGGTCACTTGCTGTTGCCAGCAAGGGGAACACTTTCCCCTCAAGCTGTGACTGTGTTCATTCACAACCCTCCCTCTGCCAATCAGAAGGTGACATGTGGCTGTCTCTCTTGGTGGCCACACATTAAGCCTCATGTCACAGTGAGCACTGGGTCTGGGTTCTCCTGAGCATTTGAAAGTGACACTGCTATTTCCTGCCAGTGAAGACTCCTGAATCCTTTGCAGCCAGTGTCAACCATCAGTAAGTTTTCGTCCACTTAAGAAGCTGGCCAGAGATGCCCAGCTCTATACACAGATTTTGTTAATGAATTTGGCAAAGGGAGTTACATTCCTAGGCTAAGTGTAAGAACAAAAGGGACCTGTTTTCCTAATGAATTGCTAGGAAATTATTCAAATAAAAGCCTCCAGCCAAGGAGCTCAATTCTCTGAGCCATGCATTAGATAAAGGGCTTTTATGACTGACCACAGGGAGGCCTTCTGAGGATTTATGTGGGTGAGGAGAGAATGTCTGTCCAGTCTCTCCACCTCCTCCCAAGTGGCCTAAGGACCTTGCATACCAATGCCAAGGCCAAGGCGCACTGGAGCCACACCAAAGGCAACTCTTCCACATGGAGCAGACCACTGCAGCGCCACCAAGCACAGCAGAGTACAGCCCAGACCAGCACCACCCCAAGGCTACCATCCCTGTCCACATTCCCCAACACATTCAGCTGCGAAGACCAAGCCTCCTGCGGCATGTTTACAGCTCTTGGGTGGACATAGAGGAGTGCTTGAAGATGATTGTGTAGAAATGAAGGCACATGTGGCAGGAACAGAGTCCCATTCACAAGCAGAGCGCTCAGGACCAAGATGAGTGACTAGCCAAGAAGATACCAGACTGTGCTGATGGAACGTTTCACTGTCCTTTAACCAAGTCTTCCCTAAGCACAGGGGCATTCACAGGCACTTTACACAACCCCTGACTCGCTCCTCCCCCACCTAAGTGTTCTTTGGTAGGAGGGACACAAATTCTATATCTGCCCCCTCAGGGGACCTTGACTTCGTTAACTTTGATTACCTATCAGGCTCTCTGCCTGCCTGCGTGTGCCCTTGGCCTGCTTGTGCTCTGGCCTGGCTCCCATGAACCACCTGGGCATGAGGACAACCTGGATGTGACATCTGTCAGCCTTGTGATGGCCAAGATAGTCTGGTGACATTTACTTTGATTCCCAAAACATTCCAAAAACTATCTGGGCAATCTCATGTGACTAGTGGACCCATTAGCCATAAAGATTCCCCACATAACCTAAAGTTTTACACATTGTTTAAGAAAAAATAAGCAAATAAGGGCCAAGAAGCTTTTATCGTATTGGAACTAGAAAAATACAATGGGCAAAAGTGTCCTGTAAAATTATACCAAACCAGTAATCAAAACTAAAAGAGACCAAAATTGTCTTCTTAGTCCCTGGGCCCAGAGATGTTCTCATTCTGGGTACAAAATATCTCCATCTTTTTACTTTCCACTAACTGTCTTTTCAAGGTTTAGGCAAGCACAGATCTAAGGACCCACGTGATTTCCTGAGAGCTAGGACGATAGAGAACTGGTGGAACTCCGAGCCGGGTGGCCCCGTGGCTAGAACTCTGATTACTTCTGACTGCCTGACGGCCCAGCCAGCTTCTTCTGATCTGTGGCTACAGTTATCACCCTAGGCTTACGTATGGGCACATTCAGACATGTGAGCATGTGCTTGTGTCATCTTCCTTCAACTCAATGCATCTGTACTGAGTTCAGTGCCCAGCGTTTTAATAGATGCTTCAAGATACAGAATCAGTACAAGTTTATGAACTAGTTGGCGATTACGTCAAATTCATCATTTTCTTTTTCCTCTTTGTTCTAAGGCTCTCACAGTTGACATCTGTAACCAGAAAACTCTACCCCAAGTTTCTCAGCCTTCGTGATCCACATCTGCCCTGTATTAGTAGTATTACGTCCTTTATTGAAATCTAGGGTCATCTGGCATCTGTCTGTCCCAGATCAAAGCCATAACCGACTGCCCAGTCTTCATGATTTCTACAATAATTGCATCGTTTCTTGATTTGTACCCAAAGATCCCTCCTGGGTGTGAGGTTTTATTTAATATAAACTATTTCTCTCAGGTCTGGAGAGGTCACCTAGCCGTGGCCAGTATCCATTGTGAACACTGACCTCTCTGTCATCCTCCCAACCATGCCAGAGCCCTGTCCCACCCCGGACTCCAGTACAGCCCCCTCTTGACTTGCATACTTTCTGCCGCCTTATGCCACTTAACACAGCAGGGCACTTGGCTGGTAATGATATTTGGGCAAGGGCACCCTTCAGCACTGGATAGCCGGCCAATAAGCCTTCTCGGTCTACCTTAGGTGGCTTCCTCTTTTTGCCAGGCCCCCCTGAGATCCCCCAACAAATCACAGTGGAAACTTCTGAGACACGGGAATGTGTGGGGACAGATTCTGTCACCTTTTCTCACGGGAGTCGTCAGTGCTATTCCCTTCCCACGTGGAAAGCACCCAGGGTTGTGATGTCTCAAAGCATGTCCTAAATCAAAGTCATTTCACTTTCTGTCATTATTCCCTAAAACTTTCAAACCCAACCATTCTATCTCTTTAAAGCAAAGAATATAAATCCCTGATTTCTACATCGCCTTCATCTTCCCAATCATGCACCTCCGGGTTGAAAAATCAAAACAGGTTTAGAGGAGAAGCTAGAGGACTGAGAATCTGTCTAAATAACAAGCACTAGCTGTTCTACAAGTTAATTAGCTGTAAAATATAATTGGTTATAAAGTATAATAGGTAAAAGAATATCTATTTTGGAAACCATCCAAAATAACTCGTGATTTGCCCTTATTTTTATAGTCGTTTAATCGCCTGTAGTAGATGCCTGTTGGAACCCTTACATGTCCTGATGACAAATTTCCTTTTCTATTTTTCATTCTTTTCTCATACTCTGCACCCATGGCTATAAGGGTGCAGGTGGGTCAGGCTCCCTAATGGGAATACTCCATTCACCCAGACATGGGACTCATTCAGTGATGAGCGCATGGCTTAAGCTAGACCGATCTGATGTAGCCACTTTTGGGGTACTCAAGGTAAGGTTAAAGACAACAGGAACTGGGCCTCCCAGCACTCTGGGGGGCTGAGGCAAGGGAGTCACAATTTACAGCCAAGCCAGGGCAACTTAGCAAGATCTCAAAATTTAAAAAAAAAATTTTAAGGGGCTGGAGACTTAACTCCATGCAAAAGCTCTGGGTTCAATCCTTGCTATTGCAGAAGGAAAGAAAAAAAGAAGGAAAGAAAGAAAGAGAGAAAGAAAAAAAGAAAGAAAGAAAGAAAGAGAAAGGGAAAGAAAGGGAGGGCAAAAGGAGAGGGAGAAGGAGACGAGGAAGAAGGGGAAACACAAGGCAGGAAAGGAGGCAGGAGGAGGGAGGGAGGGAGGGAGGAAAGGAGACATGAGGACCTTAGTTTTCCAGGGAGAATTTTTTGTTCGTGATGTATAGTAATCCTGCCACCACAGAGAAGGGAAAAATCTTAGGATGCAACAGAACAGATTTCAGATGACACCTTTGACCTAGCTATGCCTGGAGCTCCATGTCCTGCAGACTCCAGCTCATGAACAAATCAATTATGCTCTTATTAAATTAGCTTGAGATAAATTTCTCATTTTAGGTCAGAACATTCTTGATAAATATCTAGCTTATCTTCAGGATGATAAGGATTTAGCCAGGGGCACAATGAGGTTCTGGAGGAGAGAAGTGGGGTTGTTGGTGTCCCTGACAGATGGAGAGGACACTCCATAGTGAGTCACCATAAGGCTGAAGCACAGCTATCAATAGGGTTTGCCTATTCAAAGTCTGTCTTCCCTCAGAGGAAGCATGACACTCGACAATAAACAATTCCTTTTACTGTAGAGGCCCAGATAGTTATGACATGAAACCACAGTTTTCAAACATGCTGTCTAAAGTCATTGGAAATCACCACATGATCAAGAAAACAGGAGAGAAACCCAACTGTTTTTTAAGCATTTGGAACTGAAGCGGAATGAATTAAACGACAAATCTCTCTGCCTTTCCATTTTGTCATGAAAATACTGAGTGCTGAGCCTTAGCGTCAAAGGAACACATCACGATACATAATTAGGTCTGGGATAATCCACAGGCACTATCAATTGACAGAAAAAGTAAAATAATGGTGGCTTAAACAGAACAGGAGCTTACATCTGTCTCCAAGGAGAGTCTGAAACCACCCAGTCCAGAGCAATGTGAGTTGGGGAGGGGCTGGTGTTACCAAGTCACAGAGGCCCTGGTCCCTGCCAGCTCTGCTCTGCCTGCCCTGGGCTCTGACTTGGCCTCCTGAACTCCAGCTTGGCATCCCGACTCCAGGCAGCTACATGGAATATGGAACTGTGCGTAGATCTGAGTGTGTAGCTGTGTGACCAGATGACTGGCAGGTAAGTGGGTGAGTTGCCTGGGAGATGCAGAGTATTAAAGAGGTTGTAGAGACATTCAGTTGAAATATCACAATAAATTCACGTGACAGTGAATGCATGTGTAAAATATGTAGCAAAAATAGGCTTATTAACACGAGCCATATAAAATTGCCAATATTTTAGTACTTTGCCAGCAAACTGATGATTTTATACAATTTAGTCTAATAACAAAAAGAGAGAGAAACAAAAAATGACATATCTAGGACCAAAAATAAGACAAACATAACAGGAGAGTGGATTTGGAAAAGAATGACAAGGGGCCAAAGGAGTTGAAAGCAGTCTCCGCGAGCCTTGGAGGGCTCCTGGACTCAGTCAAGGGCATCTGTGGGGTTGGCTCTGGTGATGAGGGGGACTCCAGGTGCTCTAGGGCTCTAAAGCTCACTGTGTGAATCAGAGAAACCACCCTGAGCATGGAAGGAGTCCGAAGAGAACTGTTTCAGATCATTGCCTGGCCACTGGCCCTTCTTAAGCTATAAGTCCAGCAAAAAATATAAAGAGCTGCACACAGGCTCTCATCCTGCAGCTGAATTGAGCTGTGGACTGGCTTGGCAGATCTGTGCATGCCCAGTGTCCCATCAGGACAGGAAACTGGACTACTGTCACATGGCCTGATCCGGGGCTTAATGATGGCACCCATTAAACCACTAACCCAAATTTCAAAGTATAAGCACGAAACATTTAGTGCTCACAAAAGTTGCCAACTTTGGGATCTTTAGCATGAATTTGTTCTAGAGGAAATGATTTTTTTTTTCTTTTGAGACAAGGTCTCACTACGTAGTTCAGACTAGCCTTAAACTCACTATATAGCCCACCACCACGTTAGGCAGGAAATGAATTTTTAAACAGGAATTTGAAAAAAAGTTAAACCTGAAAATAATACCAAGGATGAGTGAAATATGAAGGAAAAGAAATAATTAGAAAATTTCAAAATTAAAAAATAGTTTTTGAAATAAAAATCTAAGAGATACAGTGTAATCAAGACTAGAATAATTTTTTTTTTTTTTCGGTACCGGGGATCAAAGTTGGGACCTTGCACTTGTGAGGCGGGCAGCAGAACCACTGAACTAAATCCCCGGTCCACAACTAGAATAAATTTAGAGACAACAAACGAATTGGTAATTCATCCAGAACACAGACAAAGTGTTTAAAATTATGAATGAAGAGTTAGAAGATCTGAGATCAACTAAAAGCCTCCAACATGTATCTAATAGAAGCTGTAGAAAAGGAGATGGGAAAAAATGCTAAGCTGTAATTATTTGAAGACATAATAACTTGTACCTCTAATTAAAAATGGATTCATTGCTACCTCTTGCCAAGACTTTACTAACATGACAGCAAAAATGTCAAAAGGATATACATTTATAAAGTTACAGGTAAAGGACAAGAAAATAGCTGCAAAACGTGAGAAGGTAGAAAGTAACTGAATCAATTGTATCAGATTTGGCAAATGAGAATTTAAACTTAATCCAGCAACATAGAATTCAAGAGTAACCAACCTGGTCTATACCCCAGGATATAGAAATGGTTCAGAAACTGGATAGCTAGTTGCCTCCAACTGGAGAAAGGGTTAGAAGTCTTTATAAAAAGCATAATATACCTATGATCTGTGTCTCACCAGGCTATACAGGTGGTTGTCCCTGCTCATCCCCTGGGTTGAAGAGGTAGACCAAGAGACTCTGGAATGGGGAAAAATAGATACAGACAAACTAATTCCAGCACAATTTGAAGCACAGTACAAAGAAAATGCATTTCTAGATGGAAAGGGCCCACAAAAGTCACCCTGGAAAGACCTGTACCAAGTTAGGTCACTCGGAAATTTACGGCCCTAGAGATTAAGAAGAGAGCCTAATATATTTCAAATTCAATTTCTAAAAATTTATTTAGAGATCTTTGGAAAAGGGAAGCGGACCACAAGATGGAGGAAGCAGGGGGAATGTGAAGAAAAAGAGGTTGAAAAAGTAATGAAGATGTGTTCTGGGTGTGTGCCGGCTCCTCACAAGGAAGGGAAACATTATGCACTGCAAACATGCGCTAACAGAAATAAAAATTGAAAAGAATTAAAATCCCCCCAAAAGAATAAGAAGTTTAGGGGCTGGGGGTGAAGCTCAGTGATAGAGCTCCTGCTTAGTATGCGCAAGGCCCTGCGTTCAATCCACATTACCTTGAAAACAACAGAAACAATTACAATAGCCACCGAAACAAGTTGACACTGCTCAGCAGCAAATTCTGGGAGAGAGTCTCCTGGTCTAAGGAGCAGCCCACCTGTTACTGTCTGGACATTGAGTGTCCAGGAGGGCACCGTGTGTCACAGGTTGGTTCCCAGAGCGGTGCCTTGGAAAGCGGTGCAGCCCAGGAGCTGGGGCCCAGTGGGAGGGCCTTCGGTTCTTGGGACGTGGGACCCACCCTTCACTCCACCGCACACTCCACGCCATTCCTGTCAGTCCACACTGCAGGCCTGAATGCAACGGCTCCTCCCATCATTGGCTTGAACTGCTAAACTTGGAGCCACAGTAACGCTTTTCTCCTTGTAAATTAGCTATCTCAGGTGTTTTGTTAGTGACAGAAAGCCAACTAACAGACTATCCAAACTAGCAGTCAAGTGTTAGCTCTGAGCTCAGCATGGCAACTACACATCAATGAATAAATTACATGGCGGGTGTTTAGGGCGAGAGAGCTGAAGCACACAGGAATGGGAGTGAGATCCTCACAGCCCAATGCAGTTGTCTTTAGGGTTTTTGTTGTTGTTGTTGATATACTATTTATAACAGGTAATCAAAAATACAGTGAATGTTTAAATTTTTAGAATTTATTATAGTAGGGTGGGGATGTAGCTCAGTGGCACTGCGCCTGCCTGGCAAGCACAAGGTCCTGAGTTCGATCCCTGGTATTGGGGGAAAAAGTTTATTAGAAGGCTGGGGATGTAGCTCAGTGGCACTGCACCTGCCTGGCAAGAGCAAAGTCCTCAGTTTGATCCCTGGTTTCATAAAAAAAAATAATTATTACAGTAAAAGACACATTGCCATTAATCCCCTCACAATACTTCCCCTCTTTTTGAAAACGTTTATCCTTGCCATTTTCTGAAGAAGTTCTGGAAGTCCGCTTTCATGTCTTTATGTGGTGTGATGAAAAATGCTGTGAATGCTGCTGCTCAGCGCCATCCGATGGAAAGGCAGCTCATAAAACATCGCAGCGTGGTCCATTCATGATACTCACCTGTCTGGCACTGTGTGACTTCTGGCTCTTCCTCAACGTCAAGTGACCACGACAGGTAAGTTTTCAATCAATTCAGGATACCAAGGCAGCCACAATAGTGCAATGACAGACACAAAAGAGAACTTCCAGAAATGCTTCAGAAAGTGGCAAGAATGACAGGGAATGAGTTTGTTGGGAGTGAAGGGGAGTATTTTGGGGGGTATTAATGGCAGTGTGTTTTTTGCTGTAATAAGGGTTTTTTTGGGTACCAGGGATCGAACTCAGGACCTTGTGCTTGTGAGGCAGGTGCTGTGCCACTGAGCTAAATCCCTGGCCCCTGTAATAAGTTTTTTTACATTTAAACACATACTGCACATTTCAATATTACCTCATATAATAAATTTTTAAGACTATGAAACTTCTTGTCCATGTTTAGATTGACACCCTAAAATTTTTTATCATAATTAAATAGTTTAAAAAGTATAATTTACAACATATAAAAGCTACTGCCTTTGTTTTAAAAAAATGTTTACATTGCCATTTTAAAATTATCCAAGAGAATCTAAGTATCACAATAATTTTATACATATTACCCACTAAAACAATGGATGTATTATGGCCAAGAAAAATCCTGTTGTGTCAAAAGATATATAAAGATAATACAAAACTCAGCTTTTAAAAATTGGGATTCTACATTTTTTCATTTTTTCCTTCACCTTCCTGCCTAGAAATTTATCTTAAATCAATATTTTTGCTTTAAAATCTTGTATTTGTTACTCTTTTGCACTGTGCAACCAAAAATACATGTTCTGTCTCTAAATAGATACATTTTTTAGATACATTTTTAATCCCTGTGAACAAGCCTTTAAGTGATAAAATTTCTTCTGGACTGATTATCATTATAAATATTAGAAATATTAAGTTAACCAAAAATGACAAAGTTCAATAATCATTAAATATAAAAGGAAATTTTCATCGGATTATCTCAATATGAATAGAGCATTTAAATTTTTCACCAACTCATGTATCAATAAATGGATGTATTTATTGCTAACATAAGTTAGGGTTCAGCACCAATTCAATTCCCGATCTTGTTTTTATTGATGTAAACTGAGAGACCATAGTCAGCCCAGCATGAGCATTATCTGCGTAGACTCCACCGCCAGTCCACTGAATTCAAATCCCAGCTCTGTCATTCACTGTCTATGTTAGTTTTCTGTTTCTATAATGGACTGTTTATCAGAAGACAAGGTCACAAGAAGGTCATATCCAAAGAAGGGTGCGCCTCAAAGTCAGGGATCTTCCAGTTGGCCCAGAGCACTTCCCTTGGCCTTGGGCAGTGCTTGAATCCTGCCCCTGCTGTCCTTGGGAGCCCACTGAGAACACTGTGCCTCCTCCAGTTTAGTGTACTTCGCAGAATTAGCCTGAATATCCAGCTTATCAGTGGCCTGAAAATTTAGGCACCAACAGTTTGGTACAATTTGGCCCTCTGTTTGAAGCAGGAGGTGCCAAAAAGAGAAGCCCCTTTTTCCAGAGCCAGGAAGATGAGTGTACAAAGGGATCCATAACCGAGGATCGCCAAGTTTTAAATCTCAGATGAAATCCGTCCGTTGTAGGTTCTACCTCTTCAGGGATTGGACTTTCACTTGTAGAAATCAGCTTCTATTTTTTAGTCAAAACACAGCTTCAGCTGCTGTTTGCTCTGGGGTTGAGGACGAGGGACAGATGAATGGCCAAGTCCTTGGCTCACAGGACAGAGTGTTTCTGGCATCAGCGGACACGGAAGCAGCAGCCAGGAGGGGCCTGACACAGACTGCATTCTCCTTGGAGTCACTCTGCGCTTCCAGTGCTGCCTCTTAGCATGACACAAAGCCAGAGGTCAGCTCCCTCCAAGGTGAGGGCTCATTGGCCCACCAAATGGTGAGTTTAAGCGGAATCATATGTGGCTTCCCCTTTCCTGCTAATATCAAAGCCTCATATGCATGAGTCACCTCTTCACACTGCTTGGAAATGGGATTCTTTTTTTAAAGTTGTATCCCCACACCCACTTTTTAAATTTACAAGTGAATTCAGTCAAATAGCCAGTTATTTTTTAAATTACCAGTTATTTTTAAAATTCCACATCACAGCTGGCTAAAAAAGGCTTCTTTGCTTCCAGGAGATGAATGTGGGTGTGACATTGCCCCATGGTGCCCAGTGAGGCTGCTGTTACCCCAAAACACATTTACTCTCCTTTCGGCCCCACACACTAACACACCATACCAATTAAATAGCACCTGATCAGGGCTAGCTATTTGTTATATTTGTTATATTTTGCCCCTCTTTCTTGGGAATGTGCACAGAGAATTAAGAAATATGCTGAAACTCTGTGTAGTTGTAAGAGGCTTTGCTATGCCCCAAATGCTTTACACAATCTTCTAAAGCACCCTGTAATCAGAAGCCATAATTTAGGGAAGTGATAGGACACTCTACACGGGACAGGCTAAAAGAAAAGATTAAAAGTTATATTACAAAAGGCTCTAGATTATTTGTAGAAACATCAGACAATGAGAACTGACAAAATTATTTTCCAGCATTATTAGACAGTCAAGTATCACCCAGAAAATTTTCCATCTGATTAAAAATAATTATTGCTGGCATTAAATCCAACTGGAGTCCCCTGCTTGATTTTTCTTCTATTTCATGCTGCTGCCATGTGCCCAACGTTGTAGAGCAGAAACTCTTGTTCTGATAATTCGTACTTTGTAAATGTTTGGAGACAGAGTCCTGGCTAGCTGAACAATCCTGACAGGGAACATGTGCAGACAAACCTGTTTCTTGTGTTCCGGATGGAGACTCTCTTTGAGGTATCAGACCCCAGAGCCCATGCGAAGCTGTGGGTCCCTTTCCCAGAAGTCTTATTGAGAGTGAACAGCAATGAGAGGCATGTGACCGGGCTACCCGGTTTGCACTGGGCTTTCCAGAAGAGCACACCAGGGCATAGGACTCTGCTGTCTGTCTAGTGCTGTGTAGTTGATAAATTGCTATATTTACCCTAATCCAGAATAAGTAGAGTCCACAGGGAAAGGCGGCCTTTGTTCATGGACATGGACACAGAGGGTGACAACATGAAGAGATGAGGATGGCCATCTACAAGCAAGGAGAAAGGCCAGGAACAGACCCTTCCCTCATGGCCTTTGGAACCAGCCACGTTTGTCAACACCTCGATTCCGCACTTCAGCCTCAGCACAGTGAGACAACACATTTCTATTGTCTAAACCACTCCATTGTGGTGCTTTGTTACACAGCAGCCTGAGCAAATCAGTACAGAAAGAAACAATACCCGACCCCAAAAAGCAGTCGGGTATTGTTTCTTTCCGTGTGATGGTTTCGCCCTCTATGAGAAGGAAGCTCTCCTCTCTAGGAGGGAGCTGCTCAGAGGGACCCTTGTCCCTCTCTTCCCTCCTTGAGGAGGTGAGATCATCAGACCGCTGACATGGTGCAGGTGTCACTGACTCCTGGGACGCTGTCCACTCTTTCTGGGCCTGTCCTCATCAGACCCAGCCTCCTTGTTTCTCTCTCCTGCTTCCTCACAGTGAGCTGTTTCCACCATCCTCCCTGATTGGGCAACAGCTCACATCTGCTCCAGTGCATTGGGGGAAGCAGTAAGAGGCCGCATGTCAGGCTCTGCTCAAGTCTGCTCTCCAGCCAGCAGCCGCAGTAGCAAAATCAGTAGTTTGGTGTCCATTGTCTCAGCTCCTTGTGGCTGGAACTCTAGGCTCCTGAGGAAACTTCTTAGAGTCCATTTGACTTAAATATTAGGTTAGGATGTCCCTGACTCTTTTGGAGACCAGAATGTGACAATGACACTCAACCTACTATACTCTCCAAAATTGGTACTTTTACAGAAAGATAAAAACAGTAATTGCCATATTCATTTCCACTGGACCTAAGCAGATTTTCTGCTCATGCCATTCGTGGACATCCGATAGCTCCAAAATGACATGGAAACTTGTCTGATCAGTATTTCTCTGGTGATGGCTGCTGATGCTTCAAGGACCATACAGAAAATCATTCCCTAATTGCACATCATTTCTAATGGGCCTTTGGAAAGGAATACCCCATATGATGATAGGGATCTCCACAGGAACCCTATCCTCATTCTGAAGTCTGCAGCTCTCAATTTAGCAGTTGCCAGAGGCAAGGCTGACTCTCTCAAGACACTAATTTATCTCTTACCTGCTTTCTTAGTTACTTTCTCATTGCTGTGACAAAATATCTGACACCCACGAGTTAAATGGGGAAAGGTTTATTTTAACTCACAGTTTGTAGAGGTTTAAGTCCATCGTTGGCTGGCTCCAAGGCAGAGCAGCATGGCAGAGGGGCATAGCAGAGGAGAAACAGTCCTTGGCAGGGTGAGCAGGGCAGGAAGCAATGAGCCTTCCTTCTTCTTTTCTTTTTTATTCCATCCAGATTACAAGCCTATTGGTTGGTGCCACTCACACCCAGGGTAGGGTTTCCCTCTTCAGTAAATCCATCATCCACACCCAGAACTACGCTAAACCAATCAGTGGGCTAATCCATTATCAACACTTCCATGATCTAGTCACACTCCAAAGCCCCAAAAGCTCATAAGGCTCTTGGCGGACATCTAGATATAAGCCATAACACCTGCTCATTGTGAAAAATAGTTTTTCCACCTTGAATATATCTTTCCAAATATTTGTGAAGTGTAATTAATCTGGGTGAAAGAATTTTCCCAGTCAGCAAAGTCAAGGACCGGAAGCTCTTGGATGTAGAAAATGAATTGTGTAGAAAATAATGTCAACTGCCATTTGAAACAAAGAGCAAGAGAAGAAATAAGAGAAAATCATAAGGCAAAGGAGCAACTTCATTGTTATTACAGCAGCCAGAAAAGATGCCTTATTGAGGTAGAGAGCCTGCTTTTCTTGTTTTTCTGAAACCATGGACCAGGGCCCAGTAATACAATCAGAAAGAGGAAGTGGGGAGTGGAGGTGGGGCCAGGAAGACTCAAAAGTGAACATTAGCAAACTTTTGAGGCACCAAAAAAAGAAGTAGAGAAAATTATATATCTGCATATATTTTCTTCTGATTAAACATGCACAGATAAAATTAAATACCGGGGCTTTTCTAAATAGCCACCAATTTCTATAGCTAAATAATGGACTTAATGGTATTTTAAAATAGCATTTATACGGAATATGAACTCACAGTTCTTTATCTCTTACCAAACGAAAACTACCTCACATAGAAAAAAAAATCAGGTTTTATAGGCTACGTGCCCAGCTCAAGTGGTTTTAACACCTAATTTATGGAAAAAGCAGGTGATTTGAGAAGAGCAGTCTCAGCATTTTCCACTAGCTGATGAGAAGGACGAGCTGTTTGAGTCTGACTAACAGAAGGAACACATGCAGGAGGCCTTGCAGTTGAAGTTGTTGCTCAAGGTTGCACAGTTCTCTTGCTGGTTTTCACCAAGGTGCACCCTGAGAAGAGAGGAGTGGAGCTGGAGGAGCCCAGCATCACCCTACTCTTTGTAGAGAACATTAAAAGGCATGATGTGGACCGCAGGGCAGGAGTGACCACATCTCCCTCACTGCGGCCTGAGGAGAACATCTCAGGGCCACGAAGGGTTGCACCATGATGATAAATTAAACCTGCAGCTCTGGACAACACATTAAGAAGTTTTGGGCCCTTCAGAACAGACGTGGACTGTGCTTGCTTCAAGCTTCGGGGCAAAGCTACGATCATTGGCATGCTTCTGAGCAGCGAGTGGGCCCGAAGCGTCCCGTTCCTAGGAATGGTAGGCCCCTCGTTCACGTGTTATTGGAATGTTCCCTCTTCCTCCTTCCCACCTACCTCAATCCCATTCATTCTTCAAAGGTTCCATTGAATCTCATTGTCTCCCATGAAATTTCTTGACACTCAAGCAGTGATTATTTCCATGTCATCCCATAAGGTTTAGTATTTGTATTTTCTGTAGCCGATCTGGATTTTGCTCTACTAAAGTACTGAGTTGACGATGAATAAGTCCATCCCAATACTAGGATGTAATCACTTTTTATTCTAGATCAAATGTGAAGTCTCAGACCCCCCACCCCCGACAAGATGAAGGACATCAGTGTGGTTCTCAGTTCCCCATCACACACAGCCCCACCATAGCCCGGCCTTTTGTCCTCATTGGGTACTGCTGAGGTGTCCCTTTTCAATACCCACCCAGTCTTTGATGAAAGTCAGTGTCATCTTCCGTGCCACCTGAGTTCGGGGGTGTCTATAAAGGCTGAGGGTTGGAGTCTAGAACACAGGCTTCCCCAAGAATACCACTCTGCCATCTTCCTCTTGGGCATGACCACCATTACAGGGTACTATAAGGGTTAAAGCTCAAAAACCCTGGGATCTGAAGAGCTCAGCACAAATTTAATTGCAAGGAATCTTCTGCACCCTGGTTCCCTATGTCATTTCTAACTCTACCACTCTGAGCACTTCCCATAAACATTCTTCCTCTGAAGAATCCCAGGTGACTGTAGTTATTGTCTTTGAAAATACATCTTTAAAAAGGGTTTGGAGCAAGATTGCCAATGCAGTCAGTTTTCTCATTTACTCATCCAATTATGCACTCGTTTGACACTCACCATATGGAACATTATAGTTATTGTTTGTTACCTTTACAAGTTCAATGTCTCATCTACCCAACTAGATTGTAAGTTTCTGCAGGCATTGAACATGTGTCAAGCCTTTATATCCTTTACAGTGTCAAAAGCTAGGTCTGCCTCCCCTTTTTTTGCTGAAATTCCTAGTGACTCAAGTTTTCTTGTAGAGGTTTTTATCCTCCCCACCCCTCAGTGCTAGGAATCACACCCAGGGCCTAGAGCACCCAGTCTGTCACTGAGCCACACCCCACCATCCCCAGTTCCTTCTTTTAAAGGAGAAAGGGACTCACTATGATCTCTAAAGGCTATGCATATGTTAGGATCTGGTTTAAATGTCATCCCTTCCATGAAGCTTTCCCTGATGTCTGTAAGTAATGTTTCTTCTCTATGAGCCAACAAAATCGCCTATTTTTCTTTTGTTCAGTCCTAGATATTGAAGAAGCAGGAGTGAAGTGGTTAAGAACACAGATCCTGGAGTCAAATTACCTGAGTCCAAACTCTGGCTATGAGCCTAAGTTTGTGGTGTGGAGCCTGTTTCCTCATTTGTACGATCTCATAGAAGAATGATGTATTTATCCATAGACAGCACTTGGGACAGAGAAGGGGTTCAAATGTTTTAGCCATGCGTAGATGTTGACTTGACTAATGATATTTTAGTGTTAATTTAAACATCTCTATGATAGCAAAATGACTATAACCTAGACAAAAGATATATACTAATAAAAATAAAAATTTAAAATAAATCACAGATAGAGCTAAATTGATTGTGATTGTTAATTGATTGTATCAACTTGAGTAAGAAACCCCCAACTAAATTGGATCAGAATAGTTCTGGGTGTGGCTGAGGGGATTTACTGAAGACAGAAGACTCACCAAGGTGGCTTGTCACCTTAATGGAATAAAGGAAAAACAAAAAAGGAAGACTTGCTCCTGTTTCTTTGGAGGAGCTCCAGTCTTCACCTCTACCTTAGAAGTCCAGCACAGACCCTTCAGCCTCCTGAGATGGACTCACACAGGACACTACAGTGAGCTCCAGGCCTTCCACTGAATCCTTTGGCTCTCCAGTGTGCAGACAGCCTTTCTGCACTCTTCCACACCTGGCTCTGTGGGCGGCCATTGTAAGCCAATCTTGTAAATTCTTATATATCTATGTATCTTGTATTGAATGTTTCCCCAGTAAGCACTGACTGATACACTGAGAATGTGTTAACTAAACAAAGCCTTTGATGCTTGCTTTAAAGAAGAAAATGATCTGCAGTTACTTTATCAGCTTTTTCAGAGTGCTTCTAAAGTGCCCGGGTTTTGATATCAGTCGGCTCTCTCTGTACCTGAGATATCCAATCTGATTCAAACAATGTATTCTAGGTTTATGCACAACATTTTATAAACCAAATAAGTGAGTCTGTGGTTCTAAATTTTAAGAAAGACGGCACTATATAATTTAAATAAACCCAGTTTCATGGTGTCTAAAGGATGGCAAACTCTAAGTTGGTACAAATCAATGAAATTTATCAACTTTGTGATTGTTTATTTGAACAACATATTAAATACAAATGACCAAAAATACTTACAGGAATTAATTATGGCCATATTTTGCTTTTTCAAAGGGTGTTAGGGATGTGGCTTAGTTTAGGCTCCTGTGGAAACACCTCTGAGATGGAGATTGGTCTGCGTGGAGTTTTTCGGGAAGTGTTGAGGACTGGGAGAGCAGGACTGGGCAGAGGGAGAAGATGAGCAAAGATGAAGTCACCACGGAGGTCTCGTTTGATGCCACAGGCAATCTCGAGCTTGGGTGGCTCTCCAGAACAATCCAGTGTTCGAGGGAGGGTCCGCGCGTTTGCATACCCATGCCCAACACCCCACGTCCCCACACACTGGCCAGCCTGAGGAAGGAGGGGCGCAGTGCTTGGTGCGGTGAGGTAGCTTACTTCAGTTGTGGGCCCCTCCTAAAGGGACAGCTCAGCAGCTAGCACTCAAGGGAGCTGAGAGGATGAGGGGCTAGATCCTGAAAACAGCACCTGCCACACCATGCAGAGGCAAAAGTTCATAGAACTGGACTTATGTTCTCTTAGTGAGGCAGAAGGTGCAGACCCTACTAGAGGATAGTAATTTCAGCACTGAACAAGTTCCTATGTGTTAATTACTGCCCCCGTACACACACACTGGGACTGAAGAAAAGGCCTCGCAGTTGCTAGGTAAGGTCACACTGAGCTACACCCCAGCTCTCCTTACTTTTATTTTGAGATAGGGTCTCATTAAGTTGCACAAGGTGGCCTGGAACCGGTCTTCTTCCTTCCTCGGCCTCCAGGTATCTGGAATTATAAGCATGTGCCACCATACATAGCTACACAGGGTTGTTATGTGGTCATTGGAGATACTATTCAAGAAATGGCTATGTTGGAAGAAAAAGTCACCGGGGCCTGTATTAAGTTGAATATCCAGGAGTATTCCTTTATCAAGGCTTTTACAGCTTTAAGAAACACGTTCCCAATCCTTGGGATATTTTTTTCTCTAGGACCAAAAGAATAGTCCACCCATCCCTTGCCCATTGAGTTCATCTTCCTCCTCCCTAGGCAAATGAAGGTGCTGTCAATCTGGTAATTGTGTGGACAATGAAACTCAAAGGATTTTCTTCCCCACCATCAAATCTACCCAGAAAATAGAAGACTGTTACATATTTTACACCATTTAGGTGCCATAATTCAGTTCATTTGTTTGAAATTTGATTAAAACTCAGGAGTAAAGAATACATATTCATTGATCCATGCATGTAAGTGAATAATAAATTTGAGCTCCTAGACTGATTTTTGTGAGCAAGCCAATAAAGTGAATTAACCTTGCATTATTTATCACTGGCCACACAGTGCAATGTTCAAGTCCACACAATGGTCTCTGTTGTGTTGTTAGAGGAAAGAAACAGGCTTATTTGGGAGAGATTGGGCTTTTATATAACGTCAGGTTTTTGTTCTGTGGCTTTCATAATGTAACAGAAGCATCATGAAGAAGAGTATTCAGTCTTCTCGCTTGTCAGGTGAGTAGGAATATGTACAAGGAAAACTACTCCATCTGTAACCTTAGAAAGAACACAGTAGACCAAAATGAAACCAAGTGTATTTTTACCAGTTGTATGAGTCACTTTTCCCTTGAGATTAATTATCATTAATGACTTTAATTAAAGAGTCATGTGAAGTATTTGTCTTGGAAAATGTGGATCCATGTGGGTTTGCGCTATTGGATTTTAGCTCTCTGCTGCGACTGCACTCTTCCCAAATATCCTATTCATGTTAAGTCTCTTTGGTGCTATATACTAAGCTTGCAAAGTCTGAGGGCACATTTTACGGTGACAGTGGCCAGGTTTACCCTGGCATTTAACTAACTATGAAGCTGGAATTATTCTTGCTCATTTGAGGCTTCCAACTTGGAATTTGTAAGATAAATGAGTCAGTTGCATCTATTCTCTAGCAATTAACTGGTAATTGGGGCATTTAATCAGAAAATTGACTTGAAAGACTTTAGCCTGATTAGATGCTGTTGGCATGAAAAAAGAGTCAACTCCTAGTTCATCTCATTCATATGCTATATTTGCACCCTAAATCCAGATCAAATTGAAATTCGGCTTGTGAATGGATATTTTACAAATAAATGGATACTTATGAAAATGTTTTATGGAAAATTCTCAGATCAATAATATTCACTCAATAATGTTTAATTGTGCATCTACTTGATGCAAGGAAGCTACTTATAGGTATATAAACATGAGTAACATAGTTGGTGAATTCAAGAAGTCCAGTTGACCTACATTTCACTTCAACTACAGTATAAATCAAAATAAATAACTCCCTCAATTTCCTCTCTGAAAATAAGATAGCCACTCCAACTTTACAATATAGTAAAGATGTAACAGATAACCAAGGTTTAGTGGTGTACAAAAAAATAACCAAGATTACACAACACACACATACACACACACATAGAAAAAGTTAGTAGTTTAAGCCTGGCTGTGTGTTAGAAATGCCTGGAATGTTTTAAAAACATGATTCCTGGACATTGCCTCCTACGGTTTGGCTGTGGGGTGAAGGTGACCCCCAGGAGTGCATGTGTCAGGAGTGTGGTCCTCAGTGTGGAGATGCCCGGACACAGTGAAATTTGTAAAAGGTGGAGCTCCATGCAAGGTAAAGAGGTGGCTGGAAGGGATTGATGTGGTTCTCATGGGACCCAAGTTAATTTGGACAAGAAAGGTTGTCACCAGGAGCAAGACTGGCCTCCCACCTCTCTGACTTTCTGCTTGCCATGCGATCGCTGTCACGGGCACTCCTATCATTGAGGTGCCAGCACCGTGCGAGTCCTCAGAGCTGAGCCTGTGCCAGCACCAGGCCGTCAGACCTCCGCAACAGGGAGCTAAGCGAACCCCTTTTCTCTACACACATCCAGCTGTGTGAATTATGCATTGGCAATGTAAAATGACAACACAACAACTCAGATCTGCTAAGTCTGAATATCCAGGCAGAGAACCCTTGTGTCAATTTTAAAGCACGTTAGATTTTTTTCCCCCGGTAACTAGGAATTGAACTCAGGACCTTTCCACTAAGCTACAGCCCATCTTTTAAATTTTTAAAATTTTGAGTCAGGGTCTCCCTAAGTTGCTATATTGCCCAGGGTAGCCTTGCACTTCCAGTCCCCTGGTCTCAGCCTGCCAGAGTGCTGGGATCACAGGCCTGTGCCACCATGCCTGGCTTAGATTATTTTAATGTCTTAAGAAGGCCCATGTAAGCAATTCCGATTTTATTTAGTTTGGAGGGTATGGATACAGAGGTGTAACAAGAAGATGGTGGATCCTTGGTGTGTGAGGCCCAGGAAATGCAGGTACGGAGTAAAGAGGTGGAATGGGGCCAGGAAGTTCTCCTCTGCCTTCTCACCTCCGCTGAAGTAGCCTGTCCTCTTGGCAATGGACGGCCTGGATGGACAGCAGAAGCAGCTGCAGCAGCAGCACAGGCTCTGGGTCACATCTGCGTCCAGAACTTAAGCAAGTATCAGGCTCTTCACTTCTGCAGAACAGAAAAACTGAAAGGAGGTGAAAGTGGGTTCAACTGAAAATCCAAGTATTCCTCACTTCCCCCCCAAAACAAGGGGAAGACAAGTGTTATTCAGCCAGGTCACTTAATTAGTTTTCATCTTAGATCTGACCCTCACTAAGGTAGTTGTTCCCAGGATTCTATGCCCGATGCTTTTCTTGCTCAACAGGCTAAGAGATCTATATTCATTCTCTGTTTTTAAACTACTGTCTAAATGATCACGTTACTCAAATCAATATCTTTTCCTTGAATTTCAAATTTGTAACTGTCTTCCAGACAGCCCCACATAGAGAGTCCAAGAAATTGCACGCTGACATATCACTAAAGATATACTTGTCTCTCTCCCAAGGCCTCCAGTTGCTGTGAGTGTCAGCACTGTCTACCCAAGCACCTGGCTGCTTTCCTACCTTTGTGTTGGGCTCCTAGTTTTGCCTCATCTCCCTTATTTAGTCTACAAAAACTGTTCTTTTCTTTCTCCTAAGTCTCTCATTCATCCTATCCTCTGTAACTCCAGTATCACTGTATCACGTCAGATCCATAGCATTTCTCACCTGGTTTCCTACAACCACCTTTTGGTTGAATTCTCTAGCTCCA
Organism: Heterocephalus glaber; assembly: GCF_000247695.1. The sequence continues at coordinate 1,022,961 of NW_004624884.1, forward strand.
GTCTTCAACCCCTCAAACCTGTCCTCCTCAGAGCTGATAATGATTGTGTTGAACACAAGTATTAGCTCCCTGTTCTTCACTGCTTTTTGTAAAGGCTTTAAATTCTGGCTGCATATCAGAATGTAGAGTGTATTATGAGACATGTCTTGGGAGCTTTTAAAACTACCAATGTCCAAGTCTCACTTCAAAACAATTGAATCAGAATCTTTGGGGATAGGGCTTGGGAATCAATTTTTTTTAACTCTATAGTTGATTTTCATCTATAGTTAGTGTCTCTTAGACCAAATTCTGCTTGATTATCTGTTACTACACAACAAAACTTAATTGAGCAACACTTCCTAGCTCAACAAAATCATATTTTATTGTATCTCACACTCCTGGGGATCAAATTCAGACATGGCTTATCTGGGTGGTTATTCTACTCCGCATCAACTGAGGGCCCAGGATGGCTTCCCTGGCACCTCCATGTGCCATAATGGTAATGCCCGATGATTGACCTGGTTACATGATAGACTACTTCATGGTCTTGCTACTCAAGTTATGCTCATAGACCAGCAATACAGGCACCATTGCCTATACGCTTCTTAGAAAATACAAAATCTTGGGCCGTACTCCAGATCTTGCAAAACAGAATCAACGTTAAAATAAGATCCTCAGTTACTCATACATGCACTGAAGTTTGAGGGATGAAGATCAACTTCTGATATCCTTACAGGATTTGAATCTTTTTTCCTCCTGACACTTGCCATACCTCTCTGGCTTTAATCTCTTCACTTTTTCTCAAACATTAAGATGTAAGAACATTAAACAATGCTTAGCTCCTTCATCTTTGTTCTCCATGCTTTTGTATATTGACCTCTTCCGTGCTAGACAATGAAAAAGAAAGTATTAGTAACTTTAAAGATGCATCAATTGGAAGCAACCAAAATACATACATATATACATATACATACATATATACATATACACACACACACATATATATACTTTTTAAAGAAAATTATAAAAAATTTTCCTCCAAAATTTGAAAATTATAATTCTACAATTTCAAGTAAACCACACACACACGTTAATAAAGTGTGTTAAACTCAGGACGCAATAATCAAATTGCTTAAAACTAATGATGGAAAGTAGAGAGAGAACTCTTTTTCAAATGGGAAGAGAACCCATTTGATTGGGGAAAGGGAAAGAGAGAGGTGGGAAAGGGATTAAAATAGAATTGAGATGTGTTACCTACATGAGCCAACTCCCCACAAGGAATGTACTCACTATGTGATGCAAATATGTACAAAATGAAAACTGAAGAAGAAAACTTGATAAAGAGAAATCCTCAAAGCAGCTAGAGATAAAAGACACATTCTGTTTCAAAAAGCAAAAACTAAAAGTTATAGGATTAATCGCCAGGAAGAGCACAAGCCAGGAAACACTGAAACTGCAGCAAGTTTCACAGCAAGAAATCAAATCTAGAATTATATAGCTGGCAAAACTATTTATTAAAAACAAAGACTTGCAAATATACAAAACTACATGACTTCATCACCACAAATCCGCATTTATAGAGCCATTGACAGAAGTGCTTTAGGCCAAGGGTACCAATCCTGGATGGAAACCGAAGCCTGCACAAAACCATGAGGAACATCTGGAAATACAACAAATATTTTTCTTGGATTTTTAACCATTTTAAAAGATAAAGAACCATAGAAAAGCAAAATAAAAAGCTGGTACTATGAGGTCTATGGCACATGTAGAGGTGTGTATGAGCCACACACACAGCCCAGGAGGAGGAGGGGAAGTGAACTCCCGTGCTGTAAGGTTCTTCTATTGTACGTAAAGTAGCTTAATATCACCTGAGAAGAGACAGTGACCAAGTGGAGATATCTAATATAACCTTTAGAGAAACTTTTAAAATAAAATAACAACAAAAGATCATAATAAATCAACTAACTTTGAAAAGAAGAAGAAGGTTAAATAAGGGATAAAAGCTGAAAAGGAAGAAGTAAAACTATATTTGCAGATATGATTGTGTATGGACAAAATTTTACCAAATACACAAAAAAAACTATGGTTGCCCAAGGCATGGCAAATAATTTAAAAATCAGTTGTCTTCCTTTATACTGGCAATGAACTGCAGGAGACCAATATTGATTATTCCCAAAAGAGGCTGTACGCAGTGCAGGCTGTGAAGAGTTAACCCCACAATTGGCTTGTTTTGAGAAGTAAGTTCTGTCAAAGCCTAAGTGCCAAGGACAGAGTAACTTGCACCCAAATTCCATTCCCACAACTAAAACTTTCTTAACTAGAAGGACAATGTTCTAATTACAACCACATATTTTGTCTAATCTGTTCCTAATTTGAAAATGCTTTGTCTTGTCCTTTATGAGGCTTGCTTATATTAATTTCCATAGAAACCTCACGACTGTGCATCCATACACTTAGTTTTACCCTTGAATGTAGCTCGTCTTTACCCCAATTGATTACCAATAAAAATCAATGGCTTGTACTGGCCATCACCTTTGTCAGTTTCACTGACATTGGTCATCCTGGTGCCCTGCTGACTCTCTTAGTTCTGTCTTTTTGTGTTTCCTCAGGCCTGCTTCATACACTGAACAGGAGACTGGACTGCAGAGGTTTTCAGTAACATTTCAGGGGTCTATAGTAGTGAACAATATAAATTGTATTATTTTATAATAGCATCAAGAATATGTAACACGGGGATAAATTTGGCATAAGATATGTAAGACCTATACATTGAACACTATGCAGCATTGTGGAGAGAAATTAAAGTAGATCTAAGTAAATGAAGAGATATATGTGTTCATGGATCCAAAACCACAATATTGTTAGGATATAAACTCTATAGACTTAATGCAATCCTAATCCAAAAAAGCTCAGAGGACTTTTGAAGAAATCGATAGGCCAAGAGAATGCAAAGAACTAGAATGACCAAAGAAACTTTGAAAAAGAATAACAAAGTTGGGCAACTCATATTATTTGACTTATTTTAAAGCTACAATATTTGTATAACACTGGCATAGAGACAAATACATCAGTGTAACGGAATGGAGAGTATTAGAAAGTAACTCACACATACAGTCCATTGATTTTCAGTAAGTGCAAAGGCCATCAAAGGAGAACAGAGACTCTTTTCAATAAATGATACTGGAACAATTGGACATCCATATTATAACTGAATTTCAATCTGGACATTAAAAACTAAACTATGAAACTTGTAGAAGTACATATAAGAGAAAATCTTAATGACTTTGTATTAGGCAAAGATTTCTTGGAGATGACACTAAAACATCACCTACAAAAGGTGAAGTTGGTAAACCAGACATCATCAAAACTAGGAACTACTTCTCAAGGCAACGCTAAGAGTATGCAAAGACACTGGGCGTCACGGTGCATCCCTACGATTCCAGCACTGAAGAGGCTGACGCAGAAGGATTGCCACACGTTTAGGTCCAGCCTGGGATACATAGTGAGACCCTCTCTCAACAAATAGGGTCCAAAGATAATTTGTGGATTAAGAATATACTTGAAAATCATATATTAGGTGAAAGACTTACATCTAGAGCATGAAAGGAGCACTCAGAAGCATTAAGAACGTTAACAGCTAAAGTTTTTTAAGTGGGGAAAGTGTTTTGAATAGACATTTCCAGCAAAGAAATTAATAAATACCTATTAGAATGGGGAAAATTAGAAAGAGTATGAATTACAAGTGCTTCTGAGAATATAGAACAATTAAGACCCTTATGTGTTGCAGGGGGATGTGTACAATGATACAACCCACTTGGAAAATGTATTGTCAGGGCCAGGGATTTATCTCAGTGGTTCTGTCACCTGCCTCACAAGTGCAAGGTCCTGAGTCTGATCCCTGGTACCAAAACAAAACAAAGAAACGTATTATCAGTTTCCTAAAAGATCACACACACCTACCACATGACGTAGCCATTCTACCCCTGTGTTCACCCATGAAAAATGAAGGCATATGTCCACACAAAAACTTGCACCTCTTCTGGGCAAAAGCTGTATTTGTATTACAGCGGTAAAACAACCCAAATACTCATTGCTAGGAAAAGGGACAATTGAGCTATATCCAAGCAATGAAGCCCACTTAGCATTTTAAAGAATGAACATATACAACAATGTGAACAAATCTTAAAATAAGTATCTTGAGTAAAAGAAGCCTCATCTAAAACATGATTCCACTTATACAAATTCTAGAAAACTAAAACTGGTCTATAGTGACAGGAAGCAAATCAGTGGTCCCTGAAGGTGGAGGAGGAGCAGGAAGCAGAGAATAGAGAGACATAATAGAATGTGGGGCAGGACAGTACACTCATCGCTTTGACCATGGTGATGGTCTCCTGGTATATGAACTTGTCAAGGCACAGAAGATTGTATATTTTCATGTAATTTATTATAACAATGGAAACAACTTCAATGTCCATCAACAGGGGATCAATAAATATAAATTCGTTGACACATATACAGTTATGTATTACATAGCATAAGCAAATTCTAGTGCTGCCATAGGATGAAATGCAATAGGGAAGGGTTCTAACTATCGTGTGTGAAGAAGTCACTTGAGAATCTTTAGTCTGGCACAGAGGTTGAGATTTGAGAAGTAGAAAGAAGGAATCCTACCTCTGAGTGATGATGTTACTACCAGGCCAAGGACCACGTTGTATGTAACATTGCATGGATAAACTAGATTTATCCACACCAACACAGACAGATGCTAGGGTTTGAAGAGTTTGTCCCCCCCAACTGCGTGCAGGTGTTTAATCCCTGAAGTCTCGTACTATGGTATTAAGAGAATAGGAACTTAATCTGACCTTAGTGGTTAGAGCCTGGGCAGTCCCTAAGGCCCAGTGATGAGATCAGACTGGGTGAGAGGGTTGAGTCCCTGTGTGGCTCAATCCTGGTAGCTTTAGAAAGAGAAGGAGAGAAGCCACACAGACAGAGAGGTGCAAGTGACACTTCCATGGAGTGAGGTCGCAGAGAAGGACCCTCCCCAGGTCCTTTGCCACACTCTTTGGAGCTTGTTCATCTACAACCGTAAACCAAAATAAACTTCCTTTCTGTGTAATGCATACCTCCTTAGGTATTTCATTATAGTAACTAAAAGCAGAATAATGCAACACTCAGATCTTTAAAAATAGAGGGGAAAAAGCAAGTTGACAAAAGAGTTATACTGTATGACAGCTTTGGCATCAAAGTTTAAAAATACAAATCAGTACTAGACTTTGTTCATGGATGTGAATGTGTAAGCCAAATGGATCAACAACACTGACATGGAGATCAGAAGACACCAGGGAAGTGTGATTGTAGAAGCACATAAAAGGAAATAAATGCTGCTAGGGAAGGAAATAAACATTTGTACTTTAACAACAATGTTCTGTTTTATTCATGTATTTATTTAGAACTCTAAAGTAAAATCTAAAATAGTAACATTTATTCTTTCTGCTGGTGTGTACACAAATATTTTATAAGATCTCGTGAACTTTGAAATATTTCAAGCTTATAAAAACAAACACAAAAGGAAATTAATGCTCAAATTCCACCTGCCACACAATTCAGTCTTGGCGCGATTATGCCTAGAAACTTGCACTCAAGGTTGGCTGTGTTGCCCTGGATCTTGAGAACAGAGCCCTGTGAACCTGAGCAGATGAGGGGCGGCCTCTCCCTCTGGATGTGTGTGTCACCTCAGCAAGGCTCTGCCATACCCCCGTTTGTGGCATTAGACTAGGTCTTAGTCCATTTGGTGCTGCTATACCAGAACTGACACTGGGCAGTTTATAAAGAGCAGAAATCAATTACCTTGCATCCTGTCTTCTGGGAAGTCCAGAATCATAGTGTTAGCACCTGGCAAGGGCCTTCTGCTTCCTCTTCCCTTGGTGAACAGTAGAAGCAAGCAAGGGTGTGAGAGGGAAAGAATGAAAGGGAAGGAGCCGAGTGCTTTCCTTTAGTGAGGAGCCTACATCCACAGTAGTGAACCCTCTCCGTGATGATGTCTCATAGCCCCTCCCCTCTTAGGTCCCACCTCTCCACTTTTACAGTAGCAATGTAGTGTCAGCGGGAGTTTTGCAGAGGTGTTGAGACCACAGCTGGCTCCCTGAGCAAGGTCCACTTTGTAATATTTCCTTTCTTTGGTCATCAGATTGTGCCCTATGGCATTTGGAGTTGGTGGGATATTTGTGTATATGGCTGATGCAGTTTTATTATTTGTGCACGCACACATACATGCACACACACATGGAGCAGGAACAAGGAGAGAAACTGGGGACTGAAGACAGGCCCTTGCACATGTTAGGTGAGGGGTCTACTTCTGAATTGCATGCCCAGCCTCTGACCCTGATATATTTTGGGTGTAGATGGCAATGCTTGCTTGAGTGTGGAGATGGCTACAGCCCCCTGATTTTAAGGAGCGAGTTACTGCAGGCTGCTTGCCTATGATATGAGAAAACAAGCCCGGCCTTCAGGACTGACTGCTGACTTTCAGAGAGCTCAACTTTAGTTGCCTCCTACAAGGAGGAGCCCCAAAGAGGTCTGAGGTATCAGGGCAGTGTCAGAACTCCTGAGACCTCAGAACATGTGGGCTCTTTCTCCCTCCCAAATGAATGAAGAATGACAACAACCCAGCTTCCCAGAACACACAGGCCATCAGAGCAACACCCTCTTCAGAGTCAGACCACACTGAGCCCCACTTTAACTGGTGAGAAACCTTAGCTCTTCTTGTTCACATAGTCCTCTTTTTCCTTACTCAGTTGTGGGAGGATAGCAGGAGGCATTAAAGTGTGCTGGTTTCTGGTGTGAAGAAAGACCACACTTCCCTTCCCAAACTAGGAAATGACCTGACCCCACTGGAGGTTTTGCTGGGCGCTGAGGCCACAGCACTGGTGAGGGAGCCTCCGCTTGCCTGGGTGGTCCTGGTGGGCCCTGAAGCCTGGGGTCCTTGCAGGCCACAGAGAGGCCCTTGTTGAGGTAGAACTTGGCTCCTGTCCCTGCAGGCACCTGTGGAGGTGGGAACGCACTGCACTCATTGTTGGGAAGCTGGACTGATGCCACTATACCATGAGGCCAGTGATCTTGTCACCGCTCTGGCAAAGTGAAAAGAATGCTTCTCTGTCTTTAGCCCAGGCAGGGGGAAGGGACCACGAAGGAAAGGTTGTCAGAGAAGTTTATTGAGCCCTGAAGTGCTACAGTGCTTACTATATAGCTGGTTCTGTTTCACACAGCTGAGTCCTTTTCTATGATGACAAGTCCTGCCACCTGGCTGGGTCAGGAAGACCCTGGTGTGAGCTAGAATCACTGCTGCATTCTGCTCCTGCAATCCCCAGACCTCCTGTTCCCTGTGCTAACTTCTCTCCAAAGACTCCGTTGTCCCTGGCTCTTAGGAGGCCAGCTCAGTCCATCAGACATGGCTGTATGGATGTCATTCCAGAAGTGAACAGGACTTGAGTACTTTGCTTTCCCAGGACACTTCAATCCCCATGTAAATTAGTGGATGAGAATGGAAGCCCAAGGGAAGGAGCAGAATCTAAATCTACTAACCAAAGACCTCTAGAGCTCCATTCCTGTCTAATGGACACTGCCTTGTCAGCATATTTCCCCCACGTGTGCGCACACATGTGCACACGCACACACACACACATACACACACACATGCACACTCTTTTCCCTTTTGAAGATCACATGAACTCTGTCAACTATTTTTCAGGTATTTCCATTGACATTCAGTGAATTATAAGTGAAGCAGTAGTTTAGAGAATAGGGAAATTAGTTGGAGAAGATAAGATGAGCTAAGTTTTTTAAAAGAAAGATTTAGAAAGCAACTGTGAAAAGTGGCATTTTCAGTTCTGAGTCTCTGCGGAAGGTCAGTAGCCCAAGCAAAGAACTGAGAGGCAGAAAGAGCTCTGTCTACACAGAGAGGGAGTGAGGAGGCAACATTCTGGCAAGAGGCTGGAGATAGATGGAGTACCCCGTCTCACAGATGTCCCAAGTCAGGTAGGAGAGCTAAGGCAGGCTCTCCAGCAAGAACAAAAAGTCCTGCCCAGTACCAACATGATGTGGGGTTAACAGGGTCAAGAGACTGGGAGGAGAGAAAGAATTTAGGTCAGAAGTTACTACAGGACCCAAAACAAGAATGATCTAGTCTGAGGTCAGAGTAGAAAAAGAGCAAATCTCAGGCCTTTCAAAACCACGCAGCTCATAGTAGCAGATGGAGACTAGTGAGGATGTAGAGGTTCAAGGTGCCTAGGAGATGCTCTGCTGCAGATGGGGCTGTTGGAAAGGAGAGCCACTGTGGAAGGAAGGACAAATTCCCTTCGAGACACAGTGAACTTGAGGTGATAGGAAAGTTTGAAATCCAACAAAAGACAATTTTCAAAAATATACATCTATTAATTATAAAATTGGAATTCAACTTTGGAGAAGAGCAAGTTAGGCTCAAGTGCCCACATATTAAGTGACCATACAATGGCTGGGATTTTACCCTGAGAGACATGGATGAAGTGGTCTTGGGAATTGAAAATAAAAGGACAGTCACCAGAATAACATCATACACTCAGGGAAGACTGTGTTGGATAGTACGAGACCAAGACAATTGTTTGCTTATTCATTTCTTTGTTAGTCATATCACATAAGAGGATGAGAAGTGTGGGCCCGGTAGGTAAGAAGAGAGCAAGTTTCTGAGTTCTCCGGGCCTCTGGGTATTATTTTAGGAAAAGGCAGACATAGTTTAGCTAAAACCCCAAAATGGCAATGGGAAAATTGGGTCTGACCTTTGAGCCGATTCAACAATGTGAAGAAGAAAATTACTGTTCTAATAAAGACTGTGTTCTGGAAAACCCTTCTGATTTGCTGATCATCTCATAAGATTTGGTCATGTAAAGTTAACCCTAGAGCCCTGGAAATGTGCGTGGCTGTGTATTAGGTGGGAGGAGATTAGACAGTGGGGTTTGGAGTGGGGATCACCTGGCATGTGTATGCAGGATGAACAGAGGCTGAATCTGTCGGAAACATCTCTGCATGGAGTGGCCAGAGTGGAATCTTAGTAGAAGAGAGTAGAGATGTCCACTGTCCAGCATTGCTGAAATCTTAAGTGAAAAATACAACCTTTTGGAGTGGACAAAATTATCTAAGATAAACTTAAAATGTGTGAACCACAGGAGAAAAAAATTTGACATTAAAATTAAAACATTTTTTGTATCACGGGAATGAATAGATAAGACAGTGGAAGAAAATGTTTGCAAAACATATATCTGATAGAGGACTTTAATCCAGAATATATAAAGAGATCTCACAATTCATTAGCAAGAAGACAAACAGCACAATAAAGTGGGTTAGAGATTTAAACAGACACATGAGCCAAAAAAGATATGTGAGTAGCAAATAAGCATACGAAGATGTACATCATAATTAATTATAAGAGAATGGCCAATTAAAGCCAAACTGAGATACCACTACATGCCCATTAGAACAGCTAATATTAAAAAGACTGCCAATACTCAGTGCTGGTGCAGAGGTAGAGAAGCCAGCATTCTTATACTCTACTGGTGGGATTCTAAAATGCCAACATGATTTTGAAAAATAGAAGTCTTAAGAAATTATCCATAATGGCCAGACAACTCAACAATACTCCAGTGTCTACTGGCAAGTGAGTAGATAAGCATTTTACATTATAGCCATGAAATGAAATGCTATTCAGAGAGGAACTTAATACCCAGATCTTGATACAGGCATACACTGTTTAAAAGGAATCCCTCCTGAGAAATGTACCCATAGGCAATTTCATCATTGTGCCAGTGTCACAGAGTGCACTTACATGAATTAAAACAGCATTGAGATCACTCGGTTGTACAATCTTATGGGGCCATCATCACATATATGTCAGTTGTTGACTACATCATTATGTACTTGACTACACATGCAACATAGATGAATCTCAAAAGTACATTGAGCAAAAGAAGCCAGGCACAACAGTATGTGTGCTACATGGTTTTCATTTGTGTGAAATTGTAAATTAGTCAAAACTGTATACAGGCATAAAGCAGATCAGTCATTGTGTGGGACTGCAGTGCAGGGGAGTAGGGAAGGACCAAGGGGCTGAAGGCACTTTTTAGGATGATGCAAATGTCTTACAGCTTAATTATAATGGTGGTTACAAAATAAGTATATTTGTAAAATGCAATTGAACTGTACTCTTAGAGGAGATGAATTTTACTATGTATACATAAAATTGATTTTTAAAAACTTTTATTACCTCAACTATTCAATAAAATACCTCATACATATAAAGCCATGTGTGTTTTGGAAATTCAGATATTTCCCATCAGGCTTCATGTGGTGCAGAATAAAACAACACAATTGTGTCAGTGACAGCAGCTGTACATTGAAGTAGTTAAGCAAGGATGGGTTCGAGCCAACAGTAAATCTGGGTGCGTGGATGTAGATGCTCCCTCATGCTTCCTCCCCACCACTGCCTGACCATTATGGAATCTCAGGGTGGGAGAAATTCAGACCCTGGCAAGACACAGAATAAAGGCACAAGCCAAACTTGTCTGGGTCTTGGGATGAGAAGATCCCAGCTCACATGTGGGCAATATTTAACAGTAACCTTCACCCAGGCTGTGCTGTTCTGATTGCATTGGATTCCATAAACTTTTAAAACCTTTGTATCAGAACCTGAAGGATGATTTGAATGAACCTTACCCTCAATGGCTGTTACGCTACACTCACTGGTGCGTTTCCCCCATGATGTTAAACACAGCAGTTACATTCTTCTGTGTCTGCTCTTTGTAAAAGCTACAAAACCAATCTTGTCTCTCTCCCCATCCGTTCCTCCCTCCCTCCTTCACTCATCTATATTTTCTGTGCCTCTTTCCTCTTATTTTCTGTTTCTCTATACTTTTCTACCTTTATTGACTTCAGCAAAACATTTCTTTCACTTGTAAAAAAGGGGTTCTAATCATGCAAGAATAAAAACTCAGATTTGATTCTGTAATATTAGGCATTATTTATAATGCCTAACCCCACACACAAGCAAAGTCAGTGAAAGCTGGATTTCAGATAATTTGTTTAAATGGTACAATTCATGAGGGTACCCTGGATCCAGACATTATTGAATTTTCACTTAAGATAAATTAATTAATTAGCTAAAGCTGACCAAAAAGTCCAGCTGATGGATGAATGAGAGCCGTTTATCAACTCACACAAAGAGCACAGCTGTCCTGATATTGTCCTCCTGTTGCTACTTCACGTTTGTTGCACTTCATAGTAAACATTGAGCAACGTTACACCAAGGCTGCAAGTGCTCGGCACACTTGCTGACGAGTAGCAAATGCAGAGTAGGAGGAAACGTGTTATTTTTGTGTTTCTTTTGTTGGAACTGTTTTTAAGTCTGAACTTGGTAAAACTAAGAACATATAATCAATTTTGAGACAGACATAAAAATCCTCTGCAATTCTCTGGAGAGCACAGAAATAGACAGCTTCCAATGCAAGAATAACTGGCTCCACAGAAAGCCTTGCTCTCAGCTTTCCCTTTCTGTCTATCCTAGGGCTCCAAAAGCAGTTTACAACTAGGGAGGGAAAAACCTTTCAGAACTTGTTCTAAAGGAAGTTTTTTTGGAGAAAATGTAATTGAAAGAAATCATGGCCACTTGGTTTAGAATCCGCTCCTGTAAAATGCGTGCCTTCCACAGTGCACAAAGGAGTCCTGTTAGAGGCCTCCCTCATACCTAGGAGGAGTCAGTCTGTGGGCAAATGTGTCAGGGGGTTCTCAGCTTAAGTATGATTGGTCTGTGAAATCTTTTGCAGATGGTAGAATTATTTTACTTCACTCTGATGTCCTCCAGATTAGAGAGAGAAAAAGAGAGAGAGAAGGAGGGGGTGGCAGAGAAGGGAGGGATAGAGAGAGAGTGGGAGGAGGGAGGATGAAAGGAAGCCAGGGGAAAGAAGGACGGAAGAAAAGGGGTAAGAGAAAGGAAACAGAAAGAAAGGAAAAGACCTATGAGCTGTTGGTGTTGGAATCTAATTATTCACACTATGCAGGTATTTTACAAGACGTCATATTATCTAGTTGATGTAACAACCCTCATTTAAAAATAAACACAAATAAATACTTCTCAAATAATTGAATACTTGTGACAACACGTTTCCCCCAAAATGAGACCTACCTGGAAAACAAGCTCTAGCGTGATTTTAGGAGAGACATCTCCTGAAAATGAGCCCTATTGTGCAAAACGTCTCTTATAATCACGCTACAACTTGTTTTCCAGGTAGGTTTTATTTTGGGGGAAACAGGGTGGGTAATGGGAAAAAAAAGAAGGAAGAAAGAAGAAAGGAAGGAGAGAGGGAGAGAAAGAGGGAAGCAAGGAGAGAAGCAAGGAACATAGGAATGGTAAAGGGAAGACTTTCATCTCACTTCAAAAAGAGAAATTTTACTAGAGAATAAAATTCATCCATCTGCCACCAACAGCATCAATTTTCAGCACTTAGACCACTGCTTTTAAGTAAGATGCCTCCGTGTGCTATACATGCGTGGACAAGGAAACTGCCGGTTAGTAACTGAGGTCGGTGTCCTGTCACCAGAGCGTCCCCAGACCCTGAGAGCCACCCTAGAGAGCCAGACGAGCCAGGAGGGAAAGGGAGCCCTGCAGCCCTCAGTGCTGAGCCCAGGGAGAGCAGGGGACCTGCATCCTTCCCGGGGCTCTTTTCCGTGGTCCGTCCCTCAGCTTCTCTCTTTGATCTGCACCCCCAAGTGTATGCAGCTTATAGAGAGAAATAACTACGCGCCTGCCCTCCCAGCAGCCCTCTGCACCGCAGAAGCCCGAAGGTCCACAAAGCGCCAGAGAAGGAGAACCGGACCCTCAGCCTGCAAGACGCAGGGTGCTTTTTCCCGCTTCACAAGGAATTTCTGGTTCAGCCTTATCCTGGCAGCACTTCTGTATTTCTTTTAATGTAGAAAGGAAGCTGTGATGCAGAGAACTCAGGGCCGCTCTGAGATCACTGGAAATAGCTAGGAGTCCGTAGAGCCGGTGGAGGAGGAGGAAGAGGGTCATTACTCATGCTCCCGGGCGCTTGCGGAGAATCTGATGTAGTTTTCTGATTCCATGTGACTCGCATTCCAGTCCAGCGATATGAATCAGCAGTGCTGTGTTGGAAGGTGAGTCACGGTGGAGTCAGCTGAAAGAAAACCCTTTGCTTCCTCACCTGTGTGCAATTCTAACCCCAAAAGAGCACACCCACTCTCAAAGCTAACCACAAGATCACAACTGGCCAGCAGGGCTGGCCACCAAGCAGGACGAAGCGCACTCACATCAGAATTACCCCGAAGGGGCCAGTGGGAGCAGCTGGGAGCCATGTCCGATGTCCCCAGGCGGGAATCCGTGTGGAACCCCGCTGTCCTGAGCTGCCCTTCCTTCTCTCTTTCTGTGCCTGACGCCGGTGCCAGACCCCACCTACCATCCTGCTCCACTTCCATCCTCCAAAGTAACCTCTGGGCTCGGAAGAGACGCGTGCTGTCTTAACAGCACACTGAAACTATTCACACTCATTCTTTTATACCTGCCTTTTTACTAATCATTTTAGTCTCATCACTTTTATAACCTAAATATGCCTCACTCATTTGATAAATATGAGCAGTGACTTGTTCTGGGGTGGTTAGAATTTCCTCAGAGAAGCACCCTAGGTCAAACCAGTGTAGTTGGTGTCCTAACCCTTGAACCCAAACAGGGCTTCTCTTAAGAAACCAATTCTGGGCAAAAACGTGCCCCTGTGAATGTGGAATTGAGCATGTTCTTCCATAGTAATAAAGCAAAACAAAAGTTCAGAAAACAATTTTTATAACTGATTTAACTATATGTTCAAGTATTACTCAGTATTCCTGAATGTGATATTTTTCCTCTGCAAAAATGGTTCTCATTTTCCCTGCAAAGTTTGTGTAAATATAAGAAAACCTAACAGGAAAAGTTGGATTCACTGAGGCTTTTATTAATTCCTTGATGTGCTTCCTGTTCTTGTCTTGAACGGGTTAGAGCGTGGGTAGCCTGAGAACCACAGTGTAGGCTAAACCTGTGTTTTACCAATCAATTTGAGGAGTTCCAACCAGCAGTGTTATTTTATTAAAAAAGAAGAGAGAAAGGAATACAAAATACCAGCATTTATCACATATTGCAAAGTGAGAATTTTTCATCCTGTGTGCTTCAGTTCTTTGTGTATTGGTTCTTAATCTTGGTGTTTCTTTGGGTCTCGTGAAAAAGTGAAAGCTACTGTCTAGAGAGCACAGCAAACAGCAGTTTCCATTAGACGGAGAGAAGTCATATTTTTCAGAATGCAAAAAAATCAAGATAAGGAGCTTGACTTCATGTAAAATTCATTGCAGCTTCTTAAGGAGAAATGATCTGATAAAAGAAAGTGTTTTTTAAGAGTCTGGCAGTGGAATGGGTGCTAGCTTGTTGGGGGAGAGGCCAAATATAGAAGCTGGAATATTCCAGGAAGTTCTTAGAATGGAAACCAATTCTTGCTGTCTTGTGCAGGAAGGGAAGTTTGCAAGTGGACTACAGCACTGCTCCTAGACATGCTGGGTAAGTGGAGGAACCAGGTTCAGGAAATGAGCAGAAACTAAACTGGAGCCTGGTAGAAACAGCTCCCACGCTGCGCACTGAGGTTCTCACAGCACAGATACTGAGTGCTGGGTACTGTAGCCAACTGGGGGTGCTGGAGCCTCCTATGTGACCCTGATGATATCCACTGGCTCTGCTGCTGCTGCTGCTGCTGCTGCTGCTGCTACAACAAAGGAATCGTCAATGAGTTCTGCATCAGTACCCAACTACCCAGGAGGGGGGATCTGGGATGGGGCTCCTCCTAGCCACATCCAGGTGGGTACCTGAGTTCCCGCTGGTAGAGAGACTGGGAAACAGAGCTTCTGCTCCTCTTAACTTCTCCCACAGGAAAAGTCTCTGTCTCCCCTTAAGATCTACACAGTGGAGAATTCTCTCAACATAAGGAGAGACTTCTGTTCATCGTGGACAAGCTAGACTACTGCAGAGTGCCAAATGAGGTGGCAAGAGCTTGGAGCAGGAGATGACAAAGGAAAAGAGGCTAAAGGAAGAGATCTGAGAGATTGGGGAAGAAACAGATTTGCTGAAGGATTGAGTATGGATGAGGAACAATGGGGAAGGGAAAGAGCTCACCCCAAGTTTCTGTCCTGGAGTCAATAAAAGAAATTTGTACTGCTCGTGGATATAAAAGCTGAGAAAAGAAGAAACTAGAAAAGATCATGAAGCCATCTTAATCGGGGTGAATGACCTAATCATGTCTGAATTAGTGGCTGTGGTGAACATAGCTCCATGAGTAAGCCACAGTCTCTGAGGCCACCTGTAGACTGACCACATGTCCTTGTCTTGCCTGGCTCCTCTGTATAAGCTCACCAGTGGGTTGATATTGTGTGTTTGGGACTTCCAGGGTCAGTGTTCCTTTGTAGCCTGTGCCCTAAACCTTTTGATAATTATTTTTACATACATTTTGAAGATTAGGCTAAAAAAATTTTTAAACAGTGCTTTATTTCTTTTAAAGCTGTAACAACACCAAAAGGAGTCATGATTCCCACTGAGGCTTGGCAAGTTGAAAGACACTGGATGTGTGTCCAAAGCAAACACAGGAGCACAGAGAGGTACTGGGTGATGATGTGGCCATTCACAGCCCCTGCTTTCCTGTCCCCAAATGAGGCACTGCTCTGTGTCTGTCATAGCTCCAGAGTACTCTGTTCTTCCCAACTGGGTTTAGGAATAGAATCCCATACCCAGTGATCTAGCTGATACACAAACTTGCTCATTTGCTTCTTGTCTGACTACAACTTCTCATTACTTCAAACTTGGCAATTAAGAAAATGTAATGGGATGGGCTACGAGTAGATTAAAAGACAAGATCAGAGAGGTTCAATTTCATTTTCAGCAGTTGACATCTAGAAGAATGAACTCAAAGCCACTAAACATACTAGAATATTAGTTTCCTAGTACCCCCTTTCCTAATTACTTCTTCCCACCTCCTTTCATATGCAGAGCTCTTCTTAAGTGCTTCAAATTTCCTAGCTTTTAAGATGAAAGCAAGATATTGAAGTCACCCTAATAATTCTAAAGCTCTCTTCCCATCTGGTATTGTGATGTCTGTGCTTCCTGAGTTCTTGCTTTTCCTTGTAGTGTTTCAGAAAGCAAAGTGAGGAAGTATAAATAAGGGATTGAGCATAGGTGGGAGTGAGGTGCTTATCCAGAAACTGGGGATGTGGGGAATCTTTTCCAGTTCTGGGATAATATAAAAGAAGACCAAAGATCAATTGCCTTGATCAGTTTAAGATGAATTCCAATAAATTTTTTATTCTCATGATTTTTAAAATCATGCCAAAAATGTCACTGTAGACACCAGTCTTCACTTCCTCCTAAACACAGCTAAAGTTTGCTGATTCTTGCTGCCAACAATTGTTAGTGATTGGACATCATATTCTTACATTACACCTTCCTAAATCAAAGAAAGATAAAAAAAACGGTGACTGAAAAAACAGCCACAGTGTGCTTGACTCAATAGGCAAGAAGTTGTGTCACACACTGGGAAATTCTCAAGACCTCTGCACCCTTGGCCCCTCCCCCTGGGATCTCCTCCTGCTTCCCGGCCACACCCTTCCCTTCATCTAGCTCCCTCCCCTCATCCACATCCTGGATTTCAGCTCACTTCCCATCTCCTCAGGGAAGCTGTCCCTGACTCAGAGACCAGATCAAGTTCCCCATTATCTTCTTTTCAGAGGAGATCAGGTGTGTTCAGGGTGGTATGGCCATAGACCATTATCTTCTTTTCATAATATTCAGGTTATACTCTATTAAGTACAGCCTGATTTCTCTCCACACATGAGGGCAGGAGTATACCTCTTTGTTTTGCTTATATGTTCTAAGATATTGCACAGTGCTGGCATATGGTAACTGCTCAAAAGCTATTTCTTTAATTAATTAATTTATCATGAGTCAGGGTCCTGGTTCCATTGCTAACCTTCCTTCCAGATACCTCTGTGACCATGGAAGATTTGTCGTCTTCCTGTTGATTTTGTTTTTTTAATCTATAAAGTGAATTTTTGAGACTGGCTAATACATTAGGAACTTCCACTTCAGAATGGTCTTGAAATGCTATATGTACATTTTTTTAAATTAAGTAATATTAAAGTTTTGCCTTTAAGAATATTTCTATAGTAAATTCTTACTGATAGATGAAGGTGAGAAACCTCCTTACCAGTTCAAAGATATTATCAGGATAGGAAATCTGATTATTTCGAGCAGGAGGGGAATGCTTATTTTTAAACATTTGGATTTTTCCTGCATTTGTTAGTTTATCAGTTCTTAGGAAATTGAAACTTGAAGTACAAGCACCCAATGCTAAATGTAAATGTATCGTACACCTAAAATGTGCCGATAAAAGAATTTAAAGAAGAAAAAAAGCAATTGAAACTTGGACAAATTGATCCAGAGTCACGGCTGCAGGAGCGACTGTCAAAGAGAACTGGGAAGGCCCACTGAAAATGAGAAAGGGACATTTGTGTGCACGCGTGTGACCTGCCTTCTGCCTTGCCCAGCCAGAGAGTGGACCCTTCTGGAAGTGAATAGTTGTGTGCCGAAGGTCTTACCTCACAGGCTTGTGCAGACCGTGTCTAAGGACATTTTGACCTCTCTCCATGCTTCTTCATCCAACTCCATATTCTTCAATCTTCCAGCCAGGTTTTAGAAAGATGCTGTAGGTGCAGAGGGAGCTTGAGCCCCACCTGGCTCCCTGAGCAGGATTCCTTTCTGCTTCAGAGAGTGACCAGAAGGGAATAGCTCATGCTGAGATTTGAAAATCAAACAATGCTTTTGACCCTTGCTGATGTCTTTCATAAAAATGTGTCTAAAAGAGTGACTGCAACCCACCAGTCTGTGCCTGCATCTCATATTGCTTCAGGACATTCATCATTCTCTTCCTTCCTCTGCTCTGGTTTCATCTCGTGGGGTTTTCATTAAAACCTGGTCTGAGGCGCAGAAGCCATGTCAGTGTTATGAATGGGGATGAGCTAGATAACATCTACTGGCTGGGAGGGAGCCTGGGAGACCCTTGCTGAACTGGTATGCTGGTTAAGGCTCAAACTTCAGCTGAGGCCGGTCCTGGGGGACAGAAACTCCTCTTGGGCTCAACAGCTCAGGGTTGGAGCCAGTGCCCAGTTAGAGGGGTGAGAAGACCAGGAGCCTCATGGGGCTTCGGCCCTTGAGAATCCATGCCATGCACCAAGGGAGGGTGGGTGCATGGACGTGGAGGCACTGGTCTAGGCCTGCTCCCAGCATGACTTGGGCCTGCAGGGCAGCTTTGGAGCCAGCAGTGACCCTCAAAGCCAAGGTAGAGGGGCTTCTGGGCCACCACGGTCTCGGCCCTGTGGTTCCTATGTTGCTCTCTCTTCTCCCAGCAGGTAGGTGATAAGAGTCTGCTCGCACAGAACAATGAAGAACTGAGGTTTATGGAGCAGCTCTGGGCCAGGCAAAGAGCTCAGTGCCCTATATATAGTGACCTTATGGTGTAGAAACTATTTTCTAGGCCAGGAAATTGAAGCACAGAATAAATGACTCATTGAAGGCCTACAGCTAGTCAGTAGTGGAGCTAAGGTTTGGACCCAGAATATAAGACTTCACAGTCCACACCCTAATTACATGATCAAATGATCCCAAACATTCATGCCAAGCACCTGACACATGAGTATTTATAGATGGATTAATAGGCATTTAGTTTGTTGGAGTTCAATGGTTGACACAGTAAAGATCAGTTACAATTGTTTACCTTACTTCTTTGCTTTGTTTTGTTTTGACAGCACTGGAGATTGAAGCCAGGACTTTGCAAGCACTGTCCCACTGAATTACATACCCAGCCCTTTTTATTTTTTATTTTGAGAAAGGGTCTAAGTTGCCCAGGCTGGCCTTGAACTTCTGATCCTCTTGCCTCAGCCTCCTTAATGGCTGAGATGACCAGCATGTGTCAGTCACTACGCCTGTGACTACATCACCGTATCTAATCACAAAGGTCTTCTCCTTAAATTTAGAGAAATATTAAAAAAGTAGTGAAATGATTTGCCTGGGATAAGGGATCAATTAAATGGCTTACAAGTGAGATTCAGCCTAAGATTTCTGCCTAGAGGAATCTTTGTTGTTTCTATGACCGATGTGTGGGGGCTTATCGAACAGGGATGAGGACCTCTTGAGCTCTGAGGACTATTTTAAAAGATCTGCAGTGTGAGCATGAAGGAAGGCTGAGTCTTAGAAGAGCTCTGCCTCCCAAGACTTTGAAGAAAGTGCTTACACTGGAGCTCCAATTCCTCATCTAAAAACTGAGGGCAGTTAGAACGGGATGCTTCCTTGCAATCACCTGGACAGCTGATCCTCACCCAAGTGGTTCTGGTTGAATTTGTCTAGGTTGGGGCCTAAATATTCGCAATATTTTTTTTTTTTTTGGTACCAGGGATTGAACTCGGGTCCTTGCACTTGTGCAGCAGGCGGCGAAAACACTGAGCTAAATCCCCGGCCCGTATTCACCATATTTTTAAGAAGCCCTGGATGCTAATGTGCACCCTGGTTGAGGACATAGTATCTGATGACCTCTTACTTTCCTGCTAGATCTAAAGTTCTAAATCTGTGCTAAAGAGCCACTGGGCAAAGAGAGAGGTGGTTCCACATGGGATTTAAGGGTAGTTTGGTTTCAGAATCTGGAAGTAGAGAAGTTTAGAGGCACAAGATGTTTATATATATATTCACATATATTTGAACAAACGTCAATTTTATCCACCACGTTTGACGCTGTTTGTGGACTGGAAAATGTCTGTATTAGGAAAATGTTGCTTTCTCTCTAAACTGGCCAAAATAAATTAACCAAAAATCCTTGAGTCATTCTAATTTGATTTTAGCCTGTTGTAGCAAACTATGGAGTGTATTGTTAAGAACAGAGCTAAGGCCTGAAAGCTGTTGAAGAGCCTGAGCAGGTAAGTGGGGGGAAGGTATTTGCTTTGTAAATATGTGGCCGCAAAGTCTTTGTTGGTGAGTCACTCTTTTAATAAAGGTGGGACCATCACTCTCTTGGTAAAGGGGCTAGGAAATAATGTTAATATGTTAATTCAGTGGTGTAGTAGGAAATATTTAACAACTGGGAAAAAAGGCTCCAATTTGTAGCATTTGCCAATTTCTCTAGTGTAAAACTCTATGCCAACAAATGCAGAGTTGAAGGGGTACATACAGTTGACTCCTGTGAATCATTACAAACTGCTCCAGCACATATTTTAGGTTCATAAAAGAGCATAGTGGACAAATAAATTAATCAGTCAGATTGACAGTCTCTGTTGTTGAGCTACCCAAGCAGCCAGAAAGCTCAGAATTGAGAATGAGGTAACAAAGGTGTTTGTGAAGGGTCAGGGAAAAGCAGGAAAGAAAGAAAGATGGGAGGTAATATCTACTCAGTTGTCACTTGTGCAATAAGTGGTCACAAGTTGTTTGCAAGCTCCTTCAAGATGTACGTGGTTGTGAGCTGGAGAACTCAGCATTGCAAATTGGACTTGACTGTAACCATTTACAATCTAATTTAGCTCAGGTCTAAATCTTGGATAGTGCTCATGGTGATGGAGGATGATCCTTACCCAGGGGTTTATGATGAGGAAACTTTAAATGAATCCTTTGTAACAGAGAGGAGACATAGTAGATAGGGTTTCCATGACAGTGATCATCTTGCTCCTTATATCTAAGGGAAAGAAGCAGCAATCCATAATGTCATTTTAGGAAAAGGAGGAACACATTCCAAATCTTACCTAATCATTCTCACAGAAGCATTCTGCTATCATACTGCAACTCTGGGCCCATTACTCTTGTACTGAAATAAAAACAAAACCACTTCAGGCCAACTATTAAAAATTATTTGAATCATTCCTGGGTTTTGGCACCAAAAAAAAAAAAGAAGAAAATCTTGATCTATAATTCTTGTTTAATTTCAGTAGAAGATAAGATGATCAGTTAGATGATAAGATGGTGCTGAATTGCAACGTCTGCTACCTGAAACGGTCAAAGTGGTCTTATTTCCAAGCAACACCAGTTCAATTACTCAGTATGTTTATTCATTCACCAGGCATTTATTTAGAATCTTCTAAGTACCAGGCCCTGCAGTAAGTACTGGAGATACGACAGAGAACAAGAGAGATACTGTCATTCTCTTGATTATGCTTAAAATTAACTGGAAGGACTCAGGTAATAAAAAGCTGGCAAACCAATAGTTGCTCACTGTGGAAATACAGAGTGAGCACCCTAATCCAAAAACCTGAACTCTGGAATGTGCTGGAAGCCAGAACTGAGCTAGTGCTGACTTCCTCAAAAAGTTTCAGATTTTGGAGCATTTTAGATTTGGGATTTTTAGATTAGGGATGCTCAACTGATGAAGTCTATGCAAATATTCCAAAATCTGTAAAACTCAGACTCTGAAACATTACCAGTTCCAAGCATTTGATAAGGGATATTCAACCTGTACTAAGAAGAAAATGAAGAAGGAGTCATGGTAAGGAACTCACTGGGAATGTAGTCTTCAGGCACTCAGCAAAGCCTGGAATAGATTACATTTCAATGTAGGCAGGAGAGTCAAACCCAGTGTGAGCAAAGGAAGTGGGGAACCCTGGAGAGTGGACTGCAGGGCCTTGTAGGCAGAGGAAACAGACTTCACAAGGATCTAACACAGGAAAGAGTTTGGTATGTTTAAGAGCTAAAAATAAAACCAGACAAATATGTAAAGACAGAGAATAGATTACTGCTTACCTTGGGCTGAGGAAGTTGGAGGAAAATGAGGAATAATTGCTAATGAGTACAAGATTTTAAAGGGAGTGATAAAATGTTTTAAAATTGATTGTGATGGTGGTTTTACAGCTCTGTGAATACAGAAAAAGTACTGGAGTATACACTTTCAACGGATGAACTGTAGAGTGTGTAAATTTTAACTCAATAGAGGTATTTTTCTTTTTAAATTTGAGCTCCTTAATACTGGGGGCTTAAGGAGCAAGGGTGGTGGGGAGAATGGGATGAAGTCAGAAATTCTCCAGTAGGCCCCCAGTGCTGAGGCCCTGTATTCTAGGTACCTGTGGAGCCATCCATCAGCACTGTATGGATTTGGGACCAAATGGGAAGGTAAACGTGGAAGGAAGGAAGGAAGGAAGGAAGGAAGGAAGGAAGGAAGGAGAGAGGATAGTTAGGAAATACTGCAGCAGGTGAGATGCCACGATTTGTACCAGGCGGAAGACGTGGGTGTGGAGAGAAGGAGGCATCCAGAGTTCATTCTGAAGTGTTTTGTAGACAGAATCTGGAAAAGAATTGAAAATGCAAGAAGAGGGGGGAAACAACACAGCAAGGCAAGTGCCTCCTAGCTGTGTTCTCACCTGTCTTCAGCTTGGAGACTCTGAGGCAGGAGACACAAATAAGCAGAGCTGGTGGCCAGTCCAACAGGGATTCCCTTCAGAACTGTGCTCGGGCAGAGCTTGACTCGTCCAGTCTCTGCGGAATCCTTCTCTAGCCTCTCCATCTGCATGCGTCTCAGGGCCACAGGTTGGGCCCACAGCAGGACTTGCTGTGCCTTGCCAGCTGGTGGGGATCTTTTCATTGTGCTGAGATTGTGTCAGGAAAAGGCTTTGGCTGGGCGAAGGACAGAGGAGGAGCCCAACCCAGTAAGCAAACATCTACCACCTACGCCTTGGGTCCTCACTTGCTTGTCAGTTGCACTGCAAATTGGCTTAAAGGGACGTGTTGCCTAGGCTGGTCTCTTCTTTCATCACTCGCTTATCTCCCAAAGTATCCCTGCCAAGCATGAGCTCCCAGACTCTTCCCTTCCTTGAGCCTTTCCCTGCAGTGCACACAGCAACTACGGCTGTGGCCACCCCAGGAGCGAGAACCTGCACAGGACAAGCTGGTCCAGCAGCCGCTTCTCTTTGTCCAAACCCAGCCCTTTCCTTTCTCTGGCCGCCTCTTCAATCACCCTTATGGCCCACAGGCCAAAGACAGGTCTTCCCTCTTCCTGGCTCTCTCCTCCATCCCTGTCTTTCTCACCCACCTCCTGAAGCAGAGTGTACAGCACTGAAACAGTGGTTTCAGAGCACTCTTCACAACAGACCGAGCCCCCCTCCTATTCTAACTTGTTGGATTATCTTGACCAAGGCACTTAACTTTTCTGAGCTTCAGTTTTACATTCTTAACCACGAGTGACCCCCCAGCAAAAAAAGAGTTACGGCTACATACAAATAAAGTAGGATGCAAATCCACGCTTGGATTTTTCACTCATTCAAAAACTATTTATTGGCACCTGTTAGGTAAATGGTGATGACCCATAAAGAATACAGCCAGCCTGTATTTGGGGTTCCAGGCAGGACCTCCTGGACTAACTCCAGTGGTGAGTCCCAGTCCAGTTTATTGAGCTGGGTCTTTTATGGATGGGGAGGGGCTTAGTGGGATGGAATTAGGTGGGGTGGTCTGAGGGGGAGCATGATATTTGGGAGCAAGAATGGCTGAGTATGGGGTTATAGCAACGGGCACTGTGACCTAGCAGGCCAGGGAGGTGCTCTGTCCTAGCAGAGTAGACTTTGCTTCCCAGGCTTAGGCAGCTGGGAATTAGCCAGGCCAGGAACTCTGGCAGCTGACGGGGTTAGACTATCAACACCTACTCTGGGCTGGGTCCCTCGGGTGGCAGAGATGCTGCGATGAACAACACACATGAGCACCTGCCCTGTGATCATATTTTTTTTTCTCTGTTAAAATACTGTGGTATAAGGCACTCAGAAAAGTGCACAGATACTAAGTGTACATACAGCTTGATGAGTTTTTGTATATGCACCTGCCAATGTGACCGCCACCCAGGTAAAGAAGCAGGACATTTCCAAGGTCCCAGGGTTGCTTTTTCCATGCTTCTACCTTGTCAGTGCCACCCCCACCCACACCTGCCTCCACGAGAGGCAAGCCCCATTCTGTCTTCACTTACGACACACTGGTGCAGCCTCTTTAATTCACATAGATGAAATCATTCTAGTGCATGCCTTTGTGAGTCGCTCTTGTGCATTTATCATGAAAACCACCCTTATGGGTGCACACTGCACTGGCTTGTTCACTTGTCCATTTGTTTTCTGCCACATAGAATTTCTTTCCTTTTCTTTCTGTTTCTCTCTCTGTTTCCTATTTCTCTCCCCCCGACCCTCCCTCCTTCATAATTTGTTTGTTTTTGTTTTGCAGTGCTGGGGATTAAACTCAGAGCCTTTTACATGCTAGGAAAGCCTTCTACCACTGAGCTACATCTCCAGCCTACATTCCTGCGTAATACTTCATGAAATGAATATATTATTTATTTATCCACCCTACTATTGACAGTGCTTTCTTTCCATTTAAATTTTGTAAATAAAGCTTACAGGCACATTTTATACATGTCCTGACGGACTTGCATACTCATGTCTGAAATTTTTAGTAATATGTAAGCTTCCTTGGGACACACTAGCCAACAATTTTCCAAAGGGGTTGCAACAATTCATGGACCCAACAGTCATATGGGATTCTAATCGCCAATGGAGAAAGGGGAGGATTCTAAACATAGTGAAGATACATAGACTTCTAGGAACCAAGAAATGCTACCGGAAAATGAAATGAGGAAAATAAGACTTAACTCAAATAGTGCGTCCATTTATGGTGCCCCGTTTGCTATTTTCTAACCTTGTTATATTTGATACATTTGGAGATGATTTGGTCATCTATTAAAGGACAAAAGCCCTCAGGGAGCACCCTATGTACTCAGAACTGTGTGAGGAGGACATAAGTTGAGGGGCCCATGGCTTGCAGAGACTGCAGAGCAGTTGGAAGTCACAGCACACAAGGACCAGCAGAGGGGCAGCACTGCCCAGGACAGACGGTGCAGGCCATGGGCCCTGGGAAGGAGAGGAAGGACGAAGGGGGGAGAGCCCAGAGGAGAGACGGCATGTGCTAAAATGGAACTGTGTTTCTCTACACTTCCCTCCTACGTAAACCCTGTGTGTGTGTGCTGAGATCCAGCTTTTCCGGAGGTCAGAGACCCACACCTCCCTTTAGATTTCACTCTTGCCTCATTCTTTCTGGAGACACCCCTTGGGGCCTTGGGCCAGGCACTTTTCTAGATCCCAAGGGATACAGAGGTGCACAAAAGTCTATGCCCTCACAAGTTTATGGAGAGAAAAACTATAATAAAAAAGAAAGAAAAATTCCTAAGAGAGGTGTTAACAAAAAGTTTCAGGGGTTTGGATGAGATGGACATGGAGAAATCAAGCAGCCAAATTTTCACATAAACAGTACACATGATGTCTCCCTCTCTCTCTCTCTCTCTCTCCCTCCCTCTCTCTCTCTCTCATACACACACACACACCTTCATACACACACACACACACACACTTACGTACAGAACTAGCTGGTTCTGTAGCCAGGAGCAGAATCCGTATTTGGCTGAATGGCTGCAGCTTTTCTACAGCATTCCTTTGGTTTCATCACCTAACAACAAATTCTCTAAACCGTACTTGGGGAAAAAGGGGAACAAAACCCAAATGCCTTCACTGTGACCCCTGCCATCCTTTAGCAGGGATTTAGCAATCTGCAAAGGAACCTAGGAAGAAGCCACTTCTGCTGTGAGTGGTAAGGCTGGCTGGCTGAGCAGCGTGGCTGCTGGAGCAGGAGGAGGAGAGCTAATCCAGAAGGAGACAAGAGGAGTGAGGGAAGACACGAGAGGCCCAAGAAGGCCCAGCTGGCCTGCTCTCCCGCTTCTGGTTCTGTCTGTGTGGTGACTCCTTGAACGAGGACGCGAGGAGGCAGACGGTGTAGGAAAAGCCATACAGACTGTGGAGCTCAGATGCCTGTCTTGGTCTTTCCCTCTGCCCCCTTTTGAGAGCAGAAGCGAGGCAGCTCCAGCCCAGACCCACTGTGTGCCATCAGCATGAGGCCACCCATGAGAGTGGAGGAGTTGGAAGCACGCTCAGAGCTATGGCGTCAGCTCTGGATAGTCTGCCTCCGAGGAGGAAGGTTCTGGCTCGTGTAAGTCACTGCTATATTGAGCTTCTTATTCATAGGTAACCCTAATCCTCGTGGTTACAGAATTGTTCAAATACAAGATGATTCTCACAACAAATTAAAACTTATGAACCATTTCCCAGATAATTGTCATTACATGTGATTAGAGCTGCAATAATCTTTCTCCCAATTAGATTTTGTCACAAAAAATCTTATACTTTCACACAAATGGATGTATTATAGTAAAAATGAGCAATTTTTCTTTGAAATTTCTGCCCTTCCCTTCCCCTGCCACCCTATTCTACTCTCAGTCTCCAAAATAAGCATTGTTAAGTACAGTGATCATCTTTGGTTCCTCATGGACACATTGATAAACAAATTGAAGCCCTCACAATTTTCCTTCGAAAAAATCACCCTAAGAGGCATGTTATTCTGCACTTTATTTCATTTAATGATGCAGTATGAATTCTGTCTACCCTGGCGTATTCTTTTCAACCACTTTGAAGTGCCTCATAAGTACAGTGGGACCGTCACTGGTTAACCCGTTCCCTCTTGGTGTGCTTTCAGGTGGTTTCTGGTTTTCAAGTCATAAGTAATGCTTCCACCAACAGCCCTGTACTTGTGTGCAAGAGTTTAGGAGGATGGTTTGCTAGAAATGAACTTACGGGGCTCTGACCTTGCAGAATGGACTTTTATATAAGGGTTGAAAGTCACATCACAAGTTTTTGTTTTGTCCTCCAAGAGGAGCTACAAGATGGCAGAACGGAACCCCCTCATCTCTCCTCTTCACCAGCGTCATGCATTGTTCCTCAGGGCTGACTAGGCTGCATTCAGAAAAGGAAAAGACCTTCCTAGAAACAATTATGCAATTCTGCTATTTGTTTTACCTTCCCCTCATCATGCCTGCTTTTAAGAAACCCTTCATCCTATGCCGATTGCTGTTCACTCTGAGAGTGCCCTCCTTCTCTGGGATCAGTGCACGTATCACATTGGCTGATAATTTCCCAAGAGCAGTAAGTGAAACCAGCCCAGAGTGCACTTGGAGCAGGAGACTGGATCTATAAAGGCCAGCTATTTTGGGAAGGAAGCCAGAGGCTTCCTAACCAAACAAGCACAAGCTTCGTTTTCATTTCCCTTCAACCATTTCCTTTCATTTCCCGTCTATTTATGGAGCCTCTGGAGTAGGTCACATCCTTCTCAGCACATCGTAGCTCAGCAGAAATCCTTGAATTATTGACCAGTCCTGGTGCCTTCAAGCTCTGGACTAGAAGTTTTTGACCTTTCTTCAGGCCATAGATGCATCTGGCAGCCTACTTCCTTCTCAGAGTAATATTTGAAAATACTTGACATAAAATGTGTGGGCTTACAAATAAAACAAGTCATATCCAAATATAGTTATTAAAATATTAAAAATAAATATGTGATTCGATGTGTATGCTTTCTTACTAACATTACATAATATTTAGCAGAAGGTCTAATAGAATCATTTTGAAGAAGTAGTAATACGAACAATATTTCAAGATGTCTGCAGTTACTGAAAAGCAAAATAATAACCCTGAGATTTCTACTCAAAAAGAGTCAAGGGAATGGCTCATACTACTGAGGGCCATTGCCTACACTCAGAAGGAGAATTCAAACTTGTAGTCTGAGGTAATGTGAGAAAGATGCAGTTTTTCCCGACCAAGTTCAAAGACCCTAGATTCTCTCATTCTGGAAGCCCCCGTCCTCTCGCTACTGAGGGTTCAATGGGGACTGACATCCCCACCTCCCCCTTCTCCTGCACCCATTGACTCAGGCTCGGAACCCTGCAAGGCTGCTCTTTCCGTGCCTCCTCAGTCACTGCTCTCTGTGGTGCTGCTCAGCAAGGTCTCCTCCTCCTCACACTGTCACTTCCTCTTTGTCACTTACACAGACGGGCCCCTTGCACAAGCCTGCAGGTCTGCTTGCCTCAGCCTCCCTTCCTCTCCAAACAGCCCCCGCAACACCTACAAGAGTGATTGGCCCACAGCGTCACTGTGTTTAAACTTTTCCATGACTGCAGTACAGAGCCAGGTCTCCTTAGGGGGCACAGGGACCTTCTGAAGTCTGCCCCTGTCACATCTGTGTCCCCCTCACTTAATGCCCTCAGCAGCACTCCAGGACGCAATCGTGAGCACGGATTCCTCTGCTCTGGTGGCCGGAGACCTTGCCCTCTCCATCCTGCTCTAGGCTGGGCCATCTTGACTGCATTCATCTCTAAAGGCTCTGTCCATGACCCTAGTCTTATCATCCTGAGCTTGGCTTGGCTTGCATGTGTGAAGGTTCTTCCTCTCCCCTCCCCTCCCCTCTCCTTCCCTCCCCTGATTTTAATATCGATCATGATACTGCATTGTATTAAAGAGTGTGGACCTAAACAACAGAACCTCCGTAATTTCCTTTACTCTTCAACCATTCTGTCGGGTGGCTTTGAGAGGACCTCCATGAGGGAACTAGGAGGGTGGACGAGGTCTGTACTCTGCTTTGTGTCTGAAATTTGATAGAGAGATTCCGGGACTCCATCTTTTGGGTAGTTTTTCTTAGTTGCTGGGAAACATGTCTGGGAAGTATAGGATGGCTGGCCCAAAACCTCATTTTCCTAAGAGTAAGTAGGAATTCCAATTCTAAACAAATTTCTGCTTTGGAGAGTCAGGAGGTTTTCAGAAAAAGTCCTCTATGTCTAATAGAACAAAGTCATGATTTGGGCTTCCTGCGTTATCAGGTCTGAATTTTCTACGGGGCTGCATGCCTGACAGTCTTACTAGACTTCCAGTCCTCTCCTTGGGTGTCATTCCTCAGCCAGGATAGTCATTTAAAAGTAGCTCTAGACAGTGCTGACCTGTCCATGCAATTATTTACCAATGAGGCAGGACTTCCTCCCAAAAGGGGCAGAGCAGAGGTGGAGTGAGGACAACTTTCAGTTTCTAGAATTCTTCCAAATGAGGAAGCAGATCTGACCTTTCTTCTATGTTCGTTACATGCTTGTTACAGTATTATTCTACAGGGGAATGAAGATGTTTATAATGTATTGTGATCGCTATTTAAGTATTGCTATCATTGGAAACCCTAACATCCAATTACTGCAGCCTCTGGCTGGCTTGACTCTCCTTTGGCTATTAAGTGCATGTGAAGTGTTTGGGCAGAAACAGCTGCCTCTTGTGAGCACACTGGAGCATTTGGTCCCTTGTTAGGAAGACCCTCATTACTGCAGACTTGAGCACTGCTGCCAGGTAGGGGACAAGTGTGATGGTGCCATAGTCATTCATTAAAGGCAGGGAGAGAGTGACTTTGTCACCCGTCAGGGTGAGATGAAGGCTTTGCTGCTAGCTCAGTTAGGCTGCTAGAGAAGGCCATCTCTACCCTCTCAAATCCAGAGTGTTTCAGCTCCTGCACAGAAGGATATTTTGTGTAATCCAGTGTCTACTCCAAAAGCCAAAAGCCTGTCATTGTCCTGCCCTGTGAGATACTCCTCTTTCAGTAATTTCCAGGCTTTTAATAAGAGGACACGTCTTCTGCCAAATGCTGTTGGGATACATAGTTATCTGGTTGCAGCTTCTTAAAGAAAAAAATACCTCCTATCTGAGCTAGCTATGTTTAGTGAAGTCTCCCTTTTTTCGTTTTTGAAACATGAAGCCCATATTTCTTTGGCTAATTAGTATTTCCAAGCAAGCTCAGAGACAAGGCAAGGAATCCAGAAAGCTTTTAATTTGTAAAAATGTTTTGGTTTTGATGTAGCCAAGACAATTTAAATACATACTTTATCAGAAGCAAGAAGAGGGCTGGGAATTGGGTCTGAGATCTCAAGAATTCTTGGGCCTCATCTTTGCACGTGGCATCTTGGGCTGAGGATACAGGCTCAGCACAGAGATTCGCAGGAGTGGACCTCAGCACCTCAGCTCCTGTACCCTCACATGTGTTTACTCGGATCCCTGCTACCGACCTCTCTACCCCCCTTGCCGGCCAAGGAATCTAGTTGCCTAAGAGACAAAACTAGAGCAAGAGAAAGGAGTGTTGGGTGGCCTCAGGAAGCAAGAAGGGGGATTGAGTTGTAGGCTGAGGTTCTGTGGGGTAAAGCCACCGACAGAGCCCTGGGCAGAGGGAGAGCCGAGGGGCACCAGGCTCCAGGAGCCAGGGCCAAGAGCAAAGAGTTATGGCTGGAAGGGCCAACGGGGTAAGTGAGAGGAGGTCCCGGGTTATTAACCTCAAAGTTCAGGGGTAGAAAGTGACTCAAGAAAGGCTCAAAGCTCACAGCCCATGGGCTGAGATGGAGCTGTAGGAGCTCCCTCTTTTCCAGCTGTGTGCTGTATGTAATAGTCAAGGGCATTCAGAGTCAACATCAGCCCTCTTTCCTGTACCAGGAAGAGCATTCCCTCATCCTCTACTCCAAAGCCAAAGCCTGTTAGCGTGCAGGACCCTTAACTCTCTACCTTTCCTACCACCATTGCTGGGCTCAGATAAATGTCCCCCAAGGCCCTGTGGTACTGTGGAGGGATGCTGTGGACTTTTAGGAAACAGGACGGGATTATTGGGAGCGTACCCCAAAGGATGCGGGGCCCTGGCTTGACCTTTCTCTTGTGCTTGCTTTCTGGCTCTGCTGAGATAAAACATCTACCCTGCTACATGCCCCCACCCTCGGGAGCTGCCCTTGCCAGAGGCGCACTTAATCTTGAAGGGGAAACTCTGGAATCAAGGGTCAAAACTAGCCTTTCCTTCTTATAGTTTAGCTGCCTCAGATATTTTGTTATCGTGACAGAAAGTGGACTAATATAACAGCAGTCTAAATTTTGTCTCTATCATTGTTACTTTTTCTCTGTCTACTGGATCTGTCCTATCTTCCTATAACCCTACTCCATTTTTCCCCAGTGATCAAATCTCCATGAGCACTCTTTCTGTCTTGGGGATGGAAGGTATAGTGTAGTTTGGGCAGGGCAGCATGAAGAGCTTCTTCGACAGAATTATATGCCATGGGAAAAGCTAAGTGGCCAAGAGACAAAGGACTAGCACCAGAAAAACTGAAAGAATTGTATGTAGTTGAAAATACGAGACAGCCACTGGACTGGTAATTGTTTTCTTTTTCTGTTCTTTTCTCCATTCTGTGTTTCCTCTCTGTCGTCTCCATGGCATTGATCTGAAATAATACCCAGAATCTACACCTTCAGTCCTGGCTTGGCTTCTGAGGTCCAGCCTCCTGTGTTGCTTGTCAATTGGACATTGCCACCGGATGCCCTCAAGCCCAAACTGCATTTCCATGACAGATTTCACTCTCTCCCCACGCATGCTCTTCGGCTTGGCCAGTTAGACACTTCCAGATCATTTCTGACTCATTTCACTCCCTCACTCCCACTCTCACGTCCACACCACAAGTCCTGTTGTCTGTGCCTCTACTGAGTCTATCAGAAGTATCCCCTTCTTTCCCAGCCAGGGCTATTGCCCTAATTCAAGCCCACACTGCTTCACACTTTGACTCTTAGCTTGACTGCCTACCTGCTTCCCAAGCTTCCTCCAATGTATGCAAACTACACTCATCTTTCAAAAATACGAATGTGCTTATGCCCTGCTCCTTGGTCAATGCTTTTAAAGGCTTCTACGTCCCTAGGAAAAAGTCCAGACTCCAGACTGGCACCCTCGACCTCAGTGTCCATCCCTGGCCACATGGGCATCCTCAGGTGATTTTGTCTTCACATCTACTCTTCTTTCTACCTGGAATTCCTTTCCCACTTACCATTCCAACGCATGAACTCCTATTCACCTCTCACAGCCCCACATAACAAGCCCCCCACAATGCTAGAACCATCTTACTGCAACAGCTTGTAACCTAAACTTGATGACACTGCACTCTGCCTAGCTGTTTATCAATAAATTTTTTTTCAATATAAAGTTTTTGTTCAGGAAATCCAAGTAAAATCTGTTATTTTCTGATCAGAATTATAGTGGTAGATAAGAATAACCAATATGGTGCACTACTCTGAAAGCATTCTGCAAAGCAGTATCAGAGAAACTCACCCGCACTCCCATCTGTTGGACACACACTGTCCAAACCCTCCTGCTCGTCTTCTGCAGCAATGTGCACCCAAGTGTCAGTCTTGTCTCTTGTAGTTCTCCTTTCTTTACACGAGCACTTGTTTTCCTTGGTTTTCTGGTCTTCTGCGGTTTTACAATCCAGTATTTCTTCTTTTTTCCAATTATTCTCAGGAGCATCGTTTTTTTCTTCTGTAGTTTTTTTTAATAAATCAAATGCATTTCTGATCTCCTTAAATGTCTTCAATCCCTTTGGTTCTTTTCGGCCCTTTTCTTCCTTTTCTGAACCGCACCTTTTCTGATATTCCTCTTTGGGTTCATTTTTTTTCTATCTCTTTCTCCTCCTCAGCTGAGTCTGATGAGTGGAGGCCTCGCTCTTCCCCCGCTGACCTGGAACTGTTCTGTGATGGGACTGATGCCGCTGGCAACAGCTAATCTGACTCTGTGTTATTCCTGCCTCTGACTTGATTCCTTTGCTTTTTAGAAGAATTAAAAGATGCCAAAATGCCCAAAAAAGGATGAAATAAAAGAAACTAAGGAATTAAAAAAGTTTAAAAGGCTGAAATAAGAGATTTAAAGACTAAAATAAGAGAGATACCAACTAAAATGGAAAAACAAGAAAAGAGAAATGTGTTGAATCTCAGCTAGGGTTTGAGTCAAGTGTACTTAATGATTCCCCTCTTCGGGAAGATAACAGTGAAGATGTACAATCTGACAACAGAGAAGAGAAGCGAAAGATTAGAAGCCCAAAAGATGAAACAGGTGAAGATGCAGTGCAAGAGAAGCTTTCTGACAGGCAGCTGGCTGACCCTGGGAGCGCTGGTGAAGGTGCCGGCAGCGAGGCCAAGGGGAGGAAAAAGAAGCTGAGGGAGAGAAGAGCCGAAAGAAGGCACGAAGCTAGAAAACGCGAAAGCTTTTAATCAGCATTTTAAATACACGAGTGAATGAACTTCAGGTGTGTCATGGATAGAACTGGCATACAGATTATATTCACCAAGCTTTACAGTGCTGGTCTTGATTTCAATGCTCTATACCTCTTTTTCCCTTATCAACAGAAGTTTTGTTTCAGGGTTAACAACAGCAACAACAGCAGCAGCAGCAGCAATAATAATAATAATAATAATAAAAAATCGTCCCAACAAAGTCTGGGCAGTTAGTGCCAACAATGGACTGACAGATGCTGACATTTCAAGGAAAAAACATTTTTTTAATCTGTATTTTTATCTTACATTCAGATGAATATTCTTTCTCTTATTTCATTTCCAGTAAAACCTGTTTTACTATTAAAGATTTACTTTTGAGTCCTCACCTCTTACCACACCTGTCTGTTAAAAGGCTGAGTGCTGGCTGATAAAGCAACAGAACAATTCATAGTGAAGCTGGGATCCTGAGTACCCTGAGGCACTGTCCATTTTCTGTGCTACTCTGGCTGCTAAAGTGCTTGGGCCTTAACTCTATCACCATTCACTTTGCCAGGAGACTGATTTAGGCACAAGAAAAGTCAAATTTGACTAGAAGGAAAAGAATTTGGTTGGGGGGTTCCTCTTTTGTACTCTAGTTTCTAGGACACACTTGTCTTCTTACAGAGGATTAAATAACTCTAAGTGGGAAATTAAGTAAAGAGAACTGATTACTAAAGAAATAAGGAGCTTGTTATCATGGAAATGGTTAGACTGAAGGTGAAGAATTAAAACACAAAACCAAAGATAGACTGTGGAACAAACACAGAATCCAAATGGAATGTTTGTCAGATTCTCATCTGCTATGTGTGACTTCTGTAGGACAATGTAGTTTTAAAGTTAATGTCACTCTAGTTATAACAATGCCCAAGATTTATTGATATTAACATTAGAGTATCTTTAACATGAAAATCAGGACCTTTCATAGGCTTCATTAAATGATAAAATCAAATACCTGACCCTAGATCGAAGTTCCTTTGGGCTCGATCTTGTCTACCACAATAAGGGTCTGAGGCAAGAACAGCTAGACACAAATTTTCCCTGGTGCCTTCCTCCCATGCCCGTGACCAACCACAGAGTATCACAGCGCTCGATACAGGGTTGTGTGCCAGCCTTCAAACCCTCAGCATGGTGTCACTGCTGCCCCGCATTAACTAGGCACCCGTACGAGAAGAGGGGAGGGAATGACTGTTAACCTTCACCCCTGCTAAGCTGAAGGAGACAAGAAGCCAGCAGGAGTGACTGTAAGAAGAGGCCCTGGACAGGGGCCTTTGGTGAAAGGACAAAGCGCAGCTCTTGCGGTCAGGCAGTGGGAGAGCTGGAAAAGACACCTTGGCCCTTGCTTGCTTGCTCTCCCCACAGCTCTGGTCTGCTGGAGTGCACCCCGTTGCCCAGGCCTGGTTGGTGCAGCCTGCACATCACCCCTTGTTTCAAAGAGCCGAGTGGATGGAAAGAAGATCTGGGTGGGGCAGTCGTAGCAATCAGACAGAGAGCAAGTGCAAAGTGTGCTCCAATTTGTAGTCTGCCTCATGGTGCTGTCTTTACAGGTGGAAGCAAAGGCAAAACAAAGAATAGTGAGCTGTGGATGCTCAAATGCCCCTGACCTTTCCTGTCTTCATCCTCTCAGGCAACAGACTGCTTAGGTGGATGATGCAGTTCTCCAAGTTTAGCATCCTAAACCCGCTGGATTGTTGGCAAGGGAGCACCAGCCAATGTTAGAGAGATACGATAGACTATCGTGCTTCTAGCATGTCTCAGGCAAAGCGCCCAAGAACAACTTCCTCCTTCTCTTCATCTGTCTGCAGATAGGATCCTGCCTCTGCTGTCTGTGGGCTCAATGA
Source organism: Heterocephalus glaber (assembly GCF_000247695.1). The sequence goes on from NW_004624884.1 coordinate 1,057,880, forward strand.
GCCCCATCTGAAGCCCCAGCCAGCAGAGGAGAGGGAGCTTTCAGGGCTTTATCCAGGGCTGGTCAGCATATTTTTGGCTGAAACCCAATCGCCTCTCTCCAAGAGTCTCATGATCTACCATCACACAAATATGCTTTTGAGTTTTCATCTGCATGGTGTTTACTTGGGCTGCACATAGGAATTTGTTAGTTTCTCTTCTGTTGTGGAAAATGTTTGTGGGCCAGTTTTCACACATAAAGATCCTAAATCTGTCCTGGAACATTCTAGGAGGGGCCTCGAGAGTGGAGAAAGCCTTGTCTTGTAGGATTCGCATTAGCATCTGGCCTGCACTTAAATGATCACGTTAGAAGGGCAGCCTGTGGGGTTTCAGCTTAGTTAACTACAAACTACTGTTAATGCAAAGAAGCAAAGGGGAAGGAGAGGAAAATGGATGTTAAAAATGAACTCAAAGGGGAAGGGGAACAGAGGGAAGAAAGAAGGGAAAGAAACAAATGAAAAAAGAAGGAAAAAATGGAAACAAAGCTTTTGTAAACAGGGAGGGGTGGAGGGGTTGAAGGGAAAGAAGGGCAATGGGGGAAAATAAGAACCAAGATGCATCACGTACAGGCACGAGTTCCGAATGGTGAATGTGATCATTATGTATACCTAAAATGTACCAATAAACTTGATGAATACAAAAATGAATTGAACATGTTTCTTCCCTCTGTTCTGGATAAAATGGTAAGTAAAACAAATACATATATTTATATATATATTCTCATCGTGTCATTTAAAAATTTATGCAGTAGATATTTAGAGTCAGTGTAGCTTATTTATAATGTTTCATCAGGAAAATGAAAGGAATGGCCCATGGCGTATTTTTCTTCTTGTATTTAAAGAAGTCTGTCTCATTTTAATATTTAAAGGTTACTTCTGAAATAACTACATCTACCTCTTCCTTGTGCTTTATGTTTAAATATCTTTCAAAACTTCATAAATAATAAGCTTCAAAACATTCTCATAAAAATCTGGTTTTATTCTCCCTGGGCCACTGAAATTACTTTAGCGAAACAAAGGCCTACAGCAACTAGGCCTCCCCGGTCCCGCCCGTCCTGGTCCTGTGTGGGCCGTGTCCCTGTGTTCCCTGCCCTTTCCTTTTGCTCTCCTGTCTCAGTCCTCTGCCATGGTTCTGTTGTCCCCTTATTCATTTTGTGCTTTCTTCCTTCAATTCCCCTTTATCATTCAAGTTTCTTGCCTTCCTTGAGCTATTACATAACTTGGAGTCCAGTCCAAGAGTGCTTGAGCAAACCAAATACTCACCCAATCCCACTTGTCCTTTCTCCGCTCTACTCATTCAATTCAAATTGGTTCAGCTGCTGTGGGAAAACCACCACTGTCAGCATGTGGGAGCACAATAAGCACCTGGCGAGGCAGGAGCCACAGTGGCTCAAAGTTATGATACCCATAAGAGGAAGTAGAGCAACAATGGTCTGGAGAGTGAGGATTTTCAAGACAGAGCCCATTCTGGGCAAGGATGGGCCTGGAAGGCTCTGTGAAGGAAGGAGACTAGGGATGGGCTGCCTCCAGAGGAGGGGTGCAGGGAGACCTCCTGCCAGGCGGAAGGACAGGGAGAATCACGGGAGTGAGCTAGAGCAGGGAGGGAAAGAGCACAATGGGGAAAGGGAAGGGAGAGGTGAAAGCCAGGAGACTAGTTAGCACTGAGGAAGAGAGGAGCTGGAGGCCAGTGAGGGCCCAAGAAAACAGCTGCGAGAGCCTGGAGGAGAACTGAGGGGGGAGTGGCAGGACGCTTAGGGATGAGAGGATTTCCCAATGAAGAGACTGCTAATAATAGTTATGAGAAGAATAAGAGCTAACACTAATGGGCTTGTCCATCAAACCAGGTCAAGCAGGGAAAGACGCAGGACTTTACCAGACATGACCGATGCCAGTGCTCTACTCTGCAAATGCTAAATGGCGTGAAGTCTGCAGTGTACTTTTCCCCACGGTGACTGGGACCCCGCTAGATCCATCGCTTAAGGGAGAGACTTCAGTGGATACTTGGGGCTGGGTGTCATAGAAGAAAGTGAAAGTAACAAGCTTAGCTTCTCCTCCAAAATTTTGGCAACTGTCCTATCACTTACCTTGTTGTGGGGACAAATACCTGACACCCACAACTTAAAGGAGAAGAGTTTTATTTTGACTTCTGGCTCCAGTCCATGGTCAGCAGGCTCCCAGGCAGAAGGCACGGTCTGGCAGAGGAAAGCTTCTCACATCGCTGCAGGGAGGAAGCACAGAGAGAAGGGAGGAGCCAAGGAGAGAGAGGCACCCTTGCTAGTTACTCCCCAGAGACCACCTCCACAGACTAGGCCCTGCTTCCTACAGCAAGACAGCCATAGTACTCCCATGGTCTAGTCCTCTTCCAAAGCCCTGCCTATGGCCTTTGGGTGCTTGAGGCTCTTGGCAGATATCTAGATATAAGCCCCAGAAGAAATGTTACTTAAGGAATAGTGTGCTGGTCCAAGAAGATCAGAAGTTTGTGTTTTTTTTTTTAATGGGAGCTACTTAAACATTATCAGCTTGAAAATTTGACACAAGATTCCTATGAAGGACTTGGGATGAAATGAAATCAAAAAGTCAATAGAAAGATTATCTTAGTAAAATGAGGGATACAGCATTCTGCCCCTGGGATAAAGGAAGGATAAGATGAGCATTAAGCCAATTTGGTGCACAGGCAGAGGAGTTGAGGGGTTCTCCTTGGATGGTTTCCATCTTTCCACTAAAGATCACTAACAAAAGAGACGGGGAGCCCAAAACACAGAACAGAGCAGCTCCTATGGGTCCACTGCCTGGAAAAGTTGACCTACACACAGTAGTAAGTGTCTCCTTGGAACACCTGAGAAGTATATTTGGGACCCAGAAAACAGCAGGAAACAACACTGCCATGGAGTGAAATGGGAGCTGTTTTTGAAAATAAACCATCCCAAAGACAATGAAAGCAGGATCACATTCCAGTTGAGTGCTCAGACTTCTTACCTTACTGATTTTTGGCCAAGCAAACAACAGGCCAAATAGTTTGGACATCTATATACCACAGGAACCTCTGATAAATTAAAAGTCCATCTTGGCAGAAAGTGGCATTCTGAATGCCCATGGTATAACAGAAGTTCTTTGTAGCACAAACTCCACAGAGCAAGGGCTGCAGGTAGGAGCTTCTAAATTAGCCAGACAGCATAGCGACAGGGCAGGAAAACCCTCACTTATTGACATTTCATTTGCCTCTCTGAAAGAGAGCATGGCTGTTGGGCTCTGAGGGCCCTGGGATTAAGTCTGAGTCCCCCACGTACCAGGGTGTAGCTTTTTGCAAATTAGTCTTTTACCCTAATCCATAAAATAGAGGTAGTAATATTCCCTTTTCTTTCCCTTCACTACTTGTCTACACACTTTGAAAATCTCTAATTCTAAACTGGGCAAAAGGGTGTATTTAGCTTATCTATCAAGTTTTATAAAGTCCTCTCTCAAAATTTTAAGCCTGATTTTTAAAGTCATGAAAGCAGAGAAAGAAATTGTGGGAGATAATTCCAATATAAATGTTGGGAAAAACCATTAAGATACCAAAGCTATCTGGAGGTGCCCCAAGTGCACTTCTGGATCTCTGGCTCGTGACTGTTGCCTCCATAGCGTGCTTTCCTGAGCATCTGAAGAGAGATCTGACAGAGAGAGAGAGAGAGAGAGAGAGAGAGAGAGAGAGAGAGAGAGAGAGAGAACCTCACATAAGAAGGAAAAGTCAGGCCCTGTGGTGCCCTCCACAGATGACATAGGTTACACTTCCTCCAAGCCATCTAATCTGGGTGTCAGGAATTTGTTTCTAGAAAGACAGGTCCAGTTCTAGGATATAAGATCATTGCTACAGAGTTTCACTGAATTAAGCATGAAACTAATCATAGCAGCACAATTCTGTTATAGGTTTCCCAGTCACAAAATCCTCAACATGGAATTCTTCAACTCCACGAAAATGCTGAAAGCAGCCTCTTTATGTGAAGTGTTCACTACTTTAGCATGAAAGTGGAGCCATGTGGGCAGATGCTGACAAGGTCCAACTGTATCTCTCTCAAGTAACTTGCTGCTGGCCCAGCCACAACTGTCCTTCCTACCACTGGGGTGGCCTGGCCTCACTCCTAGCCAGGGTCTACCTGGACACTAGCCCTGTACCTCCATCCTTCCCTGAGATGTCTACCCAGCAGTTCTCTCCCTTCTGTCCTGCACCTTCAAGTTTTCTCTATCTGTGATTACCTCAATCAGTTCACAAACATGCTGATATTTCTGATCTCTTAAAAATAACCCTCTTCTTGGGGCAGGGAGATTCAGCTCAGTGGTTCCACTGCCTGCCTCACAAGCGCAAGGACCCAAGTTTGATCCCTGGTACCAAAAAAAAACAACCCTCTTCTGAGCTGGGCGTAGTGGCACACATCTGTAATCCCAGCACTGAGGCAGGAGGATCGCTGAGAGTTCAAGGCCAGCCTGGGCTACATAGTGAGTTCTAGGCCAGTCTGAACTACACAGCAAGATGCTGAGTCAAAATAAATAAATAACCCTCTTCTGATCCCACTTCCTTTGCTGGTTACACCTCCTTTTCCTGGTTCCTTTAAGAAGGAAACCCTTTGAAAGAAGCTTCTATGCTTTGGACCTCCAGTTGCTCCTTTCCCTCGCTTCCTCCCTCCCTCCTGCAACCACGAGGGGTAGGTGCGAGCTCCACCTCCTCCCTGACTATGCTGAAGGTCACCAAAGGTCTGCACCATTGTTAAACCTGATGTAACTTCTCAGACTTCATGCTAGGGAAATAACAAGGAGCATTTGATGAAGTCGCAGACTCTTCTCCTTGAAACACTTTCCTTTCTCGGCTTCCAGGCTCCTGAAGTTCTTTGCACCTCACTGCTCAGTGATATCTTCACCTCTCCTTCAGCAAGGCTCAGTCCTTAAATGCTTCACTTGTCTCATTATGGTTCTGCTAAAACATTTCCAGTATTATGGTCTTAAGACCATCCCTGAGCTCATGACTCCCAAAACTATACCTTCATTCTGGACTTTTGGCTTAAATTTATAAAATTATCACCCATTTGACATCTCCAGTTGGTTACCTAATTGGTAACTCAAACTTACATGTCCAAAATTGAGCCTCTAGCATTCTCTCTGAAACCAGATTTTCTTGTGGTCTCCAACTGATGGCTACACTATTCTTCCAGTTATTTCCACCCAAAGATGTTAAAAGGGAATCTTTGATTCTTTCCTCTCTCACTCCCTGTGTAGCTCTGGCATCTAATGCCGGTGGATTGGCCTTTGAGATGGGCATCGCATTCACATTTTCCACGTGACTCCCCTGCTGTATCCTGGTCCAGCGCTCCACCACGTCACACTGCTGTGGCCTTCTAACTGGTCTCTCTCTTCTCTACTCCTAGCCCCAGTCTGTTTCTTCTCAGTCTAGCACCCGGGGCTAACATGTTAAAACACAAAGTCTGGTCGTGACGCTCCTGGACTCAAAACCTCCTGAAGCCTTTCCATCTCATTCAGAATAAAAGCCAAGTCCCTCTTATCTCTTGACTCCATTACTACTGATTTTTCCTCCGCCACATCAGTGATGCTATGCTGGCTTCTTTGCTGTTCCTCAAACACATCTGGGGTGTGCTTCTGCCTGGTGGCCTTTACATTTTCTGTTTCTGCTGCCTGAATTTCTTCTCCCTCAGATTCTCTATTGCCAGATTCCTCACTTCCTTAGTTACTCAAATACAACCATCTCAAAAAGCCGGTCCCACTTTCTTAATTCATTTTTCCCTTTCCTTAACATTTATCATCACTATACAACTACATATTTGACTTCCTTGGTTTATTGACTTCCCAACTATTTTAAATGTCCTAAAATGTTAGACATTCTTCTCTGATTTGCTCACTATTCTAATGCCTACAACAGTACCCAACACTTAGCAGTTGTTGAAAGATTTAATAAAAGAGGTTGCAACTGTATAGTTTTTAAAGGTATTTGAAGGGAAAGATGGCAGAAATCTAGTGATCTAGAGTGCATAAGTCTCTGCCAGATTGGGAACGTGTTACCCAGGACTAAGCTTACCCACTGTGCTCAAGAATGAGATTAGTTGCATTCTGGTGGCAGGCCTTTAGCCAGAGAGGATTCCACTGCCAATGAAGAAAATGTTAAGAATGAAATGATGGTGGTCACACTACCAAGTGAGGCAACACGGGTGGAGACTGCTCTTTAATGATTTCTCACATCAAAAGGATGGGGTAAAGTCTCGGGCAGTGAAGAAGGCACTATGTTGTGTTACAGTTATTGATGGGAAAATGTGATCAGTCAAGTGTGTGACCCAGTCATGCTTCAAGGGTTCAGAAACCTGAACTGAATTAGGTATCTAATGTTCCTTCCATAGAAATGAAACATGGCCAACATGGCCTCTTTTGGGGAAGTGGAAGCTAGACTTCAAGCACCCAAATATAAGACACGGATAATAACTATGATGCAGCATCTGAATTTGCAAAGAAGTTTCAAAACAATTTCACCCCAAAACACTAATTAAATGACTGTGTGATATTATGTAAGTCTTTTGATGTTGAGAGCTATAATGTCCACATCTGTAACATAACACGGTGCCTTACTATTTTGTCCTAATATTCTTTTGACATAAAATCAATTGACCATTTTAATACATAAAATGTGGCATAATCAGGTAATGGAAAGCTATTCAGCAATGAATACTGGTATGTCTTACAAAGGGGTGAAGTTTACATTCATTTGGAGAAAAAAAAGGTAGATACAAGAATACATGTGGAATTATTCTATTTATATACCGACTCAAGAAGAAATAAATTAATCTATGGTGACAGAGGTCAGAATAGTGGATAACTTGGGAGTAGTGGAGTGCTTATGGGGGGTTGCAAATGAGGGCCTTTTAGGGTGCTAGTGTTGTTCTAGGTCTTGACATGAGTCATGGTAATATGAGTGTATGTATTTCTAAAAAGAGAGTCATATGGTTACCTTAACCCTTTCCCCTATGAAATAATGTAACACTTTTTCTCTTATATACTACATATTTTACTTACGAGGAACAAATGAGATAATTTTTTTCCTGGAAGTTCTTGAACTTAAACACTGTCTGTACAAAGCTTTTAATACTAGTATTCTCCACTGGTTTGAGAAGACATGTTTAGAATACTGTCCCAAAATGTTACAAAACACTAGTAAAGAGCAAATTTTACTACCCCAATACATAAAAATACTTGGATAATTTTCATTTGGATAATTGGATAATTTTCATTTGAGTTTTTAACCCAGTACCTTTCTACAAAGCTGTTTCGGTTATGATTGTTTGGGCTGTGTGGGATAGGTAACATCCTATGTGGGATAGGGTAATCACCCTATGCAAAAACTTAAATATAAATTGAAGAATCCCAGCAATACAAGCCCCCACTGTGGCTGGATCAGGCTTAATGTTGTCACCAAAAATTGATTACTCTTTCTGCGGATCAGATTCTTCCTTATCAGGTCCCTTCTTAGCCAGGGCTTTTCTAATTCTCCAGCCTTCCAGCAAAGGCTGCACCCCTCCAAGTTGGAATACAACAAGAATTAGCAAAGCCTTTGGCTCTCCAGTATCAGCAAACATCTAGCAATTCACATGCAAACCTCCTGAATCAATTTCTGTGACCAAGATAAATACAATATATTCACTGGGTATAAGCTGTATTCTAAAGCTGGGGCACAGCCAGCCCTTCCAGACTAGGAGTGGATTCCCCAACAAAACCTGGTCCTCTGAGAGAGAAGCAGGACACGTGCACTTCACAAGAGAAATATAGGCATTGATTCTTGCCATCGCTGCTATATAATCTCTCTAGTTGCCAAGAAAGCAGCACATCCTTTTTACTGTGCAAACAAGGAAGCTGCTGGGAGCCCATGTTAACTCTTGCTAATAGAAAGCTTTGAGCTTGCAGAGTAAACCCAAACCTTAATCAAGAGCTGGTGCAGTCAGCTGTGTTTATCTTGTCTTCGCTTTGGGGCAGGGCTGGCTGAGCTGATCAGCCATGCCACTGAGGACCAGGAGAGGGCTGTCCCTGTCCCAAGCTCTGGACAGACACTTTCTGGGGATCCACAGCGAGGCATCGCTCTCCCACAGCTCAGAGAAGAAGGCAGTCTGTCCTCCAAGAGCAAATGAAACACAGCATCGTAGGTCTAGTCGTTAGTTGCCGTTAGTTGCCAACCAGAAGACTGATCTCTGCATTAATAGTTCATGACAGGAGACTCCGGAGCTCTTGGCAGAAAGCAGCAGTTCCAATACCAGGGCCATTTATGGCAAGCAAGGCACATATGCTAAGTGGTCCCTGTTTATTGGGAGGATTTGCATAAAATATAAGCTCTATTATTTTATTCAATTCCAAGATTTTCCAAGATGAAGGAGGTGGGTCTTAAACATAAATATGGTGAGGTAGCTGGCACCACCACAAGCCCTTTAAACAGTGTGAATGTGGCTGGCTTGACAGTTTGTCACAAGGGATGACACTCTCCTATGAATATGGATTCCCTTCTGTGGTGTCTGAGAACTGAATCTTATCATGGAAGCTCTGCCACAAGGAGGCCTGGTGATGCTGTCAGATCATTAAATAAATGGTCTCTCACAATTTGTTTATACCTCTACTGAACATAACATTTCAATAAGGGGGGAAATTTTTAGCTGCCTATAGGGAGATGGGAAGAGATTACAGAGTTTGTTTGTAGCTGGCCTTTATCTTATTTCAGGGACTTTATTTTTCTAAGTATCAGGGAGAAGACTCTAGGAAAGTTGCTTCTAAAGATTCAGAGGGAGGGCTGGGGATTTAGCTCAGTGGTTTCGCCGTCTGCTGCGCAAGTGCAAGGACCGGAGTTCGATCCCCGGTACCAAAAAAACAAAACAAAACAAGATTCAGAGGGAAACTTCACATGTGTTAAGATAGCGAAGTGAGCACTGTTAGCCAATTCAGGGTCTTTTCTGCAATGATTTATATTGGGACATTGAAATCCAGGGATAAAGTAACAAAATAATTTTGCCCTTTCCTTGCCTTCATTGTGATGCCTTTTGATTTAAGATGATACTAAATTTGTCCCTTGTGTGACAGCAAGATTGAACAGGAAAGAAAAAATATCCTAAGCTTCCTATTATTTTCTCTGAAAATGGTTTTCCTGCCTAAATATTTTGAGCTTTTTAGTTTGTATTATTGCTAAATTTTGTCCCAGAATATTTGTCATCAGAACTGCTACAGAAGAGTTTGGCCAACAGTGAAGTGACCAAAGCCAAGCTCCAGCTACATACGATGTTCCACACAGTCAGGACCAGGTGTTTTCCACACAGAACTTATCTCTGGCCATGACTATCTGTACTCCTGGATACAAACAGTGGAGATGGACTGGTGAGTGCATGCCAGTATGGCCTTTATTCCTTTACGGTGGGATTGGCTCACACACTCAAGAAAGCTGTCCATTGCAAAGTTCTAGGTAGAGAGCTTTTTGCCATTTGTCAAAGGCAGGCAGGCAGGTGTTATAGTTCAATGTTCAAATGCTGAGAGCAAATAGATCTACCTAACTTGCTCTCTAGCTATGTGACATTAGGCAAGGTGCTAAATTACTCTCATCTTCTGTTTTATCTCTAACATGAGGATAATACAAGCATCAAATGCACTATTGTCTTGAGAATTAAATAAAGTAATAGGTATAAAGTTCTTAGCATAGTTTCAGGCTCATATTAAGTGGTTGATAAATGTTACCTTATTATTATTTGATTAACTTTACTTATTTGCTTTTACTCCCATTAATTGATGGCTATTAAATCAGATTATAAATATGATAATGTTGGAAGATGCTTGTCTCCACGTTTTCAGAAACAAAGACAACCAATCTGTTCTACTCAAAAATATTAAATCTTAGAAATCCAAGGTTTTAATTCCAAGAGCTAATTAGAAATAGTGAGGGATTTTAGTTTGGAACATAACATAAGGCTTATTCTAGGATTACGCTAACGAATTTTTAAAAAAATTTTTGAATATGCTGTTGCAGAAAAAGCTACTAAATGTGCTGAGCAAGGTGTAGAGGTAAAGTATGAGTGTAAAATCTCTCCAAATGCCACACAACACATGAGCATGCACACACACACACACACACACACACACGAGTGCGTGGGCACACACAAAATGAAGCAGCATTGAATTTTCTGACAGAAGTAGCTGCCTCTTTGTATTACTGCTGAACTTGCTGAAATGTCTCCATTCATGGTAGTGCATTTGAAAAGGGGATTCAAAAATATAAAAGTTGTTCTTTGTGGGCTTGCCAGAGCCAGTCACACCCTGAGGACCGCAGGGGGCCCTGTGGCTGAGGGCCCAAAGGCCCCTTTCTGCTGATTGTCTGTCAGGGCCAGCAGGAGGAGGGGAGCCATGCTGTCCCAGCACAAGAGCTGACCAATCTCTCCACCAAAGGTGTAAAGCAAGAGAAAAGCAAATTACGAATACAGCCACTCTGAAAAGTCACCATGTGGACACAGATGTGTGCCCTTGTTTTAAGAGAAAAATGTCCTTAACTTTTCTTTCTATGAGAAATATTAAATAGGGAAAATAGGAAGTGAGACAAAAATATTTTCATTTCCTTGACCAATGACCTTTGAAACATTGGAATTTCCTTTGGCAGAGTTAAAATGAAAACTAGGTAAAAACTCACATCACCTCCTTGGCTCCCTTTGTCCCTCACACATGGTACACGACTGCCAGGGCAGCTACCACAGAAGGATTTATAGATGGGGATGATGGAAGATGGAGTCTCGGTCTCAGGTGGTGGCTTGCAGCCTGCCCAGGCTTTGGCCTGCAAACGAAAGCGAAGGCCATTTAACAGTGTGTCACTCTGCTAATTAGTGACAAATCTGGCTAGTTTCTACATGTGAGGAGGCTTGAGATCACCCTGGCCCCATCTGCTCTGAAAATAACAATAACCGAATTTTAAGCAAAAGCTTGGCTTTCACGAGAGCTCCTAGTTGGTTTTTCATAGGAAAATGATCTACAAAGATGTATATTTTCAGCACTGTATTTGTTTTTGTTGTTGTTTTATGCAGCTAGGAATGTTTTTCAATGTCACTGTTGTCATGAGTGTTAATGAATCCCCCAAATCTAAAGAAGAACTTTCTATTTCTTCTGTTAATTTTCCGACAAACACAGAAATCTGCAGGAAACATAGTCTAAACTTAGCTCTGCAGGGTAAAGTAGCTTCCCTTTATTCCATCTGCCTCCCTTCATCTTTTACTGCTGAAAGGAAACCATGCTTCCAAAAGTTGATTTAAGTGGAGGCCAACTCTTCTTGGAGAAAATGGCAGGAGATGTGCCCTATCTTTACAATGGTTTTTAATCTGGGTAACTCATTTTTTTTCTATGCGTGCTTATTTGTTTCCTTTTTAGTCAGCCAACAATTGCTTGCTTTGCCTTATTTTTATCATATTTACCCAAAATTAAAAGCCAGAAAAAAGTACATTTTTTTAAAAGGGCAAAAATTTACCAAAAGCAGTGGATAGCTTTCCTCAGATCCTACATAGAGATTCCAAAAATAAGTAAGGAAAGGTACAAACTTTTTTTGTTTTTCCTCTCTTCTTATGGTCTGAGCAGAGATGTGTACTCCCTTAGTTGTGTCATTTAATCTCTTCCTGGATTATCTAGGCACCTTCAAGCATAACCTTCTTCTTGAGCTGTTATTCCTAGTAACTCCCAGCAACTCATTTTCAGAAATATCTTTTTTAAGCCAGTAAGAAGCAAAAGTCCTGTACTACTTACAGTAATGTTCATTTTTCTGGTAATTAATTCATTGTGGTCCTATTGCCACGAGAGCGACTTTACCTGTATATCCATCTGCTCTGTATCCCCGAATACCTGAACCTTTGCTGATGAGTATACCTTTGAGTTTGCAGAGATTAATGATTTTTAAATTGACTCTATAGACCACTAGTAATGAAATTGACCATATCCAATTTTGAAAGCCCTAAGGCCAGGGAGAAACTGTAAATTAGCAGTGAGCAGGTAGTGAGTTCCTGCTGTCGCAATGCCCAGGCTGACACAGGCCCACTGGAGTGCTGCAGAACTGAGTAGGGAAGGTTAATATGGTCTCACTAGGTTAAGGGGCAACCTGGCAACATGACATGTGAGGCAGGTTTAGGCCTGGTACATTTATAATTCCTGAAGGACTGAAGTAGAAACAGGACATTATGCTAGTACCCGAAAGGCATGATACACAATTAAAAGAAAAAGGAAGTCTCTCATAGGCTATCATCTTGCTTCTGCTAAAGTAATACAGTGGTAGCAAAAATATCAGCTAATGTTTGTTGAATATTTATTATGTTACACACAGTACGTAGTATGCACTATTCCATCAGTTCTCACCAGAGCCCAAGTTAGAAACAGTGTTTTTTCTGTCCCCATTACACATTTGCAGAAACTAGGGCAGACTAAATAGCTCGGTTCACAGTTGAGTTCTAGTTCTGACAGTTGAACCTCAATCTGATTCCATAGTCAAGGACTTGGCCACTAACTTTCACTGCCCAGCCTCTCTGCAGACCGTCGGCTCTACAGCAATCACTGGACTGGGAAGAATGAGTCAAGATGGTCCACACAGCCATGGCTTTCATCATCTGAAAGCCTTTTAAGTAACAGCTCCACCTTCTTATGAAATCTACTCTTTGTTTAACACCAACTTAAATTTCTCATCCTGCCTTTCAGATTTGTAGCTCTCACTTTCTCTTGTCCAATTAGGTGGTCAATCAATAGGGTCTTCTTAAGCCCTCCAGGAAAAGACAAACAAAGAAAATGTTCCTGTCCCTGCACTTCCTCAGTTAGATCTCCAGGCTCCCATCAAGCCCTCAGTGGGTCCCTTCCCACTGGGACATCTGGGCACCTTCCTGGCTAAAATAGGCCGCCTGCAGGACTGAAAAGCCTGGCACTATAGGCCAAGTGACTAAATGCTTAGATGCAGAGCAGTACTATGTGTAACTGGGCTCACTGTCTCATGCAGATCAATCCCTACCTTCAAACACTGCAACATGGCAATTGAAATGTAGCTGAGGAAAGATTTATCCATGCATTTTCTCACATTCAGGTTGACCTTACTGTGCTACATTAGAGTGAAAGTGCCATTTTAAAGACTGACTTTTATGAGACCTAAAACTCTTTATATTCCCATTTTTCTTCTTTCTCCCCATTCCTCATCCTCTTCAACATTTCTCAATGGCTCTGTTCTCAGCAATACCACTTTTAAATTGAACATGTGCTTTACAAAAACAAAAGCTAAAGAGTAGTGTGTGTTCTGGATTGATTTTCAATTTCTTTTTAAGAAAAACCCAGAAAGCTTGGCTCAAAAAAAGGAGTAATCAACATTCAGTGCTTGGTTTGCTGCCTTATTCGTTTTTCTTTGCGTCTACATACACACATTTCAGGCTAACCTTGCCTGGACAACCCCTTGGGCTTGGCCAGTTTTGAAGTGGATTCCATTTATGTGATATCATCTTGGAAAAACAAAGGGAATTTGTGATCTCAAACACTAGAAAAATGTGCCATATTACTCTGCCGTTTTCCTGTCTCCTCCATCTTTCTCCCTGACTCCATTGGGCAAGGATACTCTTTAAATGAAACTCATCTGTAGATCATAAAATGGAACAGATAAATGACTTCCTTTGTCTTTACATAATTTTTTATCAGTTTAACAAGCCAAATGAAACACAGGTTTGCATTTTTGTCTCATGGAAAATGGCATTATTTTTCCTAGCCATGTCCCAGTTCATATACATTTGAATATGTATCCTGGACTCTCCTCGCCCCACAGTGACCAGCTTAGCACCTGCAGCCCCCCATCCTGTCCCCCATCCCCCACCTCCTGGCTGTGCCGCTGACTGGTTCCACACTACAGAGGCACAGGGTGTCACAAAGGCCATTGTCCTGAGCTCCAGAAGATAAAGCAGAAGTGAACAACAGAAAGAGGGCCTCTCTTAGGCTCCTTGATGAAAATTGAAGCCCACTGGCAAAGTGAAGAGAATCTCTGCAATAAAGGCACACCAGACCACCATGCTTGGTAGGTTGGAGGGATCATCGCCTCCTCTGGGAACCTGGACTATCTTCAGGGGGAGGGCAGCTGGAACCTGCACTAAAACCTTTCAGAGTTCAACCCTACAGGAGGACAGGGAGCTCAACTTGGAACTTGCAGCCAGAAATCTGCCTGAATCTCACAGTTCTGCTACTGGCTTGCTGAGACTTATTGACTTATATCTGAACACTGCTGCCCACGTTGTCTATTGTGACAGCAGAGACATACCCTGAAGGAGGCCCTTCATTTTTATTTTTTATTTGTTATTTTCAAAATTATTATT
>NW_004624884.1:1077793-1142767 GCF_000247695.1 Heterocephalus glaber
ATAAGGACTAAATGTAAAATAGATAATGTGAAATAGGAAGAAAAGGGGCAAAGGGGAAGGAAGTGGGAGGGCTAGGGGAAAGGATAGAAGGGAATGGGATTAATATGAGCTTGGGCTCAGCCCAATTAACAGCCCACATGCCCATCAACTGGGGATTGAATAAATTTTTTTTTTTTTTAACAAAATGGAGAACTACTCTGCCATAAAGAACAAGAAAGTAGAGACATTTATAGCTAAATGGATGCACATTTAGGGCATACTCTTAAGTGAAATAAATAGCACACACGTGTAAATATCGAGTTGTTTCTCTGGTGTGAGAAACTGCAAATGTAAATAAGGATGAAAATGATTAAAATGAATAATTGACAACTTGAAATATGAAGAAAAGGTCCAAAGGGGTAGGGAAAGTGGGAGCGGAAGGGGAAAGAAAGGAAAGGAAAAATTATGAGAAAAGGAAAAAAATGGAAACAAAGTCTTTGTAAATGGGGAAGGGTGGGCAGGGAATGGGGAAAGAATAAGAACCAAGATGTATCATGTACAGGTACAAGATCCCAATGATAAATGTAAACGTATTGTACACTAAAATGTACCAATAAAAGAATTTATGGAAAAAAAATTGAATATGTGAGACAAGAACCCAGAGTTAGGTTTTGTGGTTTATTTCTATAGCAACTGGAGTAGAGTGCTGTCTACAGGGAGCCACTTGATGTGTGCCAACTCCAGCACCCCTCAGCCTTACATCGATGCTGGAAGACTTGAGCAGCACCAAAGAGATGGAGGTGAGCATGATGGGCCTAGGAAGGAAATCGTAATGGGCTCTTGCTGATATCTTGGCTCCCTGGAGCCTTGGTAAATTATGAGAGTGTGGGCTTCTGATTTCTATGGAAACCTGGAGGGGGAATCTCAATAAATCTACCAGAAATAAAATGTTTCTCAAATACACTGAAGTGCATAACGGGAAGCATAATTGCTATTGAAAAGAGGATGGGAACTCTAACCCAAGCTTGATGATGTCATTTAATTTAAAAAGTGAAAGCACAAAGGACCATGATGTTATTAAGAGCAGTGCTGAAGTGTTTATTCACAAATGAGAGAAGGGCTAGCATGTGGAATGGGTTGAGTCCTGATGAACGAGTATGGGAAGTGAAAAATGCAAGTTTCTGTTTTTGTTGCATTCATTACTTCACGCTGTCTCCTTCCCCTTCTCTCTGAAGTCAGAGACATGCATGACATGAAAGTTGGGATTTGGGGCCCCACGTTAGGAGACACAATGGCAGAAGAGGAAAGTAGAAGGAATGAAAGAAAAGTTTTTAACCAATTCAATATGCATTTAGGACCATAGGATCCTCTTTAAAAACAAAATCAACACTGGTTACTCCTTAGGGAAACCTGTGAAGTGGTGAAGCACGGGACTGTGTCTTAGCTCTGTGATGGGCAAGGTGCCAAACCTTTCCCAACATCAGCTTCTTCACCTGTCGAGGTGAGGCCAGGGATCAGTTCTGCCTTCCGTGGGGAAGTATGTTTGGTGAGTCCCTGAGAGTGCGGTGTTGTGGCTTCCTGGGTATATTCATTTCGTAGGGCTGCCACAATAAATCATCACAAACTAGGTGGTTTTGAACAGCAAAAGATTTATTCTTTCATGGTTCTGAAAGTCGGAAATCCAAAACGAAGATGTTGACAGGGCAACATTCCCTCTGAAGACTCTAGGGCAGGACCCTTCCTTGCCTCTCCCAGTCTCCGGGGGCTCCAGCAGTTCCTTTGCTGGTAGCTAATTAACACTTTTTTAAAATAATAGCAAATATGTAATGAACATTTAGTTATGTTCTAAGCACTGCTTTAGGCTCTGATGATGTGTTCTTTCTTTAATTATCACAAAAATCTTGCAAAATAGGGACACGATTGTCTCCACTTTTAAGGTTAAAAACTGATTATCAGAGAATTTAAATAACTTGCACAAAGTTGCATTGCTAGTAGGCAGATGATCCAGCCATCAAATCTAGGCATCTCTGGAACACATGCCATAAACACACGCTGTAAGCCACATCCATGGGAGGTGTACTCAGCAGGCTGTTTTCACAGGAGAGAGAAGTGGGGAGTTGGCCGGCAGAAAGCAGCTTCTTACAAGGAGGGAGGGCGTGAAGCCCTAAGAAAGGAGACCACGTGACAAGGACAATTTGTCACCACTCAGCACCCTTGCTTCCTTGTCCTCCAGTGTCAGCTCCAACCACCCTCAAACACTGATCCTACAGAACAGCCCGGCCTGCTCGGGAAAAGGTGGCAGGAGCTCACAATGTGGGAAGGTGTCAGGTCAGCTTTTACTAGAACTTCTGATCTGAAATCACGATACCCCCCCACACACACACACCAGATGGTTATTCTCAGAAAAGAGATAAGATTTCATGTCTTTATTTAACACAGTCCACCCTGTCTCGGGTACCTTATTACCTTGGCTGGCTTTCCCACAGTGATGCCACAATGAGAGTGGCAGAGAGTGCTCAGAGGGATTCAAACACATCTAGAAAGGCTCACTGATAAAGATTCCTTCACTCTGTTGGGAAGTTGCAATGAATAATTCTGCTAAGGAGACCATTAGCTATTTAAAATGCTCAGCAATAACTGAATACAGCTGAATATTTCTAAATAATATTCATTTCAGAGTTAGGAAACACCAGAGAAACTTTCATTGCTTCAGTTACAAAAAAAGAATTTCTTCTTGGGAACTAAAGTTCCAAAAAAATACTGTAATTGTACATGTGCTGGAGAAGAAAACCATTCAAGGCTTTTGATATGTAATATATAAACACTTGTCCAGTCCCTGCCCATCAACTCATAATAGAAAAATAGAACTAAAATGTCTATTTTTCAAATTGCACCCATGAATAATTATAAAGAAGGCCATCTTTTCTGTTCAAAGTTTTTGTTATGTTAACATTATAAAGGTTGACAATGGATCTTTTTTCATCAGTGTAAAATATTCTAGTTATTATTGCTGCATAACAAACTATCCTAAAATATATCAACTTCAAACAATAACTGGTTGACTAAGCTCATCCATTCTGTGGATCCGAAATTTGCACAGTTGGAGAACAAGTATGTTGGCTCTGCTCCCTAAAAGCAGAGATCTCAGCCTAGAAGTTTGAAGAGCTGAGGGTGAATCAGTGGCTGGAGACTGAAGTCCTCTGTAGGCTGCTTCAACTTCACCTCTCAGGTGCTAAGGTGACTTACAGCCGTGCTGACCAGAGCACCTCCTGGTGGCCTTTCCATGTGGCCTGGCATTCTTACAAACATGGAGGCTTCAGGGCTCCTGGTGCACATGTTCAGTAGCCAAGGTAGAAGCTGAACCACCGGTTATCACTCGCAATGTCACTCTGACCACACTGTGCTGGCGAAACTCCACCAGCACAGGAGAAGGGAGTCCACCAGACTCCGGGGGAAGTGGACACCATGTGTTGATGAAGAAGTCACAGGGAACATTGTAAAAGATCAGGTAAGATGGGAACTACTATTGCAGTCTTCTTTGGACAAGTACAATCCGACATCAGAAGGAATAAAAAATGCCAAGATGGCTCAAAAATGTCCACCAGTTGAAAGATGGAGGAAAAAACCTTAATTGGAATATGCTCTTTTATGGGGTATATGCTTTACCCAGGATACAAGTAATAATAGTGGTAGTGATGATAGTGACAGTTTATAGTGTTCACTGTGTGCCAGACACTGTTCCAGGTGCTTTACCTCCACTAATTCCATTTGTCCTCAGTGGAAACAAAGAGGTTAAGTAACTGGCCCCAGGCTGCCCTGCTCCATTTGCTGCTGGCTCTGACCAGTCCACTCTACTGCCTCTCCCAGCCAAGGGAAGAAATGAGAATAGTGCATTGCAAAGCAGGCTATGAAATGATATTTATTTCTAAGACCTACTTGGGAGAGAGGATCTCTTTAATGAATGCTCACCACACAGGAAGTAAGCTACACTTTCCTTCTCTTGATTCTCACAATAACACTATGAGGTAGGTATTAATATTATCAGTTTCTAGAAAAGAGAATTGAGGTTCAGAGGTATTCAATGCTTCCTTGAAGCCACAGGGATGGCAAATAGTGGCCCTGAGATTCAAAGCTGAGTCCATCTGATCTCAATCTGCCTGTTCTTTCCATCTTCCATAGCTACTGACTTCCACCTCTACAGGGATTCTGTCAAGGTCCATTTGAACCCTAGCTGGGAGAAGCTACAGTGTTGCCTCTTGCTTCTTGACAGCCTGGCATTTTGAGGAATGTGGCTGGGTAACGTGGAGCAGCCACAAACCCCTTGGTTTGAGTATGGCACTTCAGGGTGTATTGCAACATCTGTGTTCGCCTTTGTAAATTCATGCTGGACATGAACTATGATTTTTATCTTAGATAATAAGCCTGAATTCTGAAAAGACTATTTTTTTCTCTAAGAATATACCTTATTGACTTTCTGACATTTTCAAGAATTTATCCTTTGCTCTATTAGACCATGAAGCAGGAACTATGCTCTGAAAAGGGTTGTGTTTTGCTTGATCTTCAGCCATCATTTGATAGCCACTCAACCATTACATTATGATCATGAAACTCTTGGGCAAGGCAAGACTGTGAATCTGCATGATACTTTCTAAATATTTTCTTTTTTTTTTTTTGGTACTGGGGAATCGAACTCGGGTCCTTGCGCTTGCGCAGCAGGTGGCGAAACCACTGAGCTAAATCCCTGGCCCCTAAATATTTTCTGATCTCCTGCTTCTCTAAGGTTCTAAACTCAGACATGCTTGGGTTTTTAACAGATTCTGAGAAAGTTCCTTGGGCTGCTGTGGAAGAAAGAGGCAATTTGATTTTGGGAACCCAAAGATGTCTGTATACTCTACTTGATTCCATACACGCGACTGACAGTCAGCTCCTGGGCTCCTTTGCCTTGCTTCCTGTGCTGATGACTGAGGCTTCAACTTGCTCAGGACCTGGGGCTTTGGAGGGTTAAATGGCCTGCCTCTTTCTTCAGTAACAAAGCACATATCATTGCTTAAAGTCTGACATTGTGCTTTCCAGCGCTAAGAATGGACTTTCCTAGACTTTGTAAACAAGTAGAGAATTTTCAATTATTAATGCTCTTAGCAAGTTATAATGACATTGTTTGGAATTGCACTTGTTCCTAATTTAAACTAATGTCAGGTGATCAGAGAGAGTCACAGAGGCTTTAGCTACAGACTCTACCAACACAATATTCAAGCATCAGTACAAACAGGAAGGTACTAAGTATAAAGAGTATAAAGCCATTTGGTTGTGCTTATTTTGGTTCACTTTCTAGTCTAAAACCTCCCTGACAAAAGCGAAGAACTTTTAATCTAAGTGTACATTCACTGCCTACTACCTCTTCTCAGTAGATGTTTACTACCTGTTCAGAACTGTCTCAGAAACTTGTTCATAGCACTTTGTTGAAGGCTAGAATTCACTGTTAGAGAAGATCATGGAAGAAAGAGCTTCTTGTGTGTGGCTCAAACCTTCCAACTTTCCCACTCAGTGCTTTATGCTCAAATTTATCCTAGTGTTCAGTGGGTTAAAGTGTGCTATACAGTTGTGACTCACCCATTACTCTTCGGGAAACCTTACTGGTGACTTATGTGATCTCCTGAGGGCTCCCAAGCTGCTCAAGTAACCGATTTATGTGGCTGACACTCAGTGTAACTCACTGAATGATCAGTAACTGAACCTTCTATCTCATTGGGGACAACTTTTTTATTAATTCATCGTGGTAGGCAGAAGTTGCTCATCAGATCTCTTCTGGATTAAACTGCTGTTTCTTGCAAAGGCTTACAACATGCATCTTTTGCTGCTTGTCTTCAATTTCCTTCACAGGACACTGGAAGGGCTGGGGGCCATTTCCTTCTGTCTTTTGAGGCACTACCAACTGTAGTCTTCATCCATATTAGATATAATGTACACAAGAAACAATTTTCTTAACTCTTACTTCAACAAAAGGAAACATATTCAAGCTAGTTCAAATAAAGAAAGATAGGGCCAGGGATTTAGCTCAGTGGCACCATGCCTGCCTCACAAGCATAAGGTCCTGAGTTCAATCCGTAGTACAAAAAACAAACAAACAAACAAAAAACAAAGAAAGATTATTGTTGTAGTATGAAGAAATGCCAGGGCTCTAATGATATAGTTGGAAACATTAAGGCACTCAAATATCTTCAGGCAGGTAACTTCTGATGGTCTTTCGGCATATATCATCTTTACATTTCTCTGCATGTCAGCTCCATCTTCCTGTGGCGATGAGCTTCTTCCCTAGGTCTTCAGGTAACTGCAGCTACATTTGCCTCTGGGATGCTCTACGGGAAATTCTAAAACAGGTTGAGTACTTGCATCCAAATACTTGGGACCAGTAGTGTTCTGAATTTGGCATTTTTTTTTTCAGATTTTGGAGGGTTGGGGAACCCAAGTCTAAATAGAAAAATTCATTTATATTTATATTTACTGCACTTTATACATGTAGCCTGAAGGAAATTTCTTATTTAAAAAATGTTTAAAAATTTTGCGTATGTAACAAAATTTCATGGTGGGGAATTTTCTACTTGGGGCATCGCATAGGTGCTCAAAAGTTTTGGACTTTGAAGTGTTTCAAATTTTAGATCTTTGGATTAGGAATGCTCAGTTTGTATTAATTATATTCACCTATTTATTCAACCTCTATGTTTCAGTTTCCAAATTTTATGGGAGAGAGGATTTCAGTGACCAAACCTGAACGCCATGCTCACTCTTGCTGAGGGGACTGGTCAGATCTTTTCAGAGTTTTTGGCAGGAGAAGTCCTTGAGAAGCAAGTGTGGACAAGAGGAAATGACTGACAAACGCAGCACAGGAATCGTCAAAACAGCACAGAAATCTGGCTTTGGAAAAAACCGAGATTCTTTAGAGTAACTGTCATGAGACTATTTCAAATGAAAATAATGAAAGTGAGTTTCAATTTCTATGCCTAGTGCTACTTCATTCTGTATTACTAAGATACACCTTGGTCTCTGAATCTGCTGGCTGTCCCCCAAATTTTCTCTAGAGAATAATTTTAGGAACCCTGACCTTGAAGATCCTGTATTAGAAACCAAACAATGAGGATAAATCCTTTGAACATTTCTTGTTTCTTCTGGTAGTTTCATTTGCAATGACTATTTGCCCTAAATTAAAGCGAAGTCGGACAGAAGAAATCAAACTCTGGGGAAGAGATTGGGAATGCTGGGGATATCTGTGAAGCTTAAGAAGAGGAAAGAGATTATAATTAGTTTTGAACCATGTTTTGATAATCTACTTGTGTAAAAAATGTTACTTTCTTCATAACAACACACAAATTTGCTGAAGAATTAACTCTGGAAAATATAGGTAATCTTACATCTTAAAGATTAAAAAATAAAGATTGCTAGAAATGATATAATTGAGTGTTTTTAAATTGGCTAATTTTTATTTAATGTTTAAAATTGGCAAATTAATACCTTGCTACCAAGATCTTGCATCATTTGTACCCCAATATCTCACCTACACTAGACATGTTTACAGTTCATGTACGAGAGCATGTCATTGGCTGGCCTGTTTTCTACCAGGTGACTGTTTCTTGCCATTCTTTTTTTTTTATATATATATCTTTATCGGTACATGTTAGGTATACAATACGTTTACATTTATCATTGGGTGTTTGTACCTGAACATGATGCATCCTGGTTCTTATTTTCTCCCCATTACCTGTGCGCCCTTCACCCCCTCCACCCTTCCCTATTTACACAGACTTTGATTCCATTTTTTTTCTTTCTCATAATGTTTCCTTTCCCTTCTTCCCATTCCCCTTCCCCTCCTGCCATCCCCAAACCCTTGGACCTTTTCCTATTTCAAATTATCAATTATTCATTTTAATCATTTTCATCCTTATTTACACTTTCAGTTTCTCATGCTAGAGAAACTATATTCTTGCCATTCTTGATGGGTGGACCAGAAGAGACAGTACAGCCCAAGGCTCACCCACAGCTTCTGACGTCATGGTCAGAACATGTGTTCAGCCAATCAGATTCCTTCTCTCAAGAATGTGAATAAAAGCCAAGAGAAGAAATTTGTGGAGTATTATCAATGGCAAAAGCTGGATCATCATGACCTACGAGGGACTTGATTTCTATTGTACTCTTCAAAATCCAAACAGGGAAGAAAAATCTGAGTCAACAGAGGAAGTCCACCTATAGAGAGAAAGAGAAAAGCACCAACACATTAGCAATCAAGCTCCTTTGAGACACAGACAGCTCCTGGACCCCTGGAGCATTCCTGGTTCCTTTTTTAATCTAGGGGGAGACCTGCAGCAAAACCTCCCTTTTCTAGAAGTATTGTGAGTGGCTCTGTTTCTCGTAAATCACAGGACCTAACTTCAACACCATGTTGTCCTAGGTTCATGTTAAAAGGCTACAGGCTGCCAGCTTATATTAGATAATGGAACTTGATAACTTGACATTGATCTTTTCAATAACGAAATGTGAGCAAATTTGGAGTTACTGGAGATACAAAACATTTGCACATTGGCATACTCTCCTGGAACAACATGTTTTCGTCCCTCCCTCATCCACACTGATGAGGAGATGCCTGGCAACTGGCTGAGGACTCTGCCGCAGAGGACACATGGCCCACAGCGGGACAGCAAGCCTGTGACTGCACCATGCCAGCCTCTGCAAAGAAGGGCGCTCCAGTGTGCTCCAGGAGGGCTGGCGCCACGCCTGACTTGAGCTTCAGGCTCGCGCTGGAGTGCAGTGTAGACTGTGAGTCCCCCTTACAGCCCTGTGAAGAGCATCTTTGGTCCTGTGCTCTTCATCACTTTGGGACAGGAGGTACATTAGTGGACTGGGACCTTCCTACTAGAAGAGTATTATGACAAAAACTTCTGTTCATGACAGACAAGAGGACCACAGCATACTGTTAAAAGACCTGCAGTATGGAAGCAGATATTTTTGGGTCTAATGTCCAGCTCTACCACTTAGTAGTTAAGAAAGCACTAACCCTGAACAAAGCACTTAAACTCTGTGCCTCAATTTCTTCATCTCTGTAATGAGGAGGATGACAACAGTCCCATCTCATTCGGTTGTTCTGAGGATTAACTGTGGTATTCACGTGAGGCCCGTACAATGGGGCCTGGCACAGAGTAAATGGTCCCGTCCGTGTTCATGGGGCTACAATTATGTTCGGTGCTTCAAGAATAAGGCAGGAGAGATGAAGGCTGTGGACAGCCACATAGTGATCAGCTGCAGGGTCAGAGCGATTCAAGTTCTGTCCTAATTTTCTACTGGTTCGCTTCTAAGACTGCATTAAAATCTACCTTTGCTCCTCACGTACCTCTTAAAGAAAGTGAAAGATTATCCATACTTTATCCTCAATTATGGGTGAGAAAATCAAAGAAATGCGAAAGTGAAAGTTTACTCTAAAGGTGATGCCTTCTCTGATTTGTTTTTTTTGACTGTCCCTGTGTGTTCTGACTTTGTCTCTCTGTAACCCAGAGGGCTAGCATCCCTGCCACTCTCCAGGCAGCTCACATCCTTCGTATGCCCTAGAAAGTCCCAGGAAGATAATCCCAGGGCTCAGCACCCAGCCCAGGCATATAGTAGACACCCACTGAGTCTTTATTTTACGTGAATAAAGGTCAAATTTGCTCCTACTTCAAAAATCTTCCATAAAGCCTCTCTTCTTCAAACTCAAATTATGCCTCCTCCACTTCAGTCCTCTCAGTGGCCTAACCTTTCAGTATTCTTTCTCATTTCAGTTAAGGCATCTTCTTGGGCCATGTTCTCCTTATCCACTTTATCCTTTACACAGTACTAAATATAATTCCTTCTATACTTTAGCATTCTGTTTACATTCCAATTTTCCTGCTCTCTCTCCATTGGAATTGCAGTTGGAGTAGAAAGTTTGAAAGCATTTTCCCAGCTATATCCTGTCTTGTCTAAAAACTTGCTCCCATCCTAGCTGTTTGAACCTCATGAACTTAACTTTGAACCATTACTGGACAGGATCAGGAATGGTCACCTGGCCCAAGCCAGACCAATTAGACTCTCTCCTCTTAGAATGTATAATGGGATTTAGAGGGTAAGTTTTCAGATAGTTTTCATTAGTCACAGGGGGTAAGATCACGTTACCTGGGGAACTATAAGTTGAGGTGGCCATCCTTTGTAAGTTAGGTGGAGAAACAGTCAAAGGTGCTGAAAAGGGAGAAAAAAATTTTAAAGGAAAGAATAAAAGAGAATTTATGTATACAGTCAGTCTCAGAGGAAAACAGATAGATTAGCTTCCTTAGTTGCTGGTCAGATTTTCTATTTTCTGCTTCAGTCCCTAAGGCAGCCCTTATTTTCCAAAAACTACCTGCATAACAAATTCCTCATCTTTAAGATAGGCTAAATGGGTTTCTGACACTTGCAACCAAAGACCCTTAAATAAAATTACAATAAACAGGAGGAGAGTGTAGTTCACCTTATTTCATCTAGCACTTGGTTACAGATATAAGATAAAATGTAATATTTAAAATTTTCCATTTTTAGATACCAATAGATATTTTTTAAATCTCTTAATAGTTGTGGCAAAAAAGACTGTACAATACCAGGGAATAAAATTTTTAAAAATCAAAGTAAATGAAAACTGTGTTGAAATGGAAATACTGCTGAAGAAAAACACTTCACTAAGCAGAAAAAATATTCATAGATTGCAAAACTTAATACAGTACTGTTAAACTGGCAAGTCTTCCAAAATTGAACTATATGTTCAACAGGATATTAACCATTATGTCAGCAGGACATTTGTAAAAATCAACAAGCTGATGCTAAAACTCATAAGGAAATACAGAGGCCTTAATGTACATAAAATGTTAATTGGAAGGTTTAGCCTACCTGGTATTAAGGCTTACTATCAAGCTACCTTAGTCAAGACAGCTTAGTATTGGCATGAAGACAAAGAGATCAATGGAAAAATAGTCCAGAAATGAACTCATGCATATATGGGTAATTCATTCTTCAACAATGATGCTAAGTGGGAAAAGTCTTTTCAGAAAAAGATTTCAGATCAACTGGAAACCTTCCCTCACACCATCCAAAATAATTTAACTGGAAATGGATCACAGGTATAAATGTGAAAATTAAAATTATACAACTTCCACAGGGAAACCAAGCACACAATATTTGCAACCTTTAGATATGCAAATGTTTCTTAGCTAGAACACAAGAAGCTAAACCATGAAAGAAAATACTGATAAATTAGATTTCATCAATATTAACAGCTTTTTCTTTTGGAAAAATCTATTAGGAGAAAACAAAAATGTAAGTCATACATGAGGAGAAAATATCCACTAAATGTTATCAGACAAGACTTGTATTTAGAATATAAGAGAATTCTTACAACTCAATAATAAGACATCGATAATAGGTAAAAGACTTGAAAAGATACTTCTCAAAAAAATCCAGAGATAGAGAATGAAAACATACTCCATTTCACTAGTAATCAGAAAAAAATGCTTACTAAAACTAATACACTCATCAGAATGGATAAAAAATTTTAAAACCTGAACATAACTGAGTGTTGGTGGGGATGTGGAGCAGGTGGATCATTCAATCACAGCAGGTAAGAATTTCGCACTCATAGCTGTATCATGTATGTGATGCAACCACCTACTCCTAGGTATTAACCCAAGAGAGAGAAACGTGTATGTTCAAATAAACATTTACATAAACACACTTGCACATCAGTGTTCATATGTTCATAGCAGTTGTAGTTGAAGCAGCCAAAAAGGAACAACAAAACCATTCAACCTGTAAACAATCAAAATATCTGTCAACAGTTGAATGAGCAGATAAATGATGGTGTATCGGTGCAATAGGAAACTACTAGTACTAAAAGGGAATAAATTATTGATACACATAACAATACAGATGAATCTCAAAATCATTATGTTGGGTGAAAGAATCCAGGCAGAAAGGAGTACATACTGCTTGATTCAATTCATGTAAGATTCTTATAAATGAAACCTAACATTTTGTGACGGAAACCATACCAGCATTTAGCTAGGGATGAGAAGAAGGAAGAGAAAAAGAAAATTTTAGAGGTGAAGGAAATGTTTCTCTTGATTCCCTGTTGTGGTGAGTTTCATAGGTATATGTATGTCAAAATGATCACTGCATGCTTTTTGACTATATGCCGTTTAGTTTACTTTATACCTCTATAAAGTTTTCTGAAGAACAGTATGGGCTTTATAAACACTTTATTTGGGTTCACTCCATCCCCTGAAAGGCAAAGCCATACTTCTTTTTGAGACAGATTCTTTTGAGCCTTCAGGATTTGGAGAAGTCCTTTGCCATGTTGTGGTTTGGGTATGAAATGTCCCCAAGGCTTGGTTCCCAGGGCAGCAGTTAGGAGGGGGGCATCTGGGAGACGGCTGGGTCGGGACGGCTCTGATTCAGCCAAGGATTAGCCCACTGATGCACTTATGATGCGACGGTATTACCGGACAGTGATTAAACCTGGGTGGGGGGACCTCATTGAAGGAGGCAGATCACAGGAGCCCGCCTGTGTGGGACTCTATCTCTCTCTGGCTCTTTCTTTCTCCACTGCCTGGTTGCCAGGAGGTGGGCAACCTCCTCCGCCACACACGCCTGCTGCCATGATGATCTGCCTCATCACAGACCCACAGCGATGGAGCCAACCACGGCCTGGAACCAGAAGCCAGAATAAACCTTTCCTCCTTGAAGTCGTCTTCCCAGGTATTCTGTCACAGTGATGAAAAGTTTACTAACAGTCAAGCTGAGAGGTTTCAGGAAACACCACCTTAAAGCCTCCAGAATCTTAAAGGGTTTGGCCTGTTAATTTGACTTTTAGTCTACTTTCACACTTTGAGAACTTTTGCTGGTTGGAAAGCCTGGGGATGGGGAAGCTTCATTTTCTAACCTAGCAAATCCAGGTTCCCTTACACTTTCTTTAAATTCTGCTTATGAATGGAATAAGCCTTCTTTAGTTTACCTTACTTTCTGTAATTAATTGTTTGCACCTAAAACCAATTGACACTTTGGCCATTCAGCTTGGAAACATACTTGGCCAGAGACTACTCGGCCATAGACATATTTTTTAATCTTTCAAGTTACCTTGGTAAACAGTTTTTACAAACTGTTTCTGCCGCTACCTAATGCTGTTCGTTTGTTTTCCATCTTCTCAAAGCACTTTCATCGGTATTTCAGCCTCACCAACAGCCTCCTCCTAGACATCTACTTCCTAGTCCCAGAGTCAAAGCCACAGGTTCCAGAAGTCTGTTTTGGTGCCGCCGTGTGAACAAGCCCAGTGGCTCCCCTGAGGCTGAGACATTCTGGAAAAAGAGAGATCACTTTGGGAGACAGGGAGAAGCCCAGGGACCTAGCTCTTCTGGCCAGCCTAGCTGAGGCCGCAGAGAGAGGGGAGGTGGCGGGACCACCCAGCCAGTGTCTGGCTGCAAATGCAGGAGGGAGGCAGCTGAAAGGACAGGAGCAGAAGAACAACCCGCTAAGCTGGTTCCGGGACTCAGCAACCAATAAATGGTTTTTGTTTTAAGCTACTAAGTTTTGGAGTGTTTGCAGCTATTAATAGATAAGATACAATCATTATCTTCAAAGGTTGTTTAATGAAATTAACTATAAATAAAAATATGTTTAGAGCATATTTCAACTTAATAGCCATATGATTTTATTATAGAAAGATTATTGAAAGAAATTTCTCTATTGAAGATGATGTATACAGTAATGCCTTGGTTCAAGAATGCTTCTGTTTGCAAACAATTCGGTTCAGAAACAAAAATTTTCGGCAAAATTTTGCTTCTACTTCCAAACTCCACCTTGGTGACAAACCCGACCATGGCCATTCTCCCCACAGAAACATAAACACAGCCATCTTCCCAAAAATCATAAAACAAATTAAGTTTGTGAACTGAGGTACCACTGTAGTACCAAACCTGGCAAATCTGTGATAAATGCAAAAAGACTATGAATTTCAAAATATCTAGGAAAGGAGAGAAAGAGGTCAAAGGATTTGATTGTCTAAGTTGGTTGGGGTTTTTTTGTTTTGGTCTGGACAGAGGATGCAACTAATAAAATGCTTAACATTTAATAAAATATTAATCATTTCATAGAATAAATAACTTTGGTTCTTTTCTCTCATAAATGGGTGCCTCTTTGGTGTTGGCGGTCCGTTGAGATTCTTTCCTTTCCTGTTGTCTACTTGTGGCTTGGATTTGATCAAAACCAGATTATTCTAGCATACTGACTTTAGCCAGTCACAACACAAGAACCAAAAACAACAAGAGGGGAAAGTCCCCTCAGATACAGTAATTGACCAGTGACCAAGCAAAGAGAAAGGTTAATAGGAACTAAAATTTACCAGGCAAGTGGATATCTTGTGAATTAACAGTTTTTACTTTGTGGATTTAAACTGTTTAATATCCCCTATTATTGTGGTTAAATTGCAACCTTGGTTTAAGCATTTTCAAAAGGAAGGAAAAATGTCATTTTGTCTTATTATTTATCTGGTGCTCCTTCCTAGTTGGACTGTTGACCACCAGGGTCAGCTCCGTCTGCGCAGAGCTATGGGTGTCAATGTCCCCTGGCTCTTTCCAAGTGTGCAGGCATGTGCCAGGGAAATTAGGGCACTCCCCTTTGGGTGTTGATTGTGCAGCTAGGCACACACAATCAGTTCACAGGTGTGGTGATTATGACTGAATTTAAAAGCGTATGGAAAAGTAAGAATAAAATGACTGCATCCGGTACAACTTAAGGTCGAATGAACATTCCCAAGCTAACGTGATGATTTAAACAGTAGATCAAAATTTTAGACCTACCTTCTTGACATAGCTTATCTTTTAGCACTTCCTCATAATCACACTGCTGTACAGCACTTTATAGTTGAGAAAGTATTTTCACTTCCGTTCATTTCTTAGTTTGATACTGAGGTTCCAATTGACAAAACTGGAGCATTTCAAAACCACGGTAGTAGGAAAGCTAGAGATTGTGGAAACTGTGGCTTCCTGAGAGAATGAAATTACCTTCCAAATGTGAGCCCTTGAGCCTCCTGGAAAACAGCTCTCTTACTTGCAGTTCTATCACTTGCTGTATCCATCACTGTAGCTTCAACATAACAGACACGAAGTATTAACCCAACTGGCTTTTTATTCCAAGGCTGGACATAGCAAGCACAGGAAGCTTTCGACACAAACTACCCATGTGTTACCATTTAATATTTCCATACACGCTGTCCAACAATATTGTTCCTATGGTTTTTATTAAAGAATGGTAATGTTATACACATTTTAAAATTTGGCTCTACACAAATCACCATCATATTCATTATCTTATTGGTTTTCTGTAGACCTAGTGAGATATACAGGGAAGACATTATTCCTACTCCACAAAAGGGATAACTGAAGCATAAAAAGACTTAGTGACGTAGATCTGAGCTCTGATTCTGAAGCCCGCCTCTCTCCACAGGTTAGGACATCTTTCTCTTGCCTTAATGTACCCTCTCTCCTTGCATCCCCATCTTTGTGGTGGATGGGGGCAGGTAGCCCTCTTCTAGTACAGTGTAGTATGACATTGTTACATGGTCAGATCCTTGTTTGTGGTACTTCTAGCCTTTGGCTAAGACTGTAAAAATGAATTCTTTTATTAAAAATCACTTACGTAGCTTCTAATAAGTAAACTTTGATTTTGTCAAAGCATTTTATGATCTCTTATGATAGCTATGTAGGTAATATTGTTACATGATTTTTTATTGTTTTAGTAGCTATGCTCAGTTCTCCAGTGATTTCCAAAATCAAAGACAAATCAAATTTTCATCATTACCCTGAAGGCTTTATCTCTGTGGTCTGGCTCCTATCTACTTCTCTAACTTTATCCTACACCCCTTTCTTCTCATTCAATAATCTCTACAACATGGATTTCTTTCTGTTTCACATTTCAGCAGCAGGGCATTTGTATTTACTGTGCCTTCTGTATGGAATATGGTCAATCCTTCTGAGCTTGCACAGGTGACTTTATCATTCAGTCTCTGATCAAAGTCCTCCCTAAAGAAGCCTTGCCTGGTCTCCTTGATGAGTGAAAAAAGCCAGTAACAGTGTATGTGGTGTGCTTCCATTTCTGTGTATTTTCTTAAATATACAAACACAGAGAATATTGTTGGAAAAATAAATAACAAATTAATAATGCTGGCTTCCAATAGGGAGGAGAACTACAGGGTCAACGTGAGATTAGATCATTTTCACTTCTTGGATTGTCTGAGTTGTTTATCATATGTATGTATTACCTATTGAAATAAGTAAAAGCTCTTTAAAAGAATGATAAAAATGCGTTAGACCATTTGAAACTAATATATTGGAAACAGAAAAGAAATATATTTTTAATATTTCACTTAGATACAATAATTCAATTGCATAGGTCCTAGTGAGATAGACTAAATTGATTAAATGTAATTCATCAGACAAAAATCTAAAATAACACTGACCACAGGTTCAATATGACCCAACCATCTGACTGGGTTGAGTGCAGCTACCAACAGCAACAGAATACATATTCTTCTCAAGTGTACACAGAACATTCTCCAGGCGAAGTGACACCTTAGGTCATAAATCATAACAAACTTAAGAAGACTGAAATACCAAGTATCTTTCCCAACCACAACAGGATGAAACTAGAAATTAATAGCAGAAAGAAAAATAGAAAATGCACAAATAAATGTGTATTACACAACACACTCTTAAACCATGAGTCAAAAAGAAATCAAAAGGGAAATTAAATATTTGAGACCAATAAAAGTGAAAACTCAACGTACGAAACTTGATGCAGCAAAAGCAGTAGGAGGGAAGTTTATAACAATAAACACCTACATCTTAAACAAGAAGCCTGACTGTAGATCTCATGGAACTAGAAAAAGAAAAACTAAGCCTAAAGTTAGTAGGAGGAAAAAAGGTAATAAAATTAGAGCAGAACTAAGTGAAATAGAGGCTAGAAAAACAATGCAAAAGGCAATGAAACAGAGTTGTTTTTTTTTAAAATCAGAATTGTAGAACTTCTAGCTGGAATAATTAGGTTCAAATAAATAAAATCAGAAATGAAAGAAGAAACATGAAAACTGGTGCCACAGAAATAAAAAGGGTCATAAGACTATAATGAATAACTGTACACTGACAAATTGGATAACCTAGAAGCAACAGCCAAATTCCTAGCAACATACAACTTATCAAGATGGAGTCCTGGAGAAACATAAAATCAGAATGGACTTATATCTAGTAAAGTGATTAATTAAATCAGCAAATGACAACCTCCCAACAAAGATAAATCCAGTATCAGATGGCTTTGCTGGTAAATTCTACCAAATAATTAAAGAATTAATGTCAATCCTTCTTGAATGCTTCCAAAAAATTAAAGAGAAGAGAATATTTCTAAACTCATTTTATGAGGACAGTGTTACTCTGCTAACAAAGCCAGAAAAATATACAACAACAAAAAAAGAAAGTTACTAGCCACTATCCCTTGTAAATATAGATGAAAACATTCTCAAGGTAAAATACCAGTAAACTGAGTTCAACAGTTTAAAGGATCACAGGATCATAGTTTAGAGGATTTAAAGGTCATACATACATCATGACCAAGTGGGATTCATCCCTGAGATGCAAAGATGGTTCCACATAGGAAAATCAACAAACATGATACGCTACGTTAATAAAATACAGGATAAAAAAAAATCACACAATCATTTCAACAGGTGCAGGAAAAAATGTATGAAAAAATTCAACACCCTTTCATGAGAAAAAAATGCTCGGCAAACTTGGAATAAAAGGAAACCACCTCAACATATTGAAGACTATAAATGAAATGCTCATAGCGAACATTACAGTCCATGGTGAAAATCTGCAAGCTTTTCCTTGAAGATTAATAACAAAGCAAATATGCCCACCCTCGTCACTTCTATTCAAGATGGTGCTGGAAGTTTTAGAGCAATTAGTCAAGAAAAGAGAAATAAAAGCTATCCAAATTAGAAAGAAAGTAGTAAAATTATCTCTGTTTTCAGAGCAAACCTGAATCAAAAACACATATAGCAAACTTTAAACAGAACAAATGAATTCAGTAAAGTCATAGGACACAAAATCCATTTGTATTTTTATACCCTAACAACAAACAATGCAAAAAGGATATTAGGAAAACAATTCCACTTATAATAGCATCAAAGTGAATAAAATACATAGGAATGAATTTGACCAAGGAGGTGAAAGACTTGTTCTCTGAAAACTGCAAAATTACCGAAAGAAGTTACATGAATTGGAGAAGTTAACATCATTAAAACCTCCATACTGCCCAAAATACACATTCAATGCAATGTCTATCAAAATATCAATGGCATTTTGAAACAGAAATAGAAAATAATAATCAAAAAATTCATATGGAACCACAAAAGCCCCTGCATAGCCAAAACCACCTTATAAACAAAGATAGAAATATCACACTCCCTGTCCTCAAAGCTACAGTAAACAAAACAGTATGGTACGGGCATACAGACAGACAGACAAATGTCAGAGAGTAAGGGCCAAAACTAACAAGTACACTATGGCTGGATGTGATTTAAGTGTGTTTCCTGAAGGGTCCCATGTTGGAAGCTGGGTCCTTGTTATGGTAATGTTGACAGGGATGGGACCTTTGTATGGTGAGGCCCAGTGGGCCTCAGAATAGATTAACGCTGGTCTCACAGAGTGAGTTTTCGTGACAGTGAGTTGTTATAAAAGAGCAAGACTGACTCCTCCTGACCCTCTGGGTTCCTGTCTCGCTATGTGATCTCTCCTTCCTGCACATGCTTCTGCCATCATCACAAGGTCTTTACCAGAACTGAGCAGAAGCTGGGGTTATACTCTTGGACCTCCAGAACTTTGAGGAAAGTAAATCTCTTTTCTTCACAAATGACCCAACCTTGAATATTTTGGAAATGTCTGGAAGCAGAGAAATAAATCATGCATACACAGTAAACTAATCTTTGACAAGGGTACCAAGAATACACAATAGTCTCCTTAATAAATGGAACAAGGAGCAAAACTGGAACCTTTACAAAAATCAACCTGAAACTAAAGACTTAAATATAAGACCTCAAACTGTAAAAGCCTGAGAGTAAAACAAAGGAGGCACTCTCCATTGCATTTATTATGCCAGTGATTTCTTGGATATGACATCAAAAGGACAGGCAACAAAACAATGATAGGTAAGTGGTAATATATCAAACCAAAAGCTTCTGGGGAAAAGATTTGCAAGGCCATATGCTTAATAAAGGGTAAATATCCAAAATACATAAGGAATGACTACAACTCCAGAGCAGAACAAACAATAGACCAAAAAGCACTGAAACCCCAATCTGAAAATGGGCAAAGGTCTTGAATAGACATTTATACAAATCACCAACAGATGACGCTGAGTGACCCCAGTCATTAGAGACACAAATCAAACCACAGTGAGATGTCACCACCCCTCTACTAGCATGGCCATAAAAAACAGAGCAAAATAGATAATAAGCAGTGTTTGTGAGGGTGTGCCGAAACTCACCCCTACCTGTGTACGCTGCTGGCACCACGTGAAGCAATGCCATGCTGTGGAAAACAGTACTGAGCACCTCAGAACATGGGAACATAACTCGCACATGAACCAGCCATGTCCATTTCGAGTATTTATACAAAAGTACTGAAGTCAAGATCTCAAAGGGATATGTCGACTCTCATGTTCCTTGCAGCATTATTTTTATTTTTGGGGGGAACCGGGGATCAAACTTGGGACCTTGTGCTTGCGAGGCAAGTGGTGGAATCACTGAGCTAAATCCCCGGCCCCATGCAGCATAATTTTTAAAAGCCAACTAAATTTCCTTCAAAGAGGAACGCGTAAAGAAAATAGAATACTATTCAGCCATAAAGAGACAGAAGTTCTGTCACCTACTACAACACGGATGAATCCTGAGGTCATTGTATTAAGTAAGACAAGCTAGTCTAGAAGGACACATATTGTGTAATGCACTCACTTACATGCGGCATCTGAAACAGGCCAACTTACCTGAGCAGAAAGGAGAAGGGGAGCTGCCAGGGGCCAGAGGGAGGGGAACTGCTGCTCAGTGGGTGGAAAGATTCAGTCATGCGCAACAAAGACGTTCGCGAATACTGTGCTTATAATTAACAAAACTGTGTGTATATTTAAATCTCTGTTAGCAGCATAGATCTCATATTCTGTTTTTACCACAATTCAAAAAGTGAATGTACCTCACAATAGTAATTACAAAAATCCAAATAAAAAATTATCACCTGTCAAATTAGTCAAGATTTGAAATATGCTGGTGAGAATCCCATGGGCAGGCTCTCATTTACTGTTAGTTACTGTACAAGTTGGCAGGCAAAGCCGTTTTGAAAAACACTTTGGAAATACACATCAAAAGGTCTTTAAAATGTTTATATGCTTTGATGGAATGATTCTACTTGTAGAAATCTATTTTCATGAAATAATAACAAATGTAAAAATATTTATTTTTTATAAGGGCAAAAATCAAAAATCTTTCAAATGTTCCATAAAAGGGGAATGGTTAATAAATGTTGATACTAATTATCAAAACTAAAACTATTTGTAAGGTTTCTGTGACAAAAGAAAATTACTCACAATACAATACCAAGTGACAAAGGCAGGATGACAAATATCCTAAGGGTGATTATACACAATATTATCACCACTACGTCAAAGAAAAATAAAAATTAAAAAGATGAAGGAAATACTTGTACACAAATATTTATGATAATTGGTGTCATTTGTGGATGAAGAGATTATGGGTGATTTAAAATAGAGTTTTTAAGAAACCTTTTTTTCATGTTTTCCAAGCTTTTGACAAATAACTCATTATTATTTTGAACAGAAAACAAACAGCGAAATGATATAGTTTAAAAATCAAATGTAATTTAAGTTTCCTCCCCAAAATATATTATATCCCGATCAGTTGGTCTAAATATATATGTACTTTTCAAAATATCATCTTAATTTTTAGTCTTTGCAAATATAAATATGTAAGATAAAATGTAGAGTGACTAAAATTTAGACTCTTCATTCCAGAAATGGTGGGAATTAGTTGCCTGAATTTATTTATGGGATAGTTAAAGGAAACAAACTTTTTCACTACAGTTTTTAATTTTAAAGCAAAAAGTTGACAAGTCAGGGAAAGAAATCAAGAGAGTCCACATTACATTATTTGCATAGTAAACATATGGTTTTCGGTAGCTCAAGAATAGCATCAAGTTTCCAGGTCACACTCTTGGGGGAGCAGTCTGGGGGGACACACAGAGCATGGCCAGGAGGAAGGGTACTGAAGGTCTATCCTGGCAGCAAGGACAGCCAAACCCACCCTGGCTGTCAGTGGATTAGCAGATGGCACAGCCAGATTGTTCCACTGACCTGGAGCTACTACCTAAAACAATTACATTCAAGAGAGGATAAACTCACGCTACAGTCAGATTCCTGATATTAGGTGAGATGCTGGGGTGGGGTCATGTTCTAATTGGTTAGGCTGTGAGCAGCTAAGTCTGACAAGGGATGGCTTATACTGTAGATCTAGGCTGGCTTCTTTAGGATGACAAGCCAACAACTCTGAGAAAATCAACTGACTTCCACCATTCCACCTTATTTCCCACATGGGAAGTATTCTTTATCAGTTTTCTTGAAATCAGAAAAAGCAAATCTGGGCACCTTGGGTACCATCTTGAAAACAGACATGGTTTGGTGGACCCACTAGCTGTTTACAGAAAAAAAAAAGCTCGAATGAGTTGATGAAAGTTCAAAATTGGGAAATGTGGCAAACCGCAAACTGGGGCTTTTCAAAATGATTAAGTCTAAGAAGTGAGCTGTCACTGTCTCATGGCAACAATCAGCTAGAGATGAATGGCTAGCACCCCAATTACATGGCACAAACCCCCAAAGTCCACAATTGTCACTCAGTTCATTACTCATCAACATTTCCATGCCTGATGCCCGCACATATTCCTGACCCTAATCAATACAATCACGCTTACCAGTCGGAAGCTTTCTGGGTTCACAGTGACTGACAGAACGATCTACTTACAAGCCCAGAGCTGCCTGGGATCAAAAGCCTCCATTGATACAAAAACTCATCAAAGCAACACTACCTGTAAGTAACTGATAAAGACAGACCTGAGTGAGCACTATAAACATGCTCAAAGACACTCCTGGATCTGTGTGCAAAGATGCCCCTCTGGGAGTCCTGGTCCCCTGGACAGACAGCTTTCCAGGAAGACTGGGACATCCCCTGGAAAAGTCTCAGTCCACTGTTTGGAGCTCTGTAGGAGGTTAATAAATATTTGTTTTCATCTCCTTAGCCACAGATGCAGAGCACAGCAAGGAAGAAACGAGGCAGAACAGTGTCATGCAATGCACAAATGCACAGCATGCCAAGAGAGAATTCTAGATACCGGTAACTGGACCTGGAGATCAGTAGTAGCAGCATAATAGACCTTGGGAAGTTAGGACCGCAACAGCGGGTGCCTTAATAACGGGTCCGCACAAACTGCAACATGATTTGGTGCGGTCTCTGAGAGGTACAATCTGCAGGGCGACAACATTAACCAAGAAGAGACAGCCGCACCAACCCTGATGTGGGGAGAAAGAACTCAACCCTTCAGTGAAGGGTTGTTGGTTAAAACTATAACAAACTTTTTCTAACACAAAACTATAGGGGCTATGTAAAATATGCAGAGACTGTAAAATATTCAATTGAAGTATAGAATTCCTACGATTAGCTGAGATAAGTTTAATAAAATTTATTTTTGGCTCAGCAATAGTGTAGCTTCAGTTACTTTGGAATAACTTTTTTCTAAAGCTTCAATTAAAAAAAAAATCATGCACGAACTGCAGTAAAATGACCGGGAGCAACGCGTCAGTACAGTAATAACCTGTCAGAGGGTTACAGGAAGGTTGCACACACAATGGGAGGTTACAGATGCAATTATTTCTTTTTTTAGCCTTTTACTTAGGGTCACAGCCAATCAGTCGCTGCTTACAATACGGGTAGCTTTTGCAGTATTTCTTTAAATATTTAACAGTCTCACCAGCAGTGACCAGCAATAACGTGTAGAGTTTTTAGCATGTTATGAGTGCTTAACAATGTTAAAACAATTGCGCGTGATGAAAAACAGGAGTCAGTAAAACTGGCGCAGTCTGCAAATTTTTAAAGCCACCGTAGTAACCTTTTTTTTTTTTAAGTATACAGAGCAAACAGAGCATTGCTTAAGCCGTGGTAAGAAAGGAACCTTTATACTCACTGAAAAGCCCTCCCAGGTAATTTCCTCTTAAATTCCGTGGGGACTGAAAGGAGGCGCGCGAGGACAGAGCAGGGCTCTGGCGTCCCCGCCACCCACTTTACCAGTCCGAGGCACTGAGCCAGGAAGCAGCACGGCCCGCCCTGGCCCGGCTCCCGTGTCCACTCGGCCCGCCTCCAGCTGGGGAGAGAGCTGGCCACGAGCAGCCGCGGGTGGGGCGGCGGGGACCCGCGCGCTAACTTTTGGACTGGAGCGCGGCTGGCGCGGCGCTGCGCCTTTAAGGGGCCCGCGCCTACTCCGTGTTTACATAACACGCGCGGGCGGGCGGGCCAACGGCTCCCCCCCCGCCTCTCCGCCTCTCCGCCTCTCCGCCTCTCCGCCTCCCTCCGCCCGCCACTCCGCCCGCGCCCTCGGCCCGGCGGCCGCGCGCAGCCACGGCGGAGCAGCCCCGGGACTGGCCGCCCCGCGCGCCCCTGGCCGCCGTGCCCGTGCCCGGCGCGCTACCCCCGTTCCCGGGATGGGAAGGTAGCGGCGGTGCGGGCTCGTCGGGGAGCGCGGCGGCGGCGGCCGAGCGGGGCCCCATGTTCTCCCCCGGCCCGGAGGAGCCCTGCGCCCCCGGCAAGGAGCCGGCCAAGTACGGGGAGCTGGTGGTGCTGGGGTGAGTGCGGCCGGCCGGGCCCTCGGGACCGCGTCTTCCCGGGCGCGCGGGGGGCGGGCTGCTTGCGGGCCGGGGCCCCGTCTCCCCCCGCGGCCACTGCCCGGAGCGACCGCACCCCGAACTCCCGGGCCTCCCGCCCACCCGGGTGCCTGATCTCCTGACTTGCCCCTCTTCCGGGTCCTCGACACCCCAGGCCTGCGATCCCCCACCCCCACCCTGGGTCCCCCCTTCCCACCCGCAGACGCCGCCTCCCGCGCCCGCTGCCCGCAGAAAACCGGGTTGAAGACCGTAATTATCCAGTCTTGCTGAAGGGCGCCTTTCGACCTCACCCGCTTCCGAGCTCCTGGTGATGTCCCCATTGTTCCCCTAATAACCCGGGGGCGCTCCGCGGGGCGAGGGGTGGGGGTGCGAGAAGCCGGGAAGCGCAGTGATCAGAGCTTGGGCTGGTTCTGTCCCTCTCGGCGCGGCCTTTGTCCCGCGTGGGTGGGCTAGGCGCGTCCGCCCGACGAACTTGGAGAAACGCGTTCTGAGGGCCCACGAGAGTGCCCGCTTAGAACCCTTTTGAAGAGTTTGAAAGAAGCGTGGAACTGCACGCTTGTTTCCTGGTGGTGTTGCTGGAGGGATGGGGCTTGAAGCCATCTGCAGATGAGCGGTTTTTCTCACCTCCGTGGGAATTGCACGGGAAAGACCGCGTCTGTGCCGGCTGGAAAGAGGGGAATGGCAGGGACGAAAGCCACAGTGTAGTCTTGTGTCACATAACTGCAGCCCAGCCTAATTTTGTGGAGTTTGGTTTTGTTTGTGTGGCCAGCTTCAAAGTGTGTTTAACAGGGTGAACTTGGCACGGAAGCTTAACTTATTTCACTACTTCCTTTTGAGACAGTCGTTGAGATGTTTGTGCAGGGCATTCCAAAGTCAGGAGAAGGACTTAGCCCTGCACTGTCCTGGTGTGCTGGGCTGTGTAAACAGATTGCTGGTAGCACATGCCTCACGGGGAATGCTTTTCCAGGAGGCACCAAAAGGTGCCAAGTAGGTGCCTTGATTGCCACCTACTATGTGCCAGCTTGGTTTGGGCACTGAGGATTTGGCAGTGAACCAGGACTTTTGGGTTTAGTGTGGAATGGCAGATATAAACAGAAAGAAACCCATGCATAAATGAATAATAAATACAATATCAGGCGTTCCTGAGCTCTCCACAGACGTTGGTTAAGTCCGACAACTGTAGGTGGGTCTTCCTTTCTTCAACTAGGTCAGGGAAGGTCTCCCAGGAAGTATAGCGTAAATAGAATATGCCAGTCTGACTTTTGAATACTTAAATTGTGATTTTTTTTTTGAGAGTAGGTGTCTGACTATTTAGCATTATTGGACCTGTTGAAGAGTGCAGGTGAAATGGTGAATAGGTAGGTAAATTATAGAGGCCCTACTGGGATCATATTGCAGCCTTCAACTTGAGACAGTGCCTTCTCTCTTAAAGCAACAATAACATTCAAATAGAACCATTAACTTTGCTGTCTGATCCTAGGTAAATAGTAGTAAATTGATGCCGTGTAGAACATTTTCTTCTTAATACAATTTTTCTTGAGGTTGAAAAAATGCCCAGTGTTGGATATTGATAGAATCTTTTGCTTACTTGAAAAATACATGGTTTGTTTGTTTTAACTGCTGTGTGACTGTCTTTTTTGCTGTCTTCTGTGTTTCATAGTAAAATGTTATTAGGAAATTCTGCAAAATAGACTGAAAAGTTGATGGATGTTTGTATCCACGTACAAATATTTCTGCATTTTTTCATGTGTTGCACAGTATTAGGAGAATGGCCCGTGGTTAGGATTTTAGTGGGTCTGTCACTTTGTGACAGATTATTGGAATTTAAATTATTTCTCAATTCCAGCCAGTTAATGTATCATAGCCACAAGTCTCTGTGTTATGCCCCTTAATAATTGAGGGTAAAGAAAAAAGACTGGACTAATCATTAGTTCTTAATTTTAATTTTAAACGTGCTTTTAACTTCAAATTTAATAACATTTTAAAATTGAGGAAGTGGCTCAGGATTTGAGAGGCAGTTCAGTGGAGTCAGAGGAGGGTGTGATTGCAGTTGAGTTGAGGGACCTGGTTTATGTCCTGCCTTGTTGACTGGCTTCCTGATTCTGGCTTAGTTTTTTCTTCTCTTTCTTTAGTGGTAAAAAAAAAAAAAAGTACAGTTAGTTGGGTTAGGTAGTAATCAGGAACCCTTGCCTACACTCTTTATTATGTTCATTGGGTCAAATATGAGAAATGTATAATTAAGTTACGGATTCTAAGTAGCTTGACATTGCTTGATCGTGGATATTCTTAAAGTGATGGCGTTAGAATTCAAATGTGCTTGCATCTGGTGTCTTAAGGCAGAAAAGACCAATGCTCTGATTGCTTCTTATGGAGGAGCTGTGCACTGAACAGGCTCTGAACAATCATAATGACTCATTGGTGTTAGGTTGTACTTGAGGACATTCCAGTTGGGTAAAACTTGCTATTCCGTGTTTCAGAAAGGCAGTGATACTTTGAAGTTGAGCTAAACAGACTGAAATAATTACTACTAATCTGAAGATAAAATTGAGTACTAGAAGGGCCTAGGACCTAGGCACATGTTTTCTTTTATTGAGGAAGAGGAACAGGGCTCCTAGGAGGAAGGAGCTTTGTCCCTAGTTGCCCCAGGGCTGAGCTGGGTCCCTGTGCCCCCTCTCCAGGGAGGCTGAACCCTGTGGCGCTGCCCACACCTCCTCTGGTGCCCTTGCTGAAGTTGTCTTGGAGCCGGCAGCTCTCCTGCTGACTAATGGCCCTTCATGGGTTTTGAAAAAATAATGCTCACTCTCTCAGTTCTCCTCGAGTCACAGTTGAATGGACAGTGCATTTTGTAAGGCTTTTTCATTTGATGCCTCACAAAATGTATTTTTGTTGCCTCTGTCAACCAAGGGCACTTAAGCTAGGGCCTATGGGTGGATTTCAAGGAATCCACAAAGTTGGGTGTATCATTATTTCACAATTTAGAACTAGTTTGATAAGTACATATAACTTAGTCACTGCTAAACTTTTATATATTATATGTTGGAAACATTTCTCTGATCAGGTTCAGGAGGCCTCACCAGATGACCAGAGGGCTCCTAGGCCCAGAGTTTCAGAGCCTCTAGGAATGAAGATTTCCAAATATGACGGAAAGATGAAAAATCTTCGTGGAAACTGATAGAGTGCTGCAGAAGGGGCAGGTACCTGCCTTGTTTTCCTTGGAAACTGCAGCCACCCTGTCCAGGAAGACAGAAAGGACTACTGCTCAGGAGCTGTGGTCTTTATTTATTCATTTTGAAAGCAGCTTCCAGTTTCTCTATGCTTTTTCGGTTGTGCCCTTGGGATTTTGCCATGATTGCTTTTCCCTTTGCCTTAAAATACACCCTGACACTTTGCCATTTGGGCCCAAATATGTCAAACACTAGTATCCTTTATAGACTAAAAGATCTTTGAACTCTTCAAAAACTAAGAATCTTTGCCATCCTCTGCATGTGGGTGAAGAGCTCAGAGGTGATTGTGTGGACAGAGTGGCTCTTTCTGTAGGCTGTTAAGGGTTTTGATGTCACTGGCTGGGGATTGCTGTATTTTCCTTCACTAACTTTAGCCTTGTTTGGAGTGTGTGGTAGTCTGTGTGGCTTTCTGGCTTCTGGTCTGGCTTTCTCAGATTTATTTGGTTCTCTCTTCATACCAAGACTGAAACTTTTATTAGGACTTTTCATTTTTGGATGTATTTCATCATATGATTGTTATTTAGGAATGCCTCATGTAAACAAGAATAAAACTGGCAAGAGTATTTTATCTAAAATAGACACAAATGACCAAAACAAAATAAGATAGATGTTTTATGGGGGTGGATGTTGTCACACTCAGGTGGTGGCCAAGCGCCTCCCTGAAGTTAGCATAAGTGCAGCAGGAAGGCTTTTGAATGGAAATAACAACTACTAGTGGGCCCCATAGGCATGGGGAGAAAAAACTGTGAAAAGGAATTTCTGACCTGTTTTGATTCAAATAAGCATTTCTCCTGGGGTTTTATGAAAAGGAAAGTGAAGTGTGGAGTGATTCAGTTATTAGTTCTTTCTGAACTTACTGTCCCCTTCACCTTCTGGAAAATAACATAATTAAGAAAATGCTTTATATTTCTTAGCTTTGTCTAAAATAGCTGATCTCAACTGATATCTCTGCCACCTCCTATGTGATGATCATTCTTGAGGTACATGGCCAGTAATTTATGGCAAGTAATAAAGGGTGGATCTTTCAATGATTCATTGATGTCCCTTTGATAATGCCATTTTTCTCCTACATGCACTCTGATTTGTAGTCTACAGTGGGAGAGAAGGGAGTGGAGCCACACATAAGGAAAGCCAGGGGTTTATTCATTCAGCAAATATTTATTGGGTGTCTACTCTTCCAGGCTTGGGGAATACAGCTAGGATGGGGCAGACAGGTTCCTTGCACTAGCAAATTGCGAGGTACAGTGGCACCTCAGTTCACGAACTTAATTCCGTGATTCTTCTGGTTGTATATATGCTTGCAATTCAGTTGCAACCAGAATTGTGGAACAGATTCTGCGACCAGAATTGTGGAAAGAATTAAATTTGTGAACTGAGGCACTACTATATTCTTGTCACAGCCCTTTAGTAAACAACCACTGCTGACATACAGTTCATTATACCCAAGTGCTGAGCATCTCAAGTCCTTGTCAGTTGGTGTGCTTTGCACGAAGGGATGCACAAAGACAGGCACTTGCCAAGCTGGTCTGGGGGAGCAAAAGGCTGTGGTGCTGGTAGCAGGCTTACCTCACCCCTGCTAGGCTCTGGAGGGGACAGCCTAGCTGCAGGAGAGGCAGGAGTGTCTAGGAAGGAGATACAGAGGGTGTTATGCCTGGGGGTGAGTATGGCAGGGGCTCCCTTGAGATCCAGGGACTGTCC
Organism: Heterocephalus glaber; assembly: GCF_000247695.1. The sequence goes on from NW_004624884.1 coordinate 1,106,758, forward strand.
TGATGCTGGGGAAGACACTGCTTGGAGTCACACAGAGCTGATGGGGGCCAGTCCTGGAGGTCTTCTGAATTATCGGAAGGGTTCTGGACTTTCTTGAAGGATGGTGAGACTGCCGCACATTTTCAGAAGTGAGAGAGATTAGGAGAAAGCCCTCAGCCGAGAGAAGACAGCAGAGGTGGGAAAAATGGATGCTGGAGGCCACCAGTTCCCACTGAGGCAAAGAAGGGCAGTGGCTTGAGGGTGGCCTTTGGTGCCCGTGAGCCCTGTGTCATCTGCCATGCAAACCCACACCTGTCCTGTGGAGCTCCCCTTTCAGCTTCAGAGGTGGCAAGCAGGCAGGTAGAAAAGGTGGAACTGAAGGAGTGCAGTGAGGAGACAGCAGCTGGACAGAGGGAGGAGCGAAGGGCAGGTGGGGCGTGGGGGACCAGCGAGGGCAGGAGCTGGGGAGGGTGGGGGTCTGGAGACAGAGCAGAATAACCAGGAAGAGCTTTTCTGGGAAAAGAACCTGTGTCCTTTGAGAACACTCACCTTTTTCAGTTGTTTTGTTTTGTTTTTCAGTACTTGGGATTGAGCCCTGGGTCCTAGGCATGACTAGCCAAGCCCTGAACCACTGAGCTAGGTACTTAGTCCTCCTTTTTCAGGTTTTGTCTATTTGGCTTTTTTCTGCTTATACCACCCAGAGTAGATTCTGTTGTTCCAGCCAAAGGATTCAGAGTATTGCATGATTTAAGAAGACCAAGTGTATGAACAGTTTACCAAAGGGGAAACAGAAGATACAAATACAAGGAAGATACTTAACGTCCCTAGACAAGAACATACTGTGTCCAGTGATGCCTGTTGTGTGCCCAGAGTGGTGTGCATCCCACCAGTGTTCTCTTGAACTTTGCTCTTGAGGGGAAGGACCCCAGCTCCATCCCCGTGGAGTGTCAGGCATACTTTCTGCAGCACAAGTAGGTGGTCCCCGAGTGGGGTGGATTTCAGGGACACACCCTAACACAACCACTGAACACAAGTGTTGCCAGGGTCGGTGGACATTTCTTAATCTGGAAGAGCATTGCTTTGCAGCCCAGCTGCAGTTCTGTAAACAATCCTACCAGCCTGCAGGCCTGAGGCCAGGGCTCCCTGAGCTGGTGAACCACTTACTGACATCACCCCTCTCAATTCCAACTTTTGTTTGTTTCTCTCTTTGTGAGTTCCCGACCAGGCATCTTGTCACCTGCAGAAAGTTGTGCCTCAGAGGGAAGCAGGCCGTCTGTGCAGATCCCACCAGCTGCTCTGAGCCCCACTGCAGTGACCAGGCCGTGGTCATTAATGCCTGTTCACGATGGCTGGAAATACTGTGACACACAAGCCTCTCGGATGCCAGAACTGACAAATATGCATCAGGGGCACTTTCAGCAGCAGGTTTAAACCTTGGTTGAGGTTTTTTCCCCAGCCCTCCACATAATACTTCTCACTCTCAAATACTTAACTCTGCTTGTTCCCTGTTTTTCTGCTCATGCAGAATCTGTTTCTAGGGTAAGAAATCATTATTTCAAGCTCTGGACTTTCATTCTAATTAGTACCAGTTTAACAGAATCCAGCCACAGTGGGCATTTCTAGGCTGTCGGTATGAAGCCAGTGGCTGTTTACTGTAAGCACACACCTCAGAGGAGCCCTAGCTGCCCCTTCTCCTTCTCCACCCCACCTGGCCTTCCTGGGTTCTGTTTCCTGTTCCTCCTTATGATTATTGGAATTGTGATCAGAACTTTGATCAGTCAGTATGCAGTTAGGTTTTTCTGAATCAGGCTCCTTTCTGCAAAAGGACCATCAACACAAGGGAATGTGTTTTCTTTCACACCAGGAAACTATGCAGACTAGATCCTTGCACTTCTCAAGATAGTTTTTCACGTCCTGTACCTGAACTATTTTCCATAATAAGCATTCAGTCATTTGATCCTTTAGACCCAGTGAAAGAATTGCACTAAAAGCTTGCGAAGTTGGTTGCCTGGTTTTTCCAGTTGATCTTGTGGCTGGTCGGAGATCGGATGGGGAGCTCAGGTTTTGGACTCCTGCTCATTCTTCTTATCCTGTGGGTGCTTTCTGGGCCTCTCTTGAGTTGGGCCAGTTCTGTGACTGCTTTGACCAACCCTGTGCCTCCTAGGTGTTGCTGATATGGTATTGAAGCCTCTTTGTTTTTTGTGCTCTACATTTATTTTGCTGGGGCTGCCATTTCAAAGAGTGCAGACAGGGAGCAGCACCCGCAGTAGCCCTTTCTCTCACCTTTCTGGAGGCTGGAAGACCAAGATCCAAGTGTCGGCTGGGCAGGTTGGTTCCCCCAGGGCCTCTGTCCTAGGCTGACAGCTGAGCACCTTCACAGCACGCACGCACGCACGCCTGGCCTCTGCTGTCTCCTCTCCTCTTGCTGAATGGTACTGTTATGGGGGTAGTTCCTTTAGAAATGGCTCTCCTGTTAAGTACATTCCAGGGCCTTCTTATCTGAGTGAAGAACTGAAGGAGACAAGCCAAAACCAATGTCAAATGTTTGTTGAAAAGTGAGTGGTGCGGGGGTAAGGGAGAAACTGCAGAGTGAACTTGGGCTGAACAAAAGAGGAAAGAAGAGGAGCAAAAATAAAAGTACACCCTGGCCCAGAAGACACAGAGTGGGCCACGGTGGAGAGTCACAATGGCAAGCTCCTCAGGGCGTCTCTTTTATCCCATCCACATCTCATGGGAACCCTGGAGAAGTTTTATATATGGGTCTGGGAAATTATTTGCTGCTAGCCTGGGGTCTTGTAATTGACTGTCCTGCTTTTAGGCAGCTTTGACATACCCTACCTCCTGTCTCAGTACCTTCAGCCGAGTGGAACAGGCGGACCTGGCTGGTGAATTGCCCTCACACTAGCCTCTCTCCTGGTGTCATTGAGATACTGTTCTTGTGACCCTGCAGGAAGCAGGTGGCTTGCTTGTCTTCCCTGGCCTGGCTTCCCCTCTCCACCTCTGCTCCATCCTTGTGGGGCTCTACTCCTTTTACATTGGCAGTGGAGCTTCTAGTTAGAACCTAAGGTTAAAGTCACCACTAAGGAAGAAGCATCAGGCTTCAAACCATCTTTTTTTCTTCCTTTCTTTTTTTTCCCTGTGGATATGGAGAGAAGAAATTCTTGCTGTGCCCTTATTTCTCCTTCATGCCTAGTGGTTTCTCCCCTTGGGGGAGGTACCCAAGGCTGGTTCATGGGTCATGGTGATGGCATCTGTCCTTCCTTGAGCGCTGCTTCTGCCCCACCTCTGAACTGATGAAAGAGAGGGACCATCACTGGCCATTCGGCAGGTAAGGAAACTGAGTCATGGTGCTCAAGAAAACTGTCCAGGATCACAGAACTAGTATAGAACAGAGCTTTAATTTGAACTTAGCCCTTTCTGATTTCAACATGGTTGTTCTTAAATCCTACCTTTATCTTATGTGTTCAGAAGTTTTGCACCTTTTAATTGTAGTTTTTAGCCAAACTCTTGCATAGTAGGTATCTCGTTAAACATATGACACAGAACTCTTTTCATGAAGTAACCTGCAAGGATAAATGTTTTTTCCTGTGTTTACATACTTTTTAAGGAAAAAAAATGCTGTATGCATGTCCTTATGTATCACACTGAGTGTGTTCAAAACATTAAATGAATAGTTTCTGGGAAACAAAAAACTAAGCTTCATCATATTTGCCTTCTTCACCTGTTGTAGTTGAATTAATGCTTCAGGGATGACCTGCCTTGATCACTTCTCTACTTCACAGGATGCTCCATCGCATTGCTGTTTCCTCCACCCCAGCAGCTGAATAGCCCTGTAGTTGTGGCACACACCCTCAGAGTTGGTCTTTGTCCTGAGCTGCTGTTGTGTTGTTGAGGCCTGGCAGCTGTGTTTGGTTCACAGCTTGCAGAAGGGCTTCAGGCGCTTTCCCTCTGCAGTAAAGGTCAGCAGTGCCCGGAGTCTCGTTCCACTGTGTGCCGAGGTTTCTCTCAGGTCTCTGGATCTTCCTGTTAATATCGATAAAGGGAATCACCCTCTCTGGCCTGTCTCCTCCCTAACAGCACCCAGAACGACGTGTCCCAATAATGGCACGCGTTCCGCCAGTCCACAGAGCACAGGCCAACAGCAGGTCAAGAAGACTACCTTTTGTTTGCTTATCCTGAGTATTAACTTGGACCAGATGCAAACACTCAGGTTCTGAGAGGCTCAGCTGCCTCGGATCCTTCAGAAAGTGGGCACAGCTTTGGAGTGTTCGGTCTCCCCTGCCTCTGATGCGTTCAAGCCTTTCAGCAACGCAGGTAGGGTGTGTGTGACCCAGCGTTTCAGAAAACTGTTCTTAGCAGACAGGCTCCCTGTGCTATGCAGTGGTGAGATACCAGAGGACAGGTACGGTGTCTTGATGAGCAGTATTAGGTGTTCTGTGGGGGAGGCGGAGACCTGGCAGCACTGCAGGGGAGTAATTCAATCAGCAGTTTCTGATAATGCAGTAAACTACACGGGGTGAAACTTGAATGGTTTACACACATCAGAATTCCTTTCAGTTGAATTATTGTCTCATAGCAGTGTCTGTTCTTACACTGCTGCTTTAAATATTAAAAGACAGTGCAAGTGCCTCTCTCCCTCTGATGAGGGAGAAAAGACACATCGTTGTCACTTTGTAATTCTTGTTGCACCCCCTGGCCGTCAAGCTCTTGTGTTAGCTTATGAGGGGATCCTGTCTGGGGTGGAGCGGTGCAGACTCTGCTGTGAGCTGTGGAGAGCGGCTCTGACCCTCAGTGGAGTGAGTGGACTGGGCAGGGCGTGCCTGGGCCAGCCCTTCCTGCTCCTCACTGCATTCTGCCTGTGGGCCTGCTTCCTTCACGCATGTGCAAAGCCTGAGAAAGGCTCCTGCTCTTCGCAGCTGTCCTGGAGGAGCTGACCTGTGAGGAGGCTGGGGAGGCTCAGCTACTGAGTGAGGCCAGTGAGCTGCATGTCAGAAAAGGATTTAGAGGGCCAGGGGTTTAGCTCAGTGGTGCCGTCGCCTGCCTCACAAGTGCAAGGTCCTGAGTTCGATCTCTGGTACCAAAAAAAAAAAAAAAAAGAGAAGGATTTAGAGTTCCAGTCCCAAATTCTAAAGCTCTCACACATCTACTTGAAGTTTGTACACATGCCTTTTGTGCCAGGGCTTTACGAGACTGGAGACCAAGCTGAGGCTGTGTCATTGTCAGGGATAACTTTTGATGAAGATCAGAAGGATGTCAGTCTTCAGCTCTGGCCTTAGGTGCTAGAAATGCTAGGGACCCTGGAGTACCCTGATGGCTGGGGAGGGGTGGGTGGCAGTGTAGGCTTGGGCACCGGGATCCTGCCAAGCCTCTCCCTGAGCCAGAGCTGTTGTTCACATTGCTGTGGGCTCCTGCTCCTCGCAGGAGGCCTCTGTGCTTCCGGTTGCCTCCAGGAGACCCACCTCTGACATTGAAGTCCTCCCCTGGGGACAGGGCTCTCTGTGGCTTTCAACTCAGCCCAGTGGATCTTTCTGTGACCTAATTGGATCTTTTCATCCACTTAAACTTGCTCTTTGTTGGTGGCTGGTAAGTCACATCTTTGATTCCCTGTGAAATGATTTTGTCTCAGTTTCTCTTAGATTAAGTCAGTTTTAAGTTGTATGTGATGGATTCTTACAACTTTTCAGTGTTAACAGTAATCATTTATCTTTTTTTCACTGAATAGCAAAAAAATGTTAAGAGAGTATTAGTATTCAGGCAATATGCTGTTTAAAAAGCTGTATGCTAAAACGGTATGTAAAAATATTAACAAAAATTCTTAAGGAGGAAAGAAAAATCGTCTCTGATGTTAATACTGTTTTCATTTTTCTGCACATTGACTTCGTTATGATCCATAAACATTTTTGTATACTTCATTCTATACGTAATATATGTGCTGGGTTTTTTTTTGTATTGGCTGACTGAGCTTTATTTTTAGGGAATTCGATTAATGCTAAAAAAACATTTAAAATCAGTCAAATGTATTTTTTCTTGCCTAAAGCAAGTATGTATTAATGGGTCATTTGGTACAAATCCTGCTTTGGGGAGCTAGCATCAGGAGCTGCCATGTGATTTCTAAGGCGTCTGTCTCTGCAGCAGGACACCATGAAGGAGAGGCACCAACAGGCTCTGCCCTGGGAGGTCTCTGGACATCTCTAAAATTTGTGTGAAGGCTGTAGTTTCTGGAAGTCAGGTTAGGTGCTGGGAAGGACAAGTCCAGGACGGTACATTCTCTGCATGTGCTATCCAGGCAAGTCCATCCTAGTGCGTTCCCTCCCTGGGTGCACGCCAGCCGTGACCACTGTGACACAGAGCTTTCTTCCCCCCTTTCCTCAGCATCTTTGTGCACAGTTCCCTCCACCTGCCTGGTCCAGCTGTCTGTCTGCCCCACCTTGCTCCCTCCTGAGGATGTTGCTTTTCGGTTTCCAACATGACCCCCTTCCTGACCCCCCACTTTCTAGCCATCCAGGAGCAAGCTAGTGAGCCTGCGTGGCCCGGTATCCCCCCCCCCCACACACACGGGGCCCCTCGCCTGGACCTGAGGCCCCTTGCCTGGACCTGGGCCCCCCTCGGGCACTGTGCTCTGCCCTGGGTCAGCATCTGCAGCGTGCCGTATGTCAGGAGGGGTGTGGATGCCCACCTGCAGTGGCACTGTGCTGTGGATGGCCTCTCCCCTTTTTCTCTGCTCCCTGCTCTTGTTTTTAAAATGTGTTATTTACTCTAAAATAGGCATTTGGTTTAGTTATATTTCTTTAATAGCCTCTCTAAAAGTGTTTTCCTGCTTATGTCTCCCAAGGTAAGTGGACTCTAAGTTCACCAGTGCACAAACATGATGGTGCTCACTGAACACTGACTGTGGCACCCTGAAATGAGATGGTAATGAGTTAGAAATTTCCTTCCAAACTTTAAGAAAGAGAAAGGGCTAAAGTAGATGAGAGCAGGGATATGACCTGAAGCTGACGGTAACTTCAGCTTTTGGTTTTAAATGGTTTTTCTTAGTATGTGGTATTAAAAATCTCTGTAGAAAAATAAACATACCCAGCCATATTTTGACAATGATAAATCTTTATTTTTACCCTAAATTAGCTGCTCTGGTTTCTTATCTTTTCACTTTAGAGTCACAGGTAGATACTCTTTTCCCTCATTTTTCCTGATACTTATCACAGCCGCCTTTTGTGTTCATCTGCTGACTGGGCTGCGTGTGCTTTCACTGTCTCCTTCAGCGCCTTCCTTTGATTCTTAGAAAACTTTATGTTTATCATCTGTAAATGGTGCTTACTCTTAAGCCACTTCCAATGTATTGTTTTCACGTCGCCACAAGCGTGCTTGCTGTTTATCGGCTTTTCCCTTCCATCGTACTGTGCTGAGCGCAGTGGAAGCAAGACAGCTAGGGCAGTCTGGAAGCCAACTTGCGCTCTGTCTCTTTTCACTAGAGAGAGTGGTGTGTGGCAGGGTGGGAGTCGCCTCTCATCTCCATCTCTCCTGCTTCTTACTGCTCCTCCCCAGCCCATTCCTACCCAGCCTCCACTTGGGTCCAACTCTCGGATGAATATTTATCTAATTTCTCCGTTCCCTCTCCAGTCTTAGAGGAACCATAATAGATAATGAGGTGTCCAAGAGCCAGATTATTCACGGGATTTATAAGAAATAAAAAGGGAAATGTGGTGATGTTTTAAAAATTACATATACACTGGAGGGCAGCGTAGTGGCCTAGGTCATTGTGAACTGAGGTCCTTGTTCTGAGTGGCATCTCTATAACCTCAAAGCTGCCATCTAAGTGTAAAACACATGCAGACAGGAGCAGGCTGCTTGAGCACAGCCCTGCCTCCTGAGCTGCCCACAGTGAGGGAGGCCGTGAAGTGCTCTGCACGCACAGACCTTTTGGGGAAAGCTGCAGTCCGAGTGGTTGTGAACTGTAAAGTAGTTTCATGAATTTGTTCTTAGTTTTGATCGGATTATATGAGACTATCTTATGGTGAGTATCTCCTCATTATTTTTGTCTTGTAGATTTTCATTCTGGTAAGTGAAGGGCACATGTTGTTAATAAAAGATGATTCAGAAACTGCAGATATTTTCTAGAATGAGAAATAATGCAAAGGGCTGGTAGCCCAGAGTCTTTGGAGAAATGGTGGTTGATGAGCTAATTTCTTGCTGAAGAGCTCTCTAAGATCTCTCGAAGAGCTGATGTTTTGGGTTTTCTGTTATAAATGTATTAGCTACACGTGGTGACAGTTATTGAATTGGATATAGCCTTTTATGCTTCAAAATCTGGACCACTTATTTCCTCTGGACCAAAACTAACTGGATTTAAAAAGAAAGAAAGACAGGGGCCAACAGCATGATATGCCAAATGCCTCACTAGCTAGGAAGATGGAACTAAGCGTGGGCAGTCTGGATGTGATTCAGTAACGGCCCCTGTGACCAGGATGTAGTGAGGCTGGCCTGTGTGGACCATCGAAGGTTCATGGAGGTCTTCGTTGCGCATTTTGCTTCTGAGTTAGAGTGGATGATTCTGCTTTTCCAGCACAACATTTGAAGTCTGCTTGGGTCTTCCTTTGATGAGTAAAGATTGCTTTGTTGATTTTTACGCATTGATGATAACGGAAAAACATTTGTAAATGTAAAAGAGGTAGACAACTGGGACCCAGGGGCACCCTTTGAAAATCCCTGTCAAACATTTTACTCCTATAAATAAGATTTAAAAAGTGAAAGTCATCCCACTTGCATTCTGCAGAGGGGAGCTTCTCAGCGCCCCCGCGCTGCGGTTGTGTGGAGGTCTGCTGTGCCTTTGGCCATGCCCAGGGTCTCTGGATTTAGATAATGTGGCTACAAAATAATGGGTTTGCTGGGCCCGCCTGTGGAACCTATAATTTGGAAGCATCACTGTTAACTACCAGATCATATTTTTAACCTTTTAAAGTGGCAGTTTCTTATGATGCACTGGGCTGTTGAAAATGAGATTAAATCAGGGTTTCTGCCATGGAGAAGGGCTGGAAGTGAGGTGAGAGACATCAAATGTGATGTGTTCTTCTGGACTGCTCAGTTAGAGGGATGCCTTTTATTTACATAAGAGCACAAATAATAATTGACCCCTTCAGCCTGCTGACCCTGGTAATTGTTACATCCTCCGATGTAATTTATTGAGTGTCAAGTGTTTTAATTGATGTGTGAAGCACAGATTTATGTGAGACTTCTGCCAGTGGTCTCACTCTAAACGCAGATATTTATCTTTCTTCTTTTCCTTTCTCTCTTCTTCTAACTCTCTCCTCCTCCCTCTCCTTTTCCTTTCTCTTCTCTATTTCTCCTTGTAAGATTGCACTCTAACATCATTCCTTCCCTGGGGCTGCTGCTGGTTTGCCTTTTACAACTTCCACGAGTCTAATGTAGAGAAACCCTACAGTACAGGATTAGGCTATTTTTCAGCTGCTCCTTGAAACGCCCTCCTCAGTTCCTTGCTGTCTGGATAGAGGTGATTGTGTTTTGCCCAGCTGGTATTTGGTTCTACATCAAACCAGACATGTTCGGTGGTTGTTAGCAAAATAGTGAGTCCTTACCTACTCACTAAAAACTTGTTTTCATTTGTTCACTGGACCAAAGGCCACAGTGTCAAGTTTATAAGGAGTTGAAGATGAGGTTTGTAATAGCTCTCAGAAAGTGTTTAGATCTTATCAGCTAAGAATCCCCAGTAACTTTCTTTGTTTAGAAGGCAGAGGCTGTTGAATGTACCTAGTAAGATAGTTTTTTTTTTCATGTGAAATTTGAGAAGTTTCTTTCTTAGCCAGCTGGAACAGCAACAGAGAAAAAGAGCTTTTTAGACAGTGTAACATGTCATTGCTCGGTGCCTGGATTGAAGTAGAGGAAAAGAACAAAAACCTCAGCTACCTGGAGCTTAGTGGTTCACTGGGTCCTGGTCCCTTGCTAGGATGCAGACTCTTCTCAGCTTCTTTGTAGGGTATCCTGGTGCTGATCCTTGTCACCTTGGGGATGTTGCTGATCTGAATGTCTTAGGTTTGATTCTCCTAAAAATTAGGATCGCGTACATACAAAGGAACAGTGTAGAAGAGGTAGTGTTGTGTGTTTTCTTGCTTTTGAGAACTACAGTTAGAAGTACAGTTAGTGAAAGAAAAGTGACAACACAAATTCATATGTGGGGTTCTAACTATCGTGTGTTATTTTAAAAGGAAGACTGTGTGTGAGCCACTTTGAAGCTGAGCGTTTGAATTTGAGACATTAAAGTGCTGTGAGTTTTATCTAAGTTGCTGATGCACTTAAGGGAGTTAAAACAGATTGATCTTTGCAGAAGAGCTTAGAAACCTTTAGCCTAGTACTATAGCACAGAAGTAGGAAGTTCACAGAAATGCTCCTTGATCTGGGTTTTGAACTTGAAATGGAGACAAGAGCACCTACTTGGTTCCTTGCCTGACACAGTGTCTCCTAGGAGAACAGTGTTTCCTGGGCAGATGGAGCCATCGCTGCTGCAGGTGTCTGTGGAGCAGCTGCCATGTGCTCCCCGGACGTGCAGCACTGTGCTTCCACCGGGGCATGCGCTCCACACCTGCTCACTGTCCGTGGCTACATCTGTGAGTGCCTGACGGTACACTGTGCTCAGAATACTGCGTCCTCCAAGAACTGGCTGTTTTTGTATAAAGTAGTTCTTTCTCATGAGGAGGAAAAAATAACTGTAATATTCTCTGAAAATTGTGCATGTACTTAGGAAAAAGTGCTGACTCTCCAAACTGTATTTTCACATGGATTTTGACGTAGACCCAGAGCACATCCGTTTGGAGTGGTAGTCAGACTGTGGGATTAGAAAAGGCATTTTCCAGGATTTGAGCCTTTCCTCTATTCAGAATTTCCTGCACCTTTTTAATTAAAAGTACAGGTGGTTTAAGGCTCCTCTTTTATTCTTTCAAAAACTGGAAAGTATTAATCAGTTATTTTTTGTAACATCTGTCTGTGCAGGAAAAGACTGTCCAGTGACAGCTACCAAAGAGGGATATCGTATAATAGGGGATTCGGTCAATTTGAATTTCTAAGGTTCTGACTTTAGGAACTTTGTGAAATGTCCTCTTTGGCTCACTTTTAAAAAGTTAAGTTTTCCTATTAGAGTTATGTGAATAATGTTGAACTATTAGAATTTTAGAGATTTGATTCCGCAAGCTATCTTAGCATTAACTGATTGGTGCAGCTAACAGAACACATTGTTTTCAGTCCATTGTCAGTCCTGTAGTGTCTTTTCATTCACTCAGCTTGTGAGCATCCTTGGTAGTGTGATTCTGGGAACCCTTAGTTCATGTTGAAACAATGACCTCTCCAGTGTTACTGGTGTGTTTGTTTTCTCAGGTGCCTTTTCACAGCCTGGCTTTCACTGCTTCCGGCTAGCAAAGTTGGTGAGCATGTGGGGAGGTTGTGGGAAAGACTGGGGTTTACTGAGACTCTGCTGGAGGGAGGGGTGTTCAGCACTTAGGAGGCACAGCTGCAGGGAAGACGGGTGGAAGGAAAGTGTGCCTAAGCTGTCGAGCCCTCTCCCTGGCCAGCCGCTGGCCTCTGGACACCCCGTCTCCTTGCTCTGGTGCTGCCTTGGGGTGGGTGGGAAGGCAAAGCAGACAGAAGGCCAGGAAGGGGGAAGAATAGGGGAGAGGGCGTGGTGGGCTGAGAGCTGGTGGGGCGTGGAACGGATCAGAGGTCTCCAGTTCTGTTTGTATTTGGAAGTTTCACTGTTGTCTTTGATTATGAAGCCACATGAAAATCGATTAGTATTTATATTTTATATGCAGTTGCTTATTTTCTAAGCAAAGTACCCTATAGTTTCTTGCTTAGAACTGTTAAAGTTCATTTCTTATTGAACTGACTTTTTTTTACCTGTTTGTCACTGCTTTTATCAGTTTGCCTTTTCTTCCCTCTTCTGTGGGTACATTTTTATTTTGCTTCATTTTTTAAAATCTTAGATTTACTTTTGAGTCAAAGACCTGACAGCCTATTTTTTAAATGCTAACAGCCTTTTATGCTTCAGGTTATCCTTTTTTTCCCCCTCTCCCATATTGCGATTTTTTTAAAGCTAATTTTCTAAAAATTTGGTAACCGATGAGACTCTGTTGCACAGCTAAGAAACCCAGAGGCTGGGCAACAGGCTTCTAGGAGGTGCGGTCTGCTCCCTTCTTTTCAAAGGTGTGGTGCAGACTGATTTCCTTTTTCAAGGAGCTGTGGTGGGATTTCGGAATGTGCTGCTTGTCCTTGAGCATTTCACTCCTGTTAAAATTGGCCTTCATCAGGGATGGGGATTTAGCTCAGTTGTGCTGCACCTGCCACGCAAGGTCCTAAGTTTGATCCCTGGTACAAAAAAAAAAAATTGGCTTTCATCAGAAATGAATAATTGCCTGAGTATGGATTTTTCTGTCTTTCACACATCTGAAGAAATGAACATGCAGCTCTGTTGATTGTGGCTAAATCATGCAGTGTCCCTCACACACGTCATTCAGAGCCTCAGCTGAGTGTTCTTGGGGTTGAGAGGTTTGACTTTACAGAACTGATACACCCTTCCCATTAATGTCTCCAAGACTTGTAAATAATAGTTAATAACAACCTACTGTCTCCAAACTCCTTCCCCTAATCATAGTTATTAATTTAAAATGAGTTAAGTAGATAAAATCAATGGTAACTTAAAATGGTACTCATCAGATTACATTTTTTAGGTGCAAATTAATCTGGTTTTTCAAAAGTAGAAAGGCAACAGTAAAACAACAATACTATATCCTTAACATTTCCATTTGATTTGTAAGATGAGATCTAAAAGGAAAAGGATACTAACATTAAGCAAACTTTTAAAAATGAATCTTGCTGTGAAAAGAAGTCACATTTTTTTAAGAAGTCACTTTTGAAAGTTGCTCAGTTGAGGTCATTACAGTAAGGTCCTGTGCAGATTACTGATCCTCCAAGAGGGTCCTGCTGGCCTCTCCTTAAGGAACAACAGCCCAAAAGAAAATGTTGAAGGTTTAAAATTAACTCAGATTTTAACTTGATGCAAAGAACCCAATAGTGTTTTTACTTTGAAAATTGGTTTTAACCACAAGATAGGGAGAATCTGATAATGTAAGAACTGGCCCTGAAGCGATCAGGTGGACCAAGGGGCAGTGACTTGTTGTCAGAGGACACCCGCACCCCGGTCACCCGGAATTTCAGGAGGAAGGCCCAGAGAGTAGGACAGAAACAGGGAGCTTGCAGCTTGGCTGGTGGAGCCCATGGGTGTGGATGTGGGCATTGCTTTCTATCCTCTTTTCCTTGGTACTTTATTCCTTTGTTGTCCTGCTAACCAAGAAGAGCATGAGTTCAGTAATGTACAGACTGGAGTTACAAACCTAAAAGTTGGTGGTGAGGCTTGGGCCAGCAGCCAGATGTGGCAGTCGCATAGTCCTGTACTGAGCTGTTTCCTGTTAAGTCAGTGGATGAGCTGAGAGTACAGCTTTTTTAATTGGCTTAAGCTAGAGTGATCGTTGGATTCATTCTCCAGGCATGAATCCGTCTCCCTTGTGCATGGTCAGGGAGATGAAGTATAGGAGGAGACGTTGTCAGACCAGTCTTGTGTGATGCCCATGTACCCGCCGTGGCCCTGTCTCAGGCCTGGGGAGAGGAAGGTGAACCAGGACTGACTGCCACATGAATGGCAGATAGGCAGATCAGCACCTGCTCTCTTTGTCAGCTACCATCTTTCTGAGGTGGAATTTGTCTCATAGTTTTTAGGAGCTGACTTGTTTCATGGACCATATTCCTGGATCTGAAGTATTTCATTACAAGGAAAATGCTTTGTAGTGTTGGACAAAGGCATTGGCAAAGCTTAGCACAGCTGCAAAGTGTACTACATGTGACCATGTGCTGTGCCATCAGCATTGTTGCAGTTCTAGAGCATTTTCCCATGAGCATTGACCTCTGATCTACTGCAGCTTAAACTCACTGTTCCTCTTTAGTGGCCTTTGAAATAAGAGGCAGCTGTATGCTCGTGAGTAGAGCTTCAGGTATTGACCCAGCCTCTGTTTTACCTTTCACATTTTTGTTCACCCTTTAATGTTAAAACCAACCAAACTTTTCATCAAACAGATAGGTGACATATATACTACTCACTTGTAAATCTGGGGCAAATTTGGGATGTACTACTACCATCTCTGACAGGACCTTCCACATCACCCTGCTTCATCTGGGAATATAGGGCCTTTTAAGAAGCTCTCACTGACCATTATACCCATTTACCAGTCACTGTCCTTTAATGTATCACAGTTAATAAATTTTCAAAAAGTTGGGAATTCAAGGCACAGAAGCAATAGTTTCCGTAACTAACTCTGAGCTTCTTATTTAACTTAGAAACTTTTGGAGTACATTTCAACTAGAGCCATCTATTTGCAAATAAGAAAGTGAAATCATTTCCTGTTCTATCATATCCCTGAATGCTATTATTTCAAAAACAAAAAAGTTAACAATGGGAAATCTCAAAGTTGCTAGAAATCGACAGATACAAGAATGGCAAATTGAGGTCTCTCCTCATTTCTTTTTACAAATCATTATCTTTTCTTAAATAAGCTATAATATGTTCATTGTTAAAGATGTGGAAACTTCACAAATGAGCAAGGGAGCCTAGGTGACGTAGGGCCTCAGGTCTCAGAGGGAGTCATGGCCATCGGGGAGGGCAGTGTTCCCTGCTACGATGTGCTCCTCACTGCTCCTTTCCCACAGCAGCTTGGAGGCCCTTCAAGGAAACTGAATCTGGTCATGTCCAAGGCCTACTTGAGCTGGTCAGGCTTCTGAGGCCCTGGTGATCTGGTGTATGCTATGCGGTCCTTCATACAGCACATCTCAACTTTTATTTATTTTACATTTGCTTACTTGATTTTTGTCTTCCTCTCACTGGAGTGTAAGCTCCATGAATTTGGGGTCCACGTCACAGGAATATTCTTGGCAAGTGCCTGGAATATTGTAGGAGCTTAGTAGGAGTTCATTAAACAATGGATGAGCAGATGACTCTTCCAGGCCCTTCTCTTTGGATGCACATGAACACATAATTACATATGCATATGTCCTCTTCACCATGCTCAACTTGATCCCCACCCATGCAGTGTCTTTTCATTTTAAATTAAGAGATCACAGCACACTTTTTACAGAAAGCACAGGTTGCTGTTTATAACATTTATGTGTAATAAAAAGAAGATGTACGGTCTTTCTCTTTGAAATAAAAAAGGTCTGAGTACCCTACTATTTTTACAACTTTAAAAAATATTGGGCCTGATTTAAGTCTCTGTTTTTAAACTGCAGCATTTTCTCTTGCTTTATGCTTTGAAATAAGTTTAATCGTACATGAAAATTGTAAAAACGATAGAGTTTATTTATGCCCTTCACCTTGCTTCTTTTAATGTTACCAGTTTTCATAACTATGGCACAAAGTAGGAAATTCACACAGGTACCATACTAAAACCTAAACTACAGTTCTTATATGAATCTTACCAGTTTTCTTCTATTATCTTCTGTGCTGCAGTTCAGTGCAGGCTGTCACAGTTCATTAGTTGTTGTGTCTCCTTGGTCTGCTCCAGCCTCTGATACTTCCTCAGTACTATGACTCTTTTGTTGCATATCCACCAGTTATTTTGGAATCTCTTGATTTTGGTTGGTCTAATGCACTCTTACTATGAAACAGAGGCTATGCAGTTTTCTCAGAAAGTCCATAGAAGTAATCTGTCAGTCATCACATCTGGAGGACATGATGATGAAATGTCTTACCTTGGTCACTTGGTTAAGGTGATGCCTGCTTAAAGTTTCCTCTGTAAAGTTACAGTTTTCCCTTCACAATAGATAAATATCTTGGGGAGATGCTCCCAACTAACTTTTATATTTCTCCTTAAGTTATCTTCAAATGATCTTAGCTTCCATCAGCTGATCGTGCCTGCAATAGTTATTAATTATTGTGATGTTTGCCTGGTACTGGTTTTGTATTTTCTTCATTCTGTTTACATTTCTTAATTGGAATTCTTCTATAAAGAAGAGCTGTTGCTTCTCCTCCATTTGTATATTCATTAGTTTTTATGAAAGTAAAAACATAAAAAGTAATGTTCATACTTGTGTAACTCTTAATTCTACCCTGACACCATTTGGTTAACTCTAGCCTTCTATATCTTTTATAAAAAGTTAACTGAAGATGGATTTTTAACTCTTCTAAGAAATACCTTCACAGAATCAGCGAGGTTAATGCTTGATTGAATAATTAGGGATTGTAGTCTAGACAAATTGACACATAGAACTGACCTTCACACCTAGTGTATGCAAGATGTAGTTAGAGAATTGTTAATATTTATAGACTGATTGGAAAATTTATGGTCACAGTGAGTATAGAAAAGGAGTTGGCAGCTTTTCTGATTGTCCCTTTTATTTATAATTTTGTATATTGCTTACATTTATCGCTGGACTCCTGGCCCTCTGGTCCTCTGTCACCAGCACTTAGTAAAGTGCCTGGTATAGTGATTAGCTGTCAAGTACGTAAAACAAATAAGGTCGTCCATGATAATATTTTATTATTACCAGCTCTCCCATTTGCCAGCATTTCCACTGTTAGAAGAATGAAGTGGAAGGCCCAGTTTGGAAAAAGAAGCTAGAGAAAGATTAAAAGAGAGTGGTAGGTTAAACACTGGATTCCAAGGAGATATTTCATATTCTTTACTTGGGTGATGTCTGAGTTCGTTTCTCATTGGTGAGACAAAATACCCAACACCCAGTGTTAGAGAAGGAAAGGTTTATTTAGCTCACAGTTTGTAGAGGCTTCAGTCCGTAGTCAGCTGGCTTCAAGGAAAGGTAGCATGGCATAGGGGCATCGCAGAGGAAAACAGTCCATGGCAAAGCAGGGCTGGCAGAAGGCAGCAAGTAGCAAGCAATGACAGCAGCAGCAGCAGGAGCCTGCATCTCCCTTTTATCCCTTCCCGGCTACCCACCTTTTGGGTAGTGCCCCCCCACACCCAGGGTGGGCCTTCATTAGTCCCAGCATCACATACTTAATCCCAGAATCACATCCTTGATCTCAGTATCACATACACTAGATGTAGCCACCTCTGAAAAGCCCCACATATGGCTGCGTGAGGCGTAAATAATACACCGCCCTGCTTCTGTTTCTCCCCTGCTTTCCTCTATGCTTGGTTAGTTTTATCCCTCACTCCTCATAGTTTAAAGTTCCAAAATAGGTTAGTTGAGGACAGTATCAGATAGTACCAGTCCCCACTTGTCTTGATTTGGAGTAGTAGCGTGCTGCAAACTGTCGTTTACTCATCCACATTTTATAAAGGTTTCTCCTGTACCTTCAGTTTGGGCTATTGAAGGGGAAATGGGTGCTCTGGTATGAAGAGAGTAATATCCCGGTGCACTGCTCTTCAACTGAGGAACACATGGTTCTGCTGCAAAAGGCAAAAGCTCCGTGGAGCCGGTAGTGTTGACTTACCTTTAGTTACAGTGTTACTCAGATATGTGGAGACTGGTAGCTAGGAATAA
This sequence comes from Heterocephalus glaber, assembly GCF_000247695.1. The sequence continues at coordinate 1,124,284 of NW_004624884.1, forward strand.
ACATCTTATGTTTACATCTCTTAGAACTATAAACAAAAGTCAGTCTATAATGAAATATAAAACTACAAAGCCATTGATAATCCAAATTTACTGCATTAATTTAATGTGACAGATGATGTTGTTTTGCTAAAACAAAAGCATTATTTACAGGACAAAATATGCCTTTGACTCATGCAGGCCAGGGTTGGAGTCTGCTGGGCAGACTCAGTCTTCCCACAGAGGAGCTGTCTGGGAACTGCGGAGTCTTGGTTCTTGCAGAGTACAGTGTGATTTCACATGGCCTTCTGTGGCCCTAAGTCCATGCAGCAGATCTGCCTTGGTTGGTTTCTTGTTAGGAGATGAAAGGAAATGGAAGTGGTAAGTGTGCCTCAATTTGACCCAGGTACAGTCTGGGACTTTAGAAAAGAGGATTCAGAATGCTCCCTGACATCTCATGGATCCCTCAAACATGGCCACAGACCCTCTTTGGCTCAGAAGGAAGAGGTACAGACCCACTGCTGGCATTTGGCATGCCCGTTGTTGAGCTGGACATGTTTCAGGTGCTGGGTGGTGGTAGGGGGAGGTGTTAGCCCTTAGGTTGGAACTGAAGGAGCAGATGGAGTTGTCAGGTGACAAGCTGGGAGGACATTTCACACAAAACCAACAGAGTGTGGAAGGTCACAGGGCCTTGGGGTGTGGATGGTGCAGTACAAATGTCTACATACATTGTTTTAATTACTTTTCTTGTTGCTGAGACAGAATATCCAACACCCAATTTAAAGGAGGAAAGGTTTATTTAGCTCACAGTTTGTAGAGGTTTCAGTCCGTAATTGGCAGACCAAAGGTAGCAAAGCAACAAGGGACTTTAACAGCATCTTTCTGCTCCTTTTATCCTGTCCAGACTACTTAGGGTGGGCAGCACTCACACGCTTAATCCTAGTGCCCTTGAGCCTAGCACTGCACGTGAACCGGTTCCAGCATCACACACTTTAGATTCAGCTGCCTCTAAAAGAGCCCCACCTGTGACAGCATGAGGCCTTGGGGGAGGGGAATCTAGACAGAAGCTGTGACATACACACAAGAAGAGAACATCTGAAGTTGGGGGAGCGTTGTAACACAGTCTTTGTCATGGGGTTTTTATGTTTACATGCTGAGAAATTCTCTTACTTGTGTTGCAAGGTTAGTCTTTCTTTTCTGCCTTTGTACTTTTTCTGGCTTTATTGAGATATACTTTATGTCACACAGCTCATCTATTCCCTGTACAGTATAGTGGTTTAGGCAGCTTGTATATTCATTCATAAATTCATCCCCCCAGCCCTATTGTAGAATGCTTTCAGCACCCACCGTGTTCCCTCCTGCCAATTTGTAGTAAATTCCTGCTCCTATCCTAGCTTGAGGTCCCTGGTGATTTCTCAGTCCATATAATTTTGCCTTTTTCAGAAATTTCAGCTGAGTAGGAATGATACATTCATTGTCCTTTTGCGTCTGGCTTCTTTGTTAAAGGAAAGAATGTTCATTTTTGAATATTTTTGAATGCTGTTTTCAGCATTCTTCCATTTCAGAACAAGTTAGTCCTTGCTTCCTTTTGACTGGATGGTGCCTGTTGATCGATGTAGCACACTGGGTTTATATAGTGAGCAGTTCATGGGCACTCAGATTGTTTCCTGCTTCTGGCTACTGTGAATAATGCTGTTGTAGACAGTAGCTTCCCGGTCAGTTGCACGGGTTCTGGTGTCTTTGGTAGGTACTTCGTAGTGGGAAGACTGGATCTTCTGATATGTGTATGTTTAACTTTTGAAGAAGCTACCAAACCTTTCCAGAAAAGCTGCCTTCCCTTTGCACTCAGTGTGTAGTTTTGCTGGCCCCAGCCACAGTGCTGTCCTCTGCTGTTCCTGCCTGGCAGCACAGGTGAGCGGGCAGAGGCCCTCCTGGGCAGATGACCCTGTGGGCATCGTGGGGGTGGCATGGGTTGATTCTGCCTTCTGCCAGTGTTCTGAATTCCCGCACCAGCACCAAATTGTATGGAATGGCATTCTGTGGATATTACTTGCTTCATTCTGAAGATTAATGTTAATAACAATGCTCTTTCTCTTCATAAGCTCTGTTTTTTTATGTGAACCATTTGTCAGTCCCTGGAATCTGGAAAAATACCCTTGTGGTGATCCCCAGGTGGGTTAAAACAAGGTCCCTGCACCATAACTGCCTTGGGATAGGGTTTTCTGGCTTTGGCTCTTAGAAAATGAGGGAAAGACATAAATGTGTGGGAGGAAGAGTGGGTATTTGGAAGTGTGTGGTCTGGGCGTATGTTGAAAGGGGGAACTCAGGTACTGTTTAGCTGTTGTTTGGACAAACACATTAGGGTGACAGATGGTCTCAGAATCAGATGTGGTACGAGATTACATGTCCTGTGTGCAGCTGACTCCTGGACAGAAAAGTCAAGGTGGGGTTTCAGAGTTCATGTCATGTGTTTGTCACAGGTGAAGTACAGCACCAGGACCCTCCTCCCTCCCTGGAGGACTGAGTCTCTCCCTCGGTTCCCTAGGCAGGGGCTATGTAAGCCATGCCGGTTGGAAGGGGCCTCCAGGTCAGCTGGGTACTTCCCTCACATCTGGAACTTTATGTTCTTCCTTGCAGTCTGACGTCTCCTTCCTGTCCTGGCCATGGCTCTAGTCTCCTAATTCCTTTCTGTCTCTTCTCCATCCTCACTCATCCTTTACAGTGCTGCTGGAAGGATCTGTCATCAATGAAAAACAAATGCTGTGACCTTGTTATCATGTGCGCGCGTGGATGCGGGTGTGTGTGTGTGTGTGTGTGTGTTCTAGGCTAAAGTGCTACCATTCTGTGGCTTAAAAGGGCTCCACAGTGCTGGCCATGCCTCCTCTCCACGTGTCTCTGGTGCAGCCTGCTGTTCAAGGATGTGTGAGGCTTCTCAGATGTCTGTTGCCATCTGTCTGGGCTGTGGCAGATTCTGGCCTGTGTGTCAGAGAGACACTGCCCTCCCTAGTCCTTGTCTACTCTGCACAAGGAAGTTTATCTTCCTAGACTTAGTGTAGGTGCCCCAGCTGCCTAAAACCTTCTGCTCCCCCCGAATCCTGCCTTCCTTCCTGGGTTCCATAGTACTTTCCCACACTTTCTCCTTGTGCTCTTGGGTAGCAGGGACTTTTCTTACATGGTCAAACCCTGTCATCCAGTGTAGGCCTGGTCCCAAGTGTGCATTTACAGGAGTTCTTAGATGAAGAGGAAGGGGTCTTCGGGGCTGGGGTGGGGGCAGGTGCTGTGAAAAATGAGAAGCAGCCTGTGACCATCGGAGGGAATGTGTGGGGTCCTTGCCCTTCAGGACAGTGGAGACGCAGCCTCCTCACTGTGCTTCCGAAGAGGTATCATGTCCTTAGGGTATGTGTCTCAGTCATCAGAAGCATGCATGCTCAGCAAGTATAGACTGCTGATATTCTGCCAGGCTCCTTAATCCCAGGGCTTAAGCCTTAGGATATAGGCCCTTCTGTGAAAGCACGTAAGACATTTGAATCCTAACTGCAGTAATACTGAAACAAGAGCTGTGGAGCCAGGTCTAAAGTGCACGTGGAAGTCCTAGGTGAGCTTTGCCATGTGTCGGTGGGGGTGCAGGAGCAGCGCTTGACCTGCACGTGCCTTTCCTTGACTCACGTTCTTGTGCACTCTTCTGCTGTGTGCGTTCCAGTCAGGTGCTCTACACTCCGCACTCCATTCTCTGTCCTGCTTTCATTCCTGTACCTTGCTGCTGTGATTACATATGGAATTCTGCTTTATCGGTTGCAGAAGGGGCATGAGAGTCTGGGGAGAAGCTCTATGAGGGAAGAAGGGCAAGGACTTGCCCCCATTTCCTTGGAAATTGGAGCCCATCTTGTTCTTTTGGAAATTCCTGAAGCTCATTAATGCTGTGAAGTCTTTTTGTCATCCTGCTCAATTAATTTCTGCCTGACCTTCTGGAGTCCTACGGCCTCAGTGCATTTCAGGTTCCCTTCACACCACCACGTCCATAAGTGCCAAGATTCCTGTTGAAAATAAGTATTGTTTTCTTTCTTTTTCTGTTCGTGGTCTAAGAGCACAAATACTGTTCTCAAATGTTTTGTTTTACTTCTGTTATTTTTTATTTTGGGGGGTTTTTTGGTACTGGGAATCAAACTCGGGTCCTTGCGCTTGTCAGGTAGGCAATGGAACCACTGAGCTAAATCCCCAGCCCTTACTCCTGTTATTTTGTAAAGGACACTGTGCATCTTTCCTTGATGTACGGAGTGTGCACTTTTCCTGCCTTCTTCCTTTTGGTGGTGGTGGGAGTGTTAATAGGAATGTGTCCCTGTAGCTTTTTATGCTGGGCCCAGCTGCGTTCTGGAAAGATGGCTTTTCTAGAACTCTGTGGGATAGACATCACCAGTTTTGTTGAGGGGAGCTTGAATAATACAGCCTTCTCTGATTATGCCTGCTACCTTCCTTCTTAAGGTGGGGGGTAAGGATAAATAAGCAAAATACTTTGATCTCAAAAGCAGAGTAGGTTAAGGAGGAAATATTGTAGGGATTAAGTCCCTGGCAAAAAGTACAGTTCATCTGTCAACTGTGTCTGGTAACTACACAATACCAAGGAAAAAATATTTCCCATGTATAAACCAAAGTACAGAGATTCATTTAAGCAGATTGTAAGAATGAAGGTGTGTTTTAGTGAATGCCATGTGTGTCTATTGATTGAATATAATTTCATTATTGCTGTCATTTTCTGTTACCATTATTATTTTACTATTTTACATTACATACAGTAGTCACTCTAAGATAAATGTTCTTCGGGCTAGAATATATCTGACATAGGGGCTGGGTATTTAGCTCAGTGGTTCCGCTACCTGCCTCCCAAGTGTAGAGACCCAAGTTCAATCCCTGGTACCAAAAAAAAAAAAAAAAGAATATATCTGACATAGTACTGACTTGTGGAGTATTTGTTGGTGAATTTTAGGAGGAAGTACTTCGATAAAAATGTTTAAATATGTGTCTGTATACAGTATTGGGAAGTTTTATTATACTTAGAAAGTATCTTGCAACCTTTTATTTTAAAGATTTGAAATAAAATGTCTTCCAACCTCTTAAAGATTCTAGATTTTTGAAGCGCTGACATGTATAAACTGGCCAGCCTATTTGTGTTGGCTGAGAAGCCCTGATACAGACGCTGGGTCCACACGAGAAGGAAGCCATTGTTGACTTCACACAAGGACCTTCAGCAGGGCCGTGGCTGGAGTGGCCTCCCCTGTGCCACAGTTGCAGCAGGTGCTGGTCACCCTCTGTCTTACAGCTGGCAGAGGGGTCCTGGCAGCACTGGAGTGGCAGGGCCAGGCAGTGCCCAGGTTCCTTCAACCATTGAAACTGTAGATTTCTGAAGTCTAAGGAGATTAAATGATTTTACCTTTTGAATGTGACTTAGGGAAATGATAGGTTCAAGGAGCATTGTCATGTTTGAAGCTGGAATTGGGAACGAAGTGAGAGATGAGGTTGCAGGTGGTGTGGGTATTCCCCATCAGTTTTCCGGCAGTGTTGTCAGCCCGTCCCATCCTCTGAACCCTCAGCTTAGCCTCTTTGGGACCTCTGGGAGCAGTTGCCAGTGTCTGATGTCCTAGGGTCCTTAGTCCTCCTGTTCCTCCTGTTCTTCCTCCTTCTTGGTGAAGTTTTACTTCTCAGTTAAACTCTTCTTACACTCTTGATCCCTGTCTGTCCTCACCCTGTGCGTACTGGTTGTTCTCACTGCCCAGGTGCTTTGACCTCCCTAGTATTTACATAGACTTGATTTCAAACAGCGCTGAATGCAAGGACTCCCTGAACATGGTGTGTGATAGCGGTGGCACCTCATTCCTTAGAACTCGCCTTTGCACCTTGGACCTGAAGTCCGAGGGTTGGGTATTATTCTGGTTTTCCCACCTCTGACCTCCGTGATGGTGAATGAGTTATTTGCCTCATGCCTGTTTCTCATCTGCTGCATGAGGATGCTAACAGGGCTGTCGCTGTAGGTTTGTTATAAAGATTGAGTAAAGCAGGCATGTCCCAGTGCCTACACGTGGGCCACGTACGGACCTGGACAGCAATAAGCTTTCATCATCATGGGATTGTAGTAAAGCTTTTCATGACCATGTGGTGCTTGAGTGTGGGCTGAATGGGTGACAAGGGTTCCCTGTGCAGGGATGGGCACAGTGCTGGAAACCTGAGCGTGTCAGATGTTTTGTGTGTGTGTGTGTGTGTGTGTGTGTGTCATGTGGCCAGTAGAGCCTGGTGATGACCAGTATCCCACTCTGCCTATGTGTGTGTGCCTAGGGAGATGGGCATTTATTTTTTAAGCAGCCATGTGAGTTTTCTTATTTAATCATAGATTTGGGCTTATGTTCTTTTGTTTTAATGTTACAATAAAATATTAAAAAGTAAAGGAAATTTTGTACTTGTATACATTAACTATGTTATATATTTTATATGAAGCTCCAAGACAGCTGCTCTTTCTTTGGTGAGGCACCCATGATGTAAGGTGTTCAGAGAAGAGATGTCAGGTGTGTCCATGATGAGGTCAGGCCCCCACGACGTAAGGTGTGCTTAGAAGAGTATCACGTAGGCATTTAGTAAGCTGCAGTTTCTGTCTGGACCTAAGCTGAGAACTAAAGTCTGTTAAGAAACAAATTACAGTATTAGTAGATTTTAAGGAGACAAAGAAAGTTTGGGGCCAAAACAAAATGAGATGAAGCTATTTTAACACAGGTACTTCAAAGATGCGTAGGCAACGTCGGTGCAGTTTCAGAGATGTGTCTTCTCTCATGAAATAGCCCAAAGCTGAGCAGTCTACGGCTGCTGGAGTCTGTAGGGTCAGCTTCCTGTTAGCAGCTGCAGGGACCAGCTTCCTGTTGTGCTCCTGTCGGGGAGTCAGCCTGAGAGTAGAAGCTGTCCTGTCTCCAGTCTGGGTTCCAGCCCTCAGGGAAGACAGGTTGGGTCACTGGCTTCCACTTTAAGGAGAGGAGTCAGCAGCTGTGCCCACCCTTACAATCCATCGCCTAATCCCAGACAGTCACATGACCACACTTAGCAGCAAGGGAAACTACAGGGGTTCCCTCAGATGGACTGGTTAGATCCCCAGCTCTGACTCCTATGTGCTGTGAGACTTTGGGAAAGTTGTTTAACCTCCCTGTGCCTGCTTTCTTATCGTTAGAATGACGGTAGCTGGAGTACCTGGCTCAGTGTTACGTGAGGATTATATTAGTACATATAAAGCACTCAGGATCATCCATAACACAAAAGGAAACCATAGAAGTGCTAGTGATTGAGATTACTGTTTTACTTCAAGGAAGAAGGGAGAAGGTGTATTGGGGGACAGTGGATGGTCTCCATGGGAGGAAAACCAGGGACTGGGACTCACCAGGTGGCCACAGGCCTATAAATAGTGCAGGTCCTGGGAACTTTTAGGTTCTGCCTTGCTCAGGTCTTGGGTCCATGTGGGAAGGGCTTCTCATCCGTGTTTTTACTTTTGACCTCTCAGTTTTTCACTTCTGTTCCTCACTACAGCCATAATATAACAGGAAGCCAGTTAAATGTTCTGTTTGTAACTGCATTAATTTATAACCAACAGTAATTCTTCTCGCAGCAGGTATGTTTGTAAAAAGATGGTCGTAAAGTCTAGTTTCACATACTGAAACTCATTTCCAGTTGCTGCCAATTAGAAAATGCCTATCAACGTATTCATGATGAGGCCATTGTTTTTATGTCTTGCTGCTGGGCCTGTCCCATGGATGGTGTGGGACAGTCCCATTGGGACAGTCATACCTGTGCCAGTGTGGCTCAAGCCAGTGGGAAGGTACTGAAAAGAACAGTCCAGTTGTTTCTAGTTGCTGCTTTTCCTGCAGGGCATTGCCTCATCTTACAGTCCCTCGGTGGGCTCCATGCTGTGTGCACGCTGCCTTACCGAATCAGGCTTTACTGCCAAGGGTCTGTTCTAGACTTGGTGCAGAGCAACAGGCCAGGCAATTGTGAGACGTTTTCGCACTGTATTGCGCATTGGGTATTAGGGTATTTTAGCATGAATGTCTATTTTTCAACGCTGTGAGAAGGGTGGCAGAAGTAAGGCCTGTTTAATTTTTATAGCTGACTTTGCAAACTCATTTGAAAATCAACTTTTTTGCCTGGTTGGTTTGTTTCCGAGTAGTGCTGCTGCTTTGGAGGTGTGGAAACTCCGCCTGTCCTCGCAGAGTGGCTTGTGCCAGGCGACCAGGGCCCGGCCTGCCTGCAGCTCCCATGTTCATTCGCCCTGAAGCCCAACACCCTGTGTGTCTCGAGGGAACCTGGAGGGTGGTCACAGGGCTGACATGGCCTGATTAGAAGAATGAGAATTCTCTTCACATGTTTGGAATTAATCCAGAAACCTTTCAGGTTAAAAAATTTCCAAAGTAGGTCTTGAGGTTTTAGAAACAGTTTTGTTCTCCATGGTAAATCCCATGAGCTAAAACTTTGACTAAGATTCTGTATTAAAAACATTAGGCATAGCCATATTAAGAATATCTGGGCCGGGGGTTTAGCTCAGTGGTCCCGCCGCCTGCCTTGCAATTGCAAGCGCAAGGTCCTGAGTTCGATCCCCCAGTACCAAAAAAAAAAAAAGGATATCTGTGTTAGGAACAGACAACTTGGGATTTTTTTGTTTAATTTAAAGAAGTGTAAGAAGGACAGGTGAACGAAAGGTGTAAGAGGTTTTCTGTAGAGCAGCAGCTCCTTGGGGTGTAGTGTGTGCAGAAGGATCTCGGAGCTGCCCTCCTGGGAGCCTGGCTCCCTGTGTTTCCTGCCCCCTCCCTGCTCTGTGCATGCAGCCCCCTGACGTGGTAGATTCCTCCTGGAGCTCTGCAGTGGTAATGTAAATCTTCTCATCCTACGTGTTGGTTTTATTTTCTAGGTCTTGTTTCAAATCTAAGTTGAATATTACTCATTAGAGATTAAAACAATGAGGATGCCTTATTTAACAAGATACATACTTTTAAAATATTCAATTTAAAGATTTAAAGAAATACATTCAATATAGACATTTAGAGGGTACAAAAAAAATACAAGTCAAATCATACTACAGACAACCACTGTTAATATCTTGGTATATTTACTTCAGTTTTTTCCTATGCATATTAAATATTTTAACAGTAAAGATGATACCATATATATTTCATATTCTGTGGTTCTCATAATCTTCTCTCATTATTCTTAAGAATTTGAGGTAAAGTGATTTTATTGTGTAGAACTGTACAATCTGATGAACCCTTCCTGGGCCGAGGGTGTGGTACCCTCAGTGGTAGAGTGCTGGCCTGGCGTTCGCAAGGTCCTAGATTTGATCCCCAATGCCATAACAAAAAAACCAAGCAGACCCCCAAAATTTAATTCATTATTAATTTTTGTTATTTGCTATCTTTTGCCACCATAGTAATTACATAATCGACATCTTTGTGCATAAAACTTGGCTTTCATTTCAAGATTACATTCTTAGGATGGATTCCTCAGATTTGAATTACTAAGTACGAATCCTTTTATAATGGTGTGTATGTGTGTTGCTGAGTTATTTTGTGTAAAGATTGAGCCAGTTAACCTCCTCACCAGGGGATATTGGAGTGCTGTGTCATGTGAGCAGAGTTTCATGATGTGTTTGGAAACAATGCATTTAAAAAATTCCAGATAAGATGGCACAGTTAAGAAAGTGTGCACTAGTCATTGTCATTTGTTTCCTCTGTGAATTGTTCTTTGCCCATTTTTTCTATTACGTACCTGTTGGGCTGGGGGTTTTTTGCCTTTCTTTATAAAAATACTTATTATTAAAGGTACTAGGTTTTTGTCATGTGGTTGTCAATATTTTGCTCTAGCTTTGTTGAATGTGTTATTTTATAATTTTAGACATGCAGAAATTTCAAACTTTTCCATATTCGCCTGTACCAGCCTTGCTTTTATGTTTAGAACATTACTCCTGATCCAGGTTTAGAATAAATAGTCAGCTTTGTTTTCCTTAATTTCATGATTATCTTTTGAGTATCTTAGAGAGCATTGTGCGGTAGAATGCAAGATGCAGGTCTGAGGTCTTTTTTTTTCATAACAACTCCAGTTTCTCCAGCATAGTTGATTGAATGATCCAGTTTCTTTTTCATTTAGTAGTGGTCTTTTCTTCATTACTTGAATCTCAAGGGTCTATTTCAAGGTACTTTTCTGTTCCATTGGCTTGTGATTTTGTTCTTAAGTAATACATTGTTTCATTTTAATTTTTTCAATACTAGGGATTGAACCCAGGGCCATGTGCACAATAGGCTGACATCTACTACTGAGTTACTGTTCCAGCCCTTTTTTATTTTGAAACAGGTTCTTACTAAATTGCCCAGGCTGGCCTCGAACTTGCATTCCAGCCTCAGCTCCTGAGTAACTGGGGTTATAGACAAGTGCCACTGTGCTGAGCACATTGCTTTAATTATTGTATCATTAACACTAGCTTTTTTTTGTTTTGGTACCAGGGATCGAACTAAGGTCCTTGTGCTTGCAGGGCAGGCGGCGGTACCACTGAGCTAAATCCCTGGCCCCATTAACACTAGCTTTGTGTCTTCTTTTACAATAGTTAATACCCCTTATTTATATTGCAGTTTTATTGAGTAGACTAGAACTTTTTTAAACAGTTTTGAATAAAATAATAATGGGATCCTTGTTGATTTTTAATCAAATGCTTTTACTCTTTTATCTTTAAATGACCATGTGAAGGACATATTCCTTTAGGCTCTTTAAAAACATTAATCTGGAACGGTACAGAATGTCATCAGATGCCTTTTGGTATCTGGAATGTCTGAATTTGGAAATTGTTTATAAAGTGAGTTTTTATGAGTGAGTCACACTTGGTTAATAACTGTATTATAAATTCCAGTGTGTGTCCCTAGAGAAAATGCTTCAGCCTCAAGCAAAATATATTTTTTTGCCTGTTTCCTTTCCCTCAAAAGGCATTAAAACATGTTCTTAATTACCAGTTAGAGAAAAAAACAGCTTCATGCAGAGAGATGGAGTTTGGGACTATTTTCTAGCCCTGGCAATATTCCAAGGAACCCTTTTAGAAATGTAGTGTTCAGAACCTGCTCAATTCTAGCAATCTTGAGGCTCGAGTTGAACAAAGACTCAGCACCCCTGCGCTGACTGGCCATGTGGCTGAGACACTCATTGTGCAGAGTCTGGGGGGACCCAGCAGCACTTTCTGTGGCCATGGAAGTGGCAAAAATCCCAGACGTCTGCCCTGGCAGCCACATATGGCTCTTGAGCACTTGAAATGTGTCTTGTGTGAAGAACTGAGTTTTAAATATTGTTTGATTTTAATTTAAATTGAATTTGAATAGCTGCAGCCGCACATTCGCTGACATATTGAACGTTACAGTTCTGTACAGGGAGTTAGGGTATCCCTAAGGCTACTTAGAGCTCTCAAACTGTGCTTCTGAATATTGGTAGAAATTTCCTAAGAATCTTTTTACGTGTCACAGATTTGTAAGTTGGGGAATTTAGGGAAACCCTTCCATGTGTTCCGATTCTTGAATTCTTAATAATGAAGTCCCTCTGCTGAGATACGCTGACTGGCTGCTAGTAGCCAGGTAAATATACTGTACGATGTTATTTGTGATAATTGACAAGCCAGTGTGTTATGTATTTTCACAATGAATGTGAAGAGTTTTTCCATCTTCATTTTTTTTGCCAACAATGGGTTAATTCTCCAAACCAAAATTAGCTTCTAGGTAGCATGCTTCCCTAGCACTGGAGAGGTGGGTGTGGTGAATTCAGTTTACCACTGAGAGACTTAGAAGCTCTTGTGAACTTTGACTTCCTTCACCTGCTGCTGTGCAGTTACAAAATGCAAGAATTGGAGTGCTTCCAGTTCTTGAAATAAACTTGGTTTGGTGCACATCTGATCTCACAGCTCAGCTATTAGTTTATACACAGGTGTTCTAGAAACATGCCATATAAAAGGGGTGAATCCATGTGGCATCCCATGCATCGTGGAAAGCCACCAGCATGCTTTGTAGCTTTTCATTAAGAAATATTTATATTTGGTATAAAGTCACTTGTTACTCTAAAATCCTGCCATGGATAACTGAACAAGGCTGTGAGAGTTTATTATTGCATGCAGTAGCAATTAAATATTTCTTTAATAAGTGATTTGGTCATTGCCTGATAATGCTCAGAGTTGAATTTGCTTGCTCTGGCTTGTTGATATTTCTGGGAACTTCTAAAAATTGTCTATGAACACACTAAAAGTTTAAATAACCGTAGTGTGCTTCTTTTCAAAATAGTAAAAGAAATATATCCTGAAATTTCTAAAAAGAAAAAGGGATTGAAAGTAATTATTTTAGTTGTTAGGAATAGTAATAATACAGAGATCTCAATATTAGTTAGAGTTTCTGGCTTAATACTTACTCTCAAATTTTGGGTCAGCTAATCAGGTGTCTTTTTTGGTTGTGCCTACAACTTACCGCTTGTTAAATTAAGGGTGCCGTGCTAGTTTAAAACACTTTCTTTCTTTTGAGGCAGCCTTTGAGAAGCTCATTTTTAAAGCCTTCTTACTATAACAGAAGTAGAAGTGTGTATAAACAGATTTAAAAGGATCAGTGCTTTGCCAAATAATTAGTCATTTTGTCTTAATTCTTTTGTGTGTAAATTTGATTAGAGATTAAGATGTTTGAATACACACAGTGTTTGGCTTATTACTGGACATAACAGTTTTTGGAAAAGAAAGATTAAATATATACAATTTGATATTATAATCCTGTTAAGTTTGCATTTCTAAGAAATTCACCATCTTAAAAAGGATGAGTTTGAAATTATCTCTAATTTTAGGCTTCTTCCTTCTGAATGAGAGTATTCTTTATGTATAAAACCTTCGTAGGGTATCTATTTGATATTTTGTGTATGTTTAGTCCCAATCCCTAGGTATCTAGGAAGCTATTAAATTTGCTTTGACAATGCAGAGCATAGTTAATTATTGCCATATGCTATCATGTAACAAATCATCTCAAAACTCAGTGGCTTAAAATGAATAATTTTATTCTTACAACTGTGTGGGCCGATTGAGGGGCCTGCTCTAGGCTGTGGTGGATGGGCCTTGCTTTAGACTGTGTCTCTGTGATCTGGAGCTGCTCCAGGCTCTCCCCTCTCCTGTGGCTATAACAGAGGTGCCTTAGCTACCAGGCACAAGGCGAACCTCTGCTTGTCAGCAGTCCACCCATTGGCCAAAGCAGGTCATGAGACCTCCCACAGTTCCAAGTGAGAAAATGAACTGGAACTGCAGAGGTAACACGCATAGGGCATGTGCTCAGGGGGAGTGTGGAAGTGGGGCCAGAGATTGCAGTTTACCATCTACAGTTTATGCACCTGACTACCTTAATTTTGGTGATGAGAGGAGAAAAGAGGCAAATGTTAAATGACAAATGAGAGATGTGTAGGATTTTCCTCTAAGTTATTCATAGGTGAAATATACACAGAAGTGTGGAATATTAGAGGGCTTTAGTTCAGGAATAAGATATAATGATAAATCTTTACTTATTTGGTCTGGAATTGTACTTCTTTGTATACAACACCTTTTTATGTTGTCATATGTTCTCTTCTTTGTAAATCAAAAATTACTACTGGAGAATACTTAAAAATTAATTCTCACCTAATAGGGTTAAAGAAAAACAGAGGGGTGAGAGGCAGAGCCAGGTCCAGGCCTCTTCCTGTCACACCAGCCTTTTGCCCCGGGGGCTGGTGTACACACCCAGGAAGAGCAGGTGACAGTCTCCTGAACTCGGGCCCAGTGCTGGGTTCCTAGTACAAAGAACTTTTGAATGAATTTAGCCTTGGGAAGTATTTTGGCGTGGCATGGGGAGGCTGGAAAACTTCAAGATAGGAAAAAGGCTACCTGTGGCATAACTGCCGTATCTCAATCACCATAAAGATTTGGAAGTCTTGAAAACTGCAGCAGCAATGTAAATCCAAATAACGACAAGGGAGGGGTCTTGTGATGCCAGCATTTTATTTGGATGCAAGGCTTCTATTTCCATAGTGAGTGGAAAAATTTTTTTTTTTTTTTGGCACCAGGGATTGAACTCGGGACCTTGCGCTTGTGAGGCAGACAGCTAAATCCCGGGCCGTGAGTAAAAATTCTTGAGGGAGGATTGGGGATCTCTAAAGTAGAATTGGTAACTTTTTAGCTGAGGAAACTGAGACCCATCTTAGTTAAGTTGAGGTAGATCCATAGAGCTAGCTAAGAAAAGGGCTGGACTAGAAATTGTATATTGTGATCATTATGTCACACTAATGTTCTGATTGTTTTATTGATTCCCCGTTTTAAAGATCATGTAGAGGTAAAGAGGGGTATGTGAAGAAATAGCAGTCTGTTCAAAGAGCACCCAGTCCCAACTGGTGGAAGGTAAAAGGGGGATAAGCTTCTGTTGTCACATGGCTCTGGTACAGTAGACTTTGTTCCGGAGCTGTAGTCACACATATAGGACATGCCGGTAAATACTCCAGGACAACAGGGCACGGTACTGTCCAGGGCATGGGGTGTCGCTCAGTGGTAAAGTATGTGCCTAGCATGTATGAGGCCCTGGGTTCAATCCCCAGCACCAGAAGACAAAACAAAACAATGTGAACCATGTTGTTCAGATTTTCTTTCTTTTCTTTTCTTTTCCCTGTAATGTTTTCTACCTTTACTGAGCACTTATCAGGGTGGGTCTGAGCCTGTTACCTTGACTCCCTTCACCCCGTGGTCTGCTAGGTATCAGGCCTGGGCCTTGGCCCTCCGTGCCACTCCGCCTCACCTTGCCCAGCCTCACCTCCCTCCCTCTCTCTCGTATTGAATAGATCTTTCACGGAGCAAACACCACTTCCAAACAAGGTTTGAGACTTAGGGTCTCAAGACTATATCGTGAAATTCTGCTTGAATTTGTTACATGCCCAGAACGCCTTGAACTGAAAAATTGTCAGCATTGTCTACTGGAAAGAGGAGGAAATTTGGAATCAGACAAAACTGGATGTGGCTTTGAGTTCCGCCTGCCCTCTCCAGCTGTCTGAAGTCTCTGTGTTTTCACCCTTCTCACTTTGCCAACTGTCCACTAGGAGCAGTGTCCCCTTTGTAGGGTCTCTTTGCAGTTAGGAAGCACATAGCAAAGTTATTAATTCACATTAATATGTGAACTCTCAGTTGTAAATTTTGAAAATCCTTCTACTTGGTGAGGTTTCTTTCACAGCATTTTTGTTATCCTTTGCAGCTTTCGGATACCTTTACTATTAAGACCAACTGTTCATTTTTCATATAAGAAGACTTAAATTTTTGTCACATGTTTACTAAATAAATGAATGTTTTAGAAATTCTCTAAAAAATGTGAAGCTTGAAAGGCATCCTGTGGGCTTGAGTTGGAATACCCCCATTCCACAGCAAGAAATGGTCGTGTCAGCACCAGTTGAACATTTTATTTCTGTGAACTTAATGGCTGAAAAATCCTGCCAGGCCAGGGAACATTCTGACCTTCTTTTGTGGAACAGTGACTCTTCAGTTTTGTAAGCAAAATTTCATGATTATGTCTGGGACCCATTATGCAAAAGAAGATCCTTCTGAAGTCATTTGGCTCCCTGGGAGGGTTTGGCAGCTGGACCAGCTGGGGAGGATGGGAGGGTGAGTGGGGTGGGGGGGGGAGTTGGTCATGGCTGTCAGGAGAAGGTGGCCAGGCTGGGTTTGGAATAGATCAGGCACCAGTGCAGAGAGCATGAAGTAAGGACGAAAGACTGTGCTGAAGGGTCTGGGCTGCTTGTTCCAGGGATCAATTGCTGCACAATCAGTTACCCCAAAACCCAGTGGCATAGAGCAGTGGCTATTTTAGGTGGCTTGGGATTTGGACAGTTCTTTTCCACATGTCAGTGACAGCCACTTGGTGGTAGTCAACTGATGGCTGGTCTGGTCTGGAGTCTGTCGTGGCTTCACCCACGTTTGATGCCATAGCAGGTGGCTGGAAGGTAGGACTCAGCTAGAACCGGAGTACCTGTGTCTTCCCCAGCGTAGTGCTCCAGGGGTAGTCAGGTTCTTAAAAACAATGATGCTCAGGGTCCCAGCAGACCCGGCAGAAGCCGCAGGACTTGGGAAGTCTAAGAGCATCACTCTTGCGTCCTGTTGGGAAGCAAGGCACTAGTGCTGAGGGCCAGCCCTGCTTTAGGGGAGGAGAATCAGATGCCACCTCTCCGTGGAGAAGTGGTGAGTTCGCAGCCCTCCTGAACCTACTACGCAGTGTTCCTTGACAAAAGAGCTGCCAGGAGACTTCCAGGCACAGAGGGCGGAGGGTGTTCAATGCAAGACCCATAGTCAAATGCACTTTTCCATTTGGGGGAAAGATCAAATAGTCACAGGCTCAAGAGTTGGGTGGTATGTGCTAGAAATGGAGTAATGGGTGTGGAGTGCTTTTCGGGACATTTTGGCTGTGCAGAGGTGGGAATGGGAGTGGAGATTCAGGCTTGGGGTTGGAGACATTTGCTTGTTTGGCTTTGTTTTGAAGATGGTGAGTCACCAGCAGTCCATTCTGCATTCTAGGTGGTGGCTATGTGTTTTTGTTCTCATGACTAACCTCTGAACTGACTGAATGCTGTTGAAATTCTGTCTTGTTTTTGGTGATAAAACTTTCTCCTGGTTCTGGTCCTTCTGCCTATGTCTAAGAAAGTGTTGTTTCCTTTAGTAGATGTGTTTTACCCCAGGCACCGGCCTGGACTTCTTGTTTCTTTATTCTGCTTATTTTTCTTGAACAGTTTCATTTATTCTCATGATTTTAACTGTCATCCCATGCCAAAGGCCCCCAGACATATAGCTTGTCAGGATCTGCAGATCTCCCTGTCCAGTTGCCTGCTGATGTCTCCCCAGATGTCCCTGCTAATCCTGTTACTGTTTCTAATAGTGTCTCTGCCTTGGCCCGGCCAGAACCCTGTGATTTTCCCTTTGGCCCTCACCCTGTGCATCCAGACAAGTCACAAAGTATAGTAAGTTCCCAACTTAGGAGCGAGTTTGTAACCCGACAAAGTGCGTCTCGTGCAGTACACCTGTGAATCTCATTTCATACACCTGTGGAAGTTCGCAGTGCAAATGTTCGTAGGTCAGGGACTTACTGTTGATTATTGTGGGTTCTCATCTGTGGCTGCACATGAGCATCGCCTGTGTGTGAGGCTTTGTACACATGCAGACCTGGGTTCCTGAATCAGAATCTCATGGGGGACTTGACTTGCCATGTTTTTACAAAGCTTCCCTGGTGATCTTAATGTTCGCCTAACACTGAAAACAACTCTTGAAACTTTAATACTCCACTCATTTTCACTATGATTGTTGTGTTTCTGGCTTATATAGTTTCCTGTGGCTCCCATAACAGATTGGCACAAATGTGGTGGCTTAAAACACCAGATGCATATCCCTCACGGTCATGGTGGCTGCAGTCTGCAGTTGCAGGGTGGGCACGGTGCACCTTCTGAAGCCTGCAGGCTACGTCCTGCTTCTGGGGACTCCAGGTGCTTCTTGGGCTGTGAAAGTGTTGCTCTGCTGTCTGCTTACATTTTCATGGGGTCACATCTTCTCTCTGTCCCTGCTTCTGTCTTACAAGACGCTTGCCTTGGATTTAGGACCACCAGAGTGGTCTCACCTGGAAACCTTTACTTGTTACATCTGCAGAGACCCTTTTTCTAACAGGTGAATTCACAGCCTTATCCTTTTGGGGGCCACCACTCCACCCATGACATGACCCCCTCTGGCTGCATTGTTCTCCCAACTGGGTATCTTGCCTCTAATCTGGATGTCTCCTCTAGTCTAGCCTGCGTTGTGCACCCTTGTGATGGCATCATAAATTCACTCATGCTAGCTGTTTGCTCAGATCCTACCAGCTCCCTGTCTGCTGGGGTAAAAAGTCATACTCTGTCCTGGAGGACCCTCCCCTACCTGCCTCCTCTGGTGCTGCTTCCTGTGGAACTGCTCGCTGCAGCTTCCTCATCTGTGTGTGCCTCTGCCCTGAGCTTCCAGTTGTCTCCTGGCTTGCATGCCAGACTGTTCACACAGTGTCTTCCCACCTCTCCCGGTGTGCTCTTGGAAGCTCATCCTCTTGTCCCATGAGTTTTAGCACACTTGTTTTTGTGCCTTTCCCTCCTTCCAGGGAGAGAGCTGTAAAGGCAGGGAAGCTGGTATTCATTGTTGCAGCTCTAGCAATTGGTACAGTATACTGGATGAATGGCCGTGCAGCTTAACTTAGTTAGAAACTCATCTCATCTTAACACTGGTTTTTCTACTAGTGATACAGTTATTTCCAATAGGATTATTTACCTATCATCAACTAGATAGAACACATGAAATAACTGGGCAATCTGTAAATAGACTGGCTTATTCGCTTAACATGCAATTTTTTTTTGTATTAAATTCTTTTATTGGTACATTGTAGGTATACAACACAATTACATTTCTCATTGGGAATTGTACCTTTACATA
>NW_004624884.1:1147674-1160591 GCF_000247695.1 Heterocephalus glaber
GATTCCATCACGTTCCTCAGCTCCTCTCTAGATTTATTAATCATGTCTTGCACTAGGAGCACAATATCTCCTGTTAGCTGAGAAATTATTTCTGATTTCATTTTTTCCAGATCCCCTTTTGTTGCCAGTTCAGTGGATCCAGGTGGCTGAGTATCAGAGTGTTCCATCTCATTTCCCTTTGGGGTTGCTGTAGGAAGTCTGGTTTTGAGGCTTGTTTATGTGTTTTCTCATTTCGATTGGGGGGGTCGGGGGTGCTGTTGGCGCCCGTGAGGATCACCTCCTCTGACCTGGGAGAGGTGGGACAGGGGCCGGGAACGGCAGTAGTGATGGTGGCCCAGAAGCCCCTTCCTCTGGGCTGGGAGCAATGGGAGGGATGGTGGCCGGGAAGCCTCTTCCTCTAGACCAGGAGCAGTAGGATGGCGGCTCAGGAGCCCCTACCTCTGGGCCGGGAGTGGCGGGACACAGTACCGTGGTCTGGTCATCTAGTGTCCTCTGCGTATTTGTAGTGTGGAACCAGGTGGCTGTACAGAGGAGCAGGGGGGAGGTGTCCAGTGTGTTGCTGCCGGGCCGTGTTCCCTGGGACTCGTGACCTCAGTTGAGCGTCCGCAGACCTGCCTGTCTGCAGTGGGCCGACCTGGCATGTTCCGTGTGACTCGTGACCTCGGTAGGGCGTCCGCAGAGCTGCCTGTCTGCAGCCTTAACCTGCAATATTTATACATCTGTGCAAAACAATTTCAAGTGAAACATTTCTGCGTGTGCTAAAGTTGACATTTCTTACTCCCTCGCCCCCACTGTGTTGGAGGCTTTGGGATTGTAAATAGCAGAAACCAGCCTGATTGAGCTGAAACTAAAAAGAATTTCACTAACAAGGTGTAGGAAACCCCTACGGATCCTGTCTGTGCCTTTTTGCTGCTTGTCGTGTTCATCTGCTTCATTCTTCACTTTCTCTGCTTCTTTAGTCACAGACTGGGACATCGCCACAGCTTGAGTGTTTACATTTGTAGCTGTAGCCACCCACGGAGACTAGGTGGTCGTGTCTCGTCCATTTTGTACGAACTAGGATGAGGCCGTCCTCGACTAGCATGGCTGTGTGTCCACCTCCCTCAGGTCAGCTCCAGGGTGGCAGAGAGGCTACAGTGGCGGGTTTGTCCTGGGAGTTAAAGGACAGACTCAAGAGAAGGGGTGCTGTGGTGAGCTGCTGGCCTGTACTCCTGCATTCTCCCCAGACCAGGTCCCCATAACTAGAAGTGTGGGGCTGAGAGAGGGTGTGCCCCTCACGGTGAGGGGCACAGCAAACCTCAGCATATCCTGGAGTCATCATCTCTGCTCATCATCATGAAAATGAAAGTGTGCTGCACGTTGTGTACCATCTTGGCTTTAATTAGTTTACATATATTTCTCTTAATATTAGAATATTGGTCTTGAGCCAAGTGGTGTGAAATATCTCGAAACAAAGTGGGTTTATGATGGTTGTTTACTCATGGATACTTGACAGTAGTGGTCATAAATTCATTTAAGAAAATAATGTATACTTTTCTGATCTTGCTTAAGAAAAAATTAGACTTGAAATAAATTATCTCTTTATTCTAGAGACATTTTTATATAGGTGACATTCCTTTGTGATAACAATAGATTACAAACACAGTGGGAATAACTTCTGGTGTTAATGTGAAACCCTTGTCAGACAGCAGTTCCAGACTCTGTCCCTGGGTTCGTGTTTCTGTAGCTCCCAGCAGGCCACACATCTCAGCTTCCCTACCCTGATGACCATACTTCTCTGTCCTGTGGAGCTAGAAAATTGGAGTAGGCCCAAGTGAGTTGGACAAGATCCTCAGCACGGGAACAAGCCTCCAGACCTGCAGCCCAACTTGGGAGTTCTGAGGGGGCCTCAGGGCAGCCATAGTTGTCCGTATAAATTTTAAATGATTCCTTTCCCTTTTAGTTATTTTTTTGAAAGGAGCTTCTGCCAGGGTGTAGGAAGAGAATAGTCATGTCGAGACAAGGGTCAGAACATTCAGGGACAGGTTAACACAGAATTAGTATATGGAGTTGAAAATTGAACTGCTAGCTGCAATCCTGAATTCCTTTTAAACTCTTGTATTAGCTAACTACAAGAAATCAGCTTGAAGACATTTACATTTTCCTGGTGACTTTTAAAGGTTTTTTTTTCAGACAGTTTGTGGATGAAAACTCATGTATAATTTGTGCAAGCTATTTTTTGTTAACCTAGCACTGTAGGCTTCAGACAGAAATGAGAATGGATATAGAGAATTCAGAACCTTTAAGAATGCAAGTAATTAAATTTGGTCTTCTTACAAATAAAGATCTTATGCATGACATTAACATGATTTGAGAGTGAAAGATGAAGTTGAATTAGTATGCCGTTTTCTAACTCATTCATTTAAAATATTTCTCAAGTGTTTCTCTGAGGTCCAATAGAATGGCACAGGCTGAATTGAACCAGAGCTAACATGGCCTCTGCAGAATACTCATTTGCTTGTTTATGCTCTGTCTCTTTCTAAAAAGATTTGAGGAATCTGACTTTATAGAATCGGAAACCTATAATTACTTGTACATCACTATTAAATTAAGTTTCTGGAAGTGATTTGAATTTCATTACAGCTGAAGTCTGCTTTACAACCTTTTCCTTTAGTGGTCTGTTTAGTGAGCAGATCTTTAGGATCATTCTTTTCTTTCTCTATTCCATCGAATTTTCATGCTTAAAACTTTAAAAATATGCAAATAAATGTGCTCCTTTATCTCTTTTTTTTTAGGTACAATGGTGCTTTACCTAATGGAGACAGAGGACGGAGGAAAAGCCGGTTTGCTCTCTATAAGCGTCCCAAGGCAAATGGTGTCAAGCCCAGCACAGTCCATGTGATATCTACACCCCAGGCGTCGAAGGTAGGTGGGTCTGGCCAGGTTGGGAGGGCCGTGGCTAACAGCAGCTCACAGTCACTCCTGGTCAGCTGCTCTCTTTGCTCCCGTCTCATTTTCATGTTGATAGAGCTTTTTAAGCAACCCAGGCTGAATGCTTGTTGTGCGGGGCTCTGTTATACATAGTGACGTGTTCAGCAGCACCCCTGGCCTGGCCCCACTGGATGCCAGCAACCCTCCCCTCTCTCTTCTCCCAATGGTGATTAACATCCAAAAATGTCTCAGATACTGTAGCCCATCTCCAGGAAGGGGTGGGCTAACATCTCTCCTGTTAAGATCCAATGTATTCGGATACAAAGCAATTAGCAAATTTCAAGGTGCAGTAGTTACAATGAAAGATACATGTTGTTCTTTATCCTAAAGAGGTTGTATGTTACATCTTGATATAAACTTCACAAAGATTTGTTATTTCTTTCTATTAATCCTGTTCAATAGGTATTTTCATATAACCTACCTATTCATCGTTTTTGATGGGTTTTTTTTGGTACCGGGGATTGAACTCGGGTCTTTGCGCTTGCGCAGCAGGTGGCGAAACCACTGAGCTAAATCCCCGGCCCCTCACCTACATATTCATGGAATCAAATATATGTGATAATTAGAAAGATGAAAAGCAAATAGAGCTAACTGATTAAGAAGTCCACTATACCTGTTAATTTTCATATGCTTAAAGTGAATAAAATACTAACTTTTTAAAAAAAAGGATTATTTTATTTCTTTCCAATATATAAGTGTGGGGAAGATCGGAGTTTCTATTCTGATCAATATAGTTTACGTACTACACTTAAGGCAGTTTTTCTTTCAATCAAATCAATTCTTTGATGTGTAATAAAGTTCCCTTTTTCTATGAAATAATTTTTCTATAAAATAATATGTCTGCAGTATTTCACGCGAGGCAGGTTGTAGATGTTTTGCACCAGGATTCAGGCAATCTGGAATAGTCAGCCTTGATTTCCTTCTCTACTGGAAGCCTGGCTTTAGGGAGAACAGCGGCTCTGGAGGCAGTGTGGTACTCACGCACTGGGTTCGTGGGCAGGCCCCTCTGTGAAGTCCCTGTTACTCCACAGCGGGGTCAGGGAAAGACAGTGTCCGTGTTGGGTTAAGATCAGCCTGTGGCGTTGATGGCATGAGTAGGTAAGAAAGTACCAGGGAAATGGGAAAACAGTTAATACTGTTTGGACAAGCTTTGGCTAGAAAACAAAAATAAACAAATTTATAGAGTGGAAAGAACATTTTTAAAAAGGAAACCCAGCTATATAAAAGTGCTAAGAATGTAAAATAGCAACAAAATCTCGGAAGCTTTAGGAAACAGGAGAAGCATTTTATAGTCCAAAAATGTTTGGTGAAGAAGAAAATCATGAGATGTTTTAGAAGCATGCTGTGACCACCAAAATTATGAAGATATTTAGACATAGTCATTACAGTTTTGTCTCTTGATTGATGTTTATCTTCCTTTTCTTTCTTTGGGTCTGTATCTTTCTATTTACTTTTTTAAAATCATAGGATGGCTGACACTTAAAATTTACAGGAATCTGGTGTAATTACTCAGACATCATTTTGTAATGGAATATAAAACTTCGCTCCTTTGGGGATCAGCAGTTCTTCCCTGTTCCTTCTCCATGTCCCAGGCCTCCCATTGTATCCTTTTCCTGTTTCGCCTTTATATCTAGATTTTACCGCAAGTTGTTTAGATTACTCAGCTTTTGTGATAGCTGTCTGTCTACTTAAGCATATTGCCCGTAGTACTAAGAGTAGGAGAAATTGGGCTTTGGTCCTGACCCCTTTCTTTTATAAAAATCTGGGACAAATATATCCCCAGGGCCTCCTGTTAGTCCTTTGTGAACTAAGCAAATGGGCTACAGGCAAGAGCCATGCTGACTCAGATGATAATATTCTAAGGAACAGAAATTCTGGCTTAAAGAAACAAAACTGGGAAAATTATCGCAGGATAGGGTTGTGGTAGGGAAAGGTTGAGTACCCAGGCTTCTTGAGAGGAGAGAGCTGGGGTATTAGCAGGCCATAATGTACCTGTTCCTTCAAAGTTATCCTGAAGTGACTTGACCCCAGCCCCTTCCATCTCTCCTAAAGGTTCTGAGTTTTCGGGAGAGAGAATCTGATAGGCAGAGCCAGGGTCTCCCAGCCCTGGCCAAGGAAGATGAGTAGAGCAGCCGTATTCACTGTGGGCTGGCCGCCAACCAGTGCTGTTCTGACTTTACTTACCTTTCTACGTCTGCCTGAAGCGCCTATGAAGTGTGAAATAGCAGTTTCGACAGTGAATAGCTGATAGAGCTACCTCTTCTGCCCTACATGGACCTAGAGCCTTAAGTCTCAGATCCCTCCCTTGCAAGCTCATTTCTGTAGCCAGCTTTGCCCTGCCACTCCTCCCGATAGGTTGGCCCTGTTGCCCCTTCTGCTTTGGAATCCCATTCAGTTATGAATGAGCCCCTTATGTATTTAACAGACTGATTGCACACATGCCTGTTTGATTGGAGCTGTAAAAGTGAGTCCTGGGGAGGGGGGTGAGAATTTGAGCACTGTCCCTTTTGGTTGGAATGTTTCTTCCCTGTACCCTGCGATGCAGGGTCAGAACAAGGGCACCCCTTCGCTGGAGGTAGTAGCACCAGGGAAAGAAGACCTGGGAGTCTCCACGCTTGCCAGTATCTACGCTTAGGCAGATGAAGGTGGTGAGCTTGTGCTACTGTCACGTGATCGCTATTTGTATAATTTTTATTTGTGTACGTATTTGCTCTTAGAATAATACAAGTATTTTTCTGATTGTATAATGTGCTTTTTAAAAAGTTGAAAGTCCTACTTTACTTTTGGCAGGTCTGATACACAGACATAGGGCCTGGTAATTTATTCACCCATTCATTTATTCAACTAATATTTATCCATCACCTTCCATGGCCAGGCATCACACCAGGTGTTGGTGAGACTTCAGTGAGCACGGCAGCCTGCAGCTGATCACCCAGCATGGAGGCAGACGGGGAGGCTCGAGCGAGCACATATGTCACTGTGCATGTGGAGAGGGCATGCAGAATGTAGTGGGAGACGGGAGAATCCACATGCCATGTGTGAAATGTGCTGAGGGGAGAAAGGCTGGCCCTCCCGGCCTGGCTGGAGGGTTTGGGGCTTTTTCTAAGGGGGAACACGGGAGTGTTGTGATTAATATATGTGTGCTCATTTGGGCTTTTAGGGTGTGGCAATTGTCCTGCTGTTGCTGCACCAGTGAGTGGCCTGACAGTGGGGTCCTGGTGCTGATGGAGCCTGAGCCTCCCCGCAGGGGAATACAGACTTGGCTGGTGTGTGGCTTAAATTTAGCAACTTCGCTGTGGAAAATTCTTCATCATGGCTTTCCCTTCTTAGATTATGCTCTGTTGAAAAATCGCCTTTTTTGGATATTTTTACTTTCAAAAAGTAATTGCGAGTCACATTGTTCCAGTTAGCCAAAGTCAGGATGGTAAGTATCAGTGGCTGTAAGTAAGAGTGTAGAAGGGGATCGGGCCTGTTTCACACGCTTCCTGTGTCCCAGGCGGCTCCTCAGCCGGCCTCAGCCCTCTCTGTGTTGCCCTAACAAAATCTCCAAGCCTGGGTGCTTTGTAAAGCCCAGAGGTTTACTCAGCTCGCTGTTTGGGGGTTGCAAGGTCTGTCTGCGCAGCATGGCACCCGCCTCCTGCCCGTGTCACAGAGTGGTGGAGGAGCAGAAAGGCTCCCTGTTCTGTATGGCCTCGGTCCTGGGAACACTCACCGTCTTCCCAGTGCTCTGGGGGGAATGGTGCCCCTGTGCAGCTCGGAGGAGGAGGAGGGCGGAGCTTCCTGGGCTCTGGGGGTCAGCAGCTTATCAGGATTCCCGACTTTGTGATCGCTGCTACTTTGAAATAGTGGAGCTTCGTATGGTTCTTATTTGTGTTTCTCTCTCAGTTATTGCACTATAATTCTTGGGTCAGTAGTGTATGGTGTTGATATTTTTAAGTTCAACAATTAATTTAATAAGGTAAATTACTATAAATTTTAATTAGTTTTATGAATTATTTTAAAAAGGGGCCACAGTGTTTGGATAAGACTTATCTTTTTTTTAGATATAACTGTGAGTATTTCAAATCTTTGAGAGAAGAAATAATAGTATTAAACTACAGTCCAGAATATCTTTTTATACCATGAAGGATACAAACCTATAACAATGTATATTTCTAGAGTGAGAAACAGCTTGATTATTTCAATAAAAATATAAACATGAGTCATTTCCAAAAAATGAAATAACTTTCAGAACCTTTTTTCAGGATTTGATAAAGCAAAGTAAAAAGCATTTATGAAGGAGCAATATGCTGTACAGCTTAAAACATAAAGTATTTACTAGGACTTCAAATTACAGTTTTTATAGGAATCTAATATAATAGTTCAAATTTGTGTTTGTGATTGTTGTAAAACATGTATTTACTGAGATGAAAAACACTTTTTGGAAAACTTATAAATCAGGCCAGTAAAATTTCAGCTGCCATTGATAAAGCTCCAACCATTTCACATAGAAGTATCTTAATAATTTACTGAAAATTCAATATTTAAGAGTTTGAAGATAGTATGATGGTTTTTGTTGATTTCACAGAGCTTTCTTTTTTGGATCCAGAATGTTAGAGCAGGACAGCTTGACTCTATCACTCAGCAACTTAATTATCAGTGTAATCAGATGCATGGTCACTATACAGTAATTATAATTTTGACTTGATGCGTGTATTAGTTGGAAAAATCATTTCATTTACATTGCCCTTAAAGCACAGTTTTATTAATGACTTGCATTTAACATGTCAGTGTGGAATAATGCTTGTATTTATCATTATGCTTTTACTCAAACTTGTTTGGATTATGACCCTGATTCAAGAACCCATCTTTTTATGGAAGAAGAGAGGATTTTTCTGTACTTTATTTTTTGGAACCTTGTGCTTATGAGGCAGGCAGCAGAACCACTGAGCTAAATCCCCGGCCCCCTGTACTTTTTAAAAACAAACAACATTGAAATGGAAAGGAATTTGTTCATGTTGACTTCTTGTTTTGCAAATGAGACTAAAGAAGAGCTGGGTGAGTGGTACATGCCCCAGGCCCCAGCTGGGTGTGTCTGCCTCAGAGATGCTCTGCAGGACTCTCTACCTCCCAGGAGGGCACCTTGAGAAATCCCTTCCTTTCCAAACTTGCATGACTATAGTGAGAATTAGATGATTTTTGCCAGTAAAAATGAAGGTATTTTGTAGATGAGGGTTAGTGGCACTGTCTCTCAAGCCAAGTGCTCTGCAGAGAGCCTTTTCTACAGAATGAGCTGCGATGGGGCTGGAATTAGCTGGCTTGTTTGCAGTGGCAGCTGTGACAGCATGTGCAGCTGGAAGCAGTCCCAGACTGTGGAGGAGGGTCGTGGAAGTGTCACTGATGACTTCCGGTGGCTGCTACCCACGTTGTTACACCTTTTGCCTCTCAGTGCACACTTGGCCTTCTTTGTTTGGAGGAAGTACTGGAGCTCTTGAGAAGTCTCGCTTGTTGGTGGCTGATTCATGGAGTGCTGGGAAGCCCTTGGTTGATTGCAGCCATGTGGCAGGTGAGGCCCAGATGAGTAACTTGTGGAGCTTGTGGTTGTCTTACAGTTAGAGGAGCTGGTTTAGGAGCTCTCTGGGTTGCTCACTGGTGCTTCACACCTTTTCCCAGTTCTGTGGCCAGGTGAGACCCCAGGGCTGCCTGCTCTCCTGCTGTGCTCCCCTGTGGCCATGTTGCCCCTCCCCCATGTCTTGGCTCTTGATGTTATGGCCTAGGATACTGGTGGTGAACCTAGGGCATGTGTGTTGTTTTTCTTTCAAAACAAAAAATGTTAATGTAGAAGTTGTGTTTTCTAAACTAAGACCTCAGTATTCAGAATTAATTGCAGTGTTGTCACTTTGAGGTAAATAAGTGGGTTTTGGGGTTGTAGTTTGGGTGCTCCTCTCTGAAAGGGTCTCCATCACTGGCCAGGATGTGCTCTGTGTGTTCTAACCAAATGCCCCCCAGCCTTTTGGCATGGTCTTTATGCCACTTCTTCCAGGAGTGTGCCTGCATTCCAGCCTCAACACAGAGCATCTTTTGTGGGGCTGCTCAAATGAACTGATACTGTGACAGTCCATAGCTGGCTTTGCTTATTACCCTGGACAGCAGGCTCCTGGAAGGCAGGGCCATCTTGTCTTTCTGCACTGCTACCAGGCTCCATTGGCTGAGTGAGTGAATGTAGGGTCACCTGTCATGAGTGTGTGCTGGGTCAGCAGTGGCTCTGTTGGCAATACAGTCTTCTCTCCCTGGTAAGGCAAGGGAAACCCTGAGGATAACAATACCTCGTGTACCTGCTACGTGGTAGTGATTGATTAATGCTAGCTAGTATCGGTAATAGTTCTCCTGGAAAGTATTACGTCAAACAGGCTCAGAATACAATGAGACCTGACATCCATCCTTACTTACTAGCTGCTTTAATTGCCTAAAAACCGTAGCTAAAATGCAGTGGTAGATTAAACATTAAGACTACATCTTTATGGTTTGAATAGAGGCTCCTTTTATAAGTGTTACAATTTAAATTTGTCATCATCTTTAGATCACAGCAGTGAAGCCTTAATAGTGAACAGTTTCTGAATTCCAGACCCCACTAACTTTGAAATCCAAGTGCTTCCTGGCGCTTGGTGGCGGGACTTACTTGGTGCTGCGCGGTCTGTGAGCTGCCGTCACGCCCGGTTCCTCTCGCTGCTGGGCGCCTGGCGGGACGCGATCCTTAACATTGAGGCGCGAGTGCCCAAGTCCTTCCAATGACTCCGGGGACGTTGCCTCATGTCCTACAGCGCCAGAGGCCTGGCGGGGCATCGACCCTCGTCTGCCGGACAACGGGGACAGCAAGGTCCCTGGTGCCGCCGGATCCTGCTCGCCGGACCCTGCTCCGGAGTGGCCCGTCCGACCGGTGCCTACCGTGGCCGGCGGTGTGCAGAGCAGCCTGCAGGGTCCCCAGGTCCCCCAGGCCAGACAGCAGCTCGCCACGGCGGAGATGAGGTGCACGGGGGCCCTTTTTGCTGCCATGCTGTCTGTCCTGCTAATGAATGAATGGATCTTGAGATCCAAGACGAACTCATTATCCCCACCCATCTCAGTCCCGTTTTATGACAGCACCTCCATTCTTCCCTGCCAAGAACCCAGAGTCAGCCTGGCATGGTGGCGCACGCCTGCAATCCCAGGACTTGGGAGGCTGAGGCAGGAGGATCGCCACGAGTTCCAGGCCAGCCAGGGCTACATAGTTCAAGGGCAGCCTGAACTACATAGCGAGACCCTGTCTCAAAACAAAAAAAGAACCCAAAGTCGTCCTGTCCGCCCCGTCCTAGTTTCTTGAGCTGATCCGGAGTCCAGCCCCGCGGTGACCCCGGAGCTGCCCCGCCGACACCCCCACCCCGCGCCCTGTTTCACAGCCACATCCTTCTCCCGGAGTGCGGGTGCTCACCCGTCCTGGTCTACGCCTTGCCAGAGTGCTTTGTAAAATGAGCATGTGACTGGGTCATTTGTGTTTAGCAAAGTCCCATAGCTCCCTGTTCCCCTTAGGATGAAATTTAGCGCACAGGAAAAGAGAATGGTAGATTTATACCTGATATTTTTGCCAAAAGGCAGTACCATAACATATCAAATGCCTGGAGAGAAAATAATCATCATCCTAGAATTATGTATCCAGTGAAAAAAATCTTTCAAGAACTGTGTATCCACTGAAAATATCTTTGTAGAATGAGAATTAAATAATGACATTCACAAATACAAACACTAAGACTTTGTCCCTCCCTAAGGGGAATTCCAATGAAGGAATTTCGGAGATGGAGGAAGATGATCAGACTGAGGTCTGTTGCAATACGGAAGAAAGAACAATGAAGACCATTGATAATATAAAATAGCAACTGTCTTCTGGATAAAAATATAATTAAAATACGCAATAGTCGTGGCATATAAACTTGGCTGAGTGGAGGTACCGCATTCTAAGACCTGACATTTTTCAGGAAGAAAGTGAAGACGGGGGCGGGGATTTAGCTCAGTGGAACCGCACCTGCCTTGAAAGCCCAAGGTCCTGAGTTCAATCCCCCCCGTACCAAAAAAAAAAAAAAAGAAAGAAAGAAAGTGAAGTCAGCTGAGCTGAAAATCCAAGTTGCCATCACTAAGAAAAACAGCAACAGAATGGGAATACAGTGTATGATATTTATCTAAATTATTGGAATAAAAAAACCAACCCAAGCAATCCTGAGGCCAGCAGGAAAAAATAAATACAACTGGTGGGACAAAAAAGATGATAGGTATTCACTCAGAGATTCTGTAATTGAGTAAGTACAAGTGGACTGAATGTTGTGGTTAATACACAAAGCTTAGCAGACTGCATAAATTCCAACTGGGTGCCATTTGGATCGCTGCTATTTCCCAAACATACAGATACTAAATGATTGAAAGTGTGTGGAGGAAAATGGCATGCAAAAGCTAAGTAAAAGAAGGTGAGTGCGGTTTTTTTTTTAATATATGGGAAGGATCACTAGAGACAAAAAGGGTCACTTCATAGAGAAAAGGATACAATTGACCAGGAGGGTAGGACAATTTCAAATTTGTATCCAAATACTAAAGTCATTCAAGGAAACATAAAGAATAGAACTACAAGAAATAGACAACCACAATTATAGACCATGGATCCAAATTATAGATTTTAAGACACATTCCTCTGTAATCAGCAGAATAAGCAGAAAAAATATTCCTAAGGTTAGATTTGAACAATGTCATTAATAAACTTGACGATATTTACAAAAAAAAAAAAAGTGCTTCCTGACTGGAAGATGTGCTTGCTGTTGGAACACTGTGAGAAGGAGACTTAGGTAAACACGGAGCTGGCCCACCACACACTACCTCCTCATGCCTCCCCTGCTCACCAGTACTGGTCTTACTCCTTGCCCTTTGAATGAACAAGTGGTTCTGAACTTTTTTCTATGTAGAGTTGGAACTTTGTTTCACAGGAGTAATTAGTTGTCTCAGAAAATTGTTTTAAATTCTGTGGTGCCCAGTTGTAATTGTTAATATAAATATCAGCAATTTTTTCCACAACATTTTAAAAAGTTACTTTCTTCTGTAAACATATTATAAATCCATGAATGTCATAATTGGAAACGTTTATGTAACATTAATATTTAAGTTTTAAAAGCTACTAGAGCTACTAGAACTAATGTTATGTTTGTTTCCTTCAAATGCAAGTAAGTAGGATTTCTGGCAAACATCTCACCCAGTATGTAGTATGTAGTATATAGGTATGTGTGTATGTGTATTTATGTAGATATTTGTGTGAAGCCTTGCATATGCTGGTCAAGTACTTTTACCAGTGATATGCATTCCCCAGGCCTAGTACTTTTTGAAACTTTAAAAAAAAATTTACAAATCGTAAGTGCGGAGTTTGATAAATTTTCACAAAGCGAACACAGCCACTTAGGTAATAACCAGATCATCGCTGCCATACCAGTGCTCCCAGCGCAGAGGAGGAGGCTTCTGGGTCAACGTAGCACCACTCCCAGTGCAAAGGAGGTAAGCCACGTGGACACCAGCAGCAGCCCCCACTTCCTCAAAATGAGAAGTCACATAAATAAGCCTCAAAACCAGACTTTCAGATCACCTCCGGCAACCCCAAAGGGAAATGAGACGGAACACTCTGATACTCAGCCCCCTGGACTCCCTGAACTGGCAACAAAAGAGGATCAGGGAAAAAGGAAATCAGAAATAATTTCTCAGATAAGAGCAGTGATTGTGCCCATAGTGCAGGACATGATTAATAAATCTAGAGCAAACACAGAGAAAAAAATAGAGGACCTGAGGAACATGATGGAATCCCAACATAGGAAACAAATGGAACCCATAAAAGAGATGCAAACAGATTTCCAGGAGATTAAAAACTCCATTGAAAGTCTTCACAGCAGAATGAGCCAATGTGAGGA
>NW_004624884.1:1172204-1227728 GCF_000247695.1 Heterocephalus glaber
GGAATTAATATGAGAAAATGGAAAAATGGAAACAAAGTCTTTGTAAATAGGGAGGGATGGAGGGGTTGAAGGGAGGGCAGGGGAAGGGGAAAAATAAAGAACCAAGAGAGACTATGTAAAGGTGCAAATTTCCAATGATGAATGTCATTATATTGTACACCTAAAATGTACCAATAAAATAAAATTTAAAACAATAATACCCAGACTGAGAAACAGGATGTGATCACTACCCACCCCCTTTTCTCTTACTTATTAGCGCATTTATAGCACACGCTTGCCTTCCTCTGTGCGGTTGGTGCATGTACGTGACACATCTTCGTTCCTTTTTCATCCCCTTTCCCTGCCTTCCCTCCCGGCCCCCCATCCCTTCATTCCTTTTCCGTTTGAGAAAGACCTATCTCCCTACTTTCTGTTACTTGTTATTTTGCTCTGTATTCGTAATTCCCCTGTAAGAGAAACCATGTAATATTGAAGCTTGTATGTCCCATTCTTTCACTTAACGTTATGGTCTTGAGGTGGATCCATTTTCCTACATATAACTTTAAGTTTACCTTTCTTCATGGGAGAGTAGTACTCTATTTTGTGTAAATATCACATTTTCTTTATACATTTGCCTGTTGATGGATGGAAATATAGGCTGTTTCTAAGATTTAGCTATTATGAATTGTGCTGCTATAAACATGGTTATCTGTGCATCACTGCAATATGATGCTTTCAACTCTTTAAGGAAAATACCTAGAAGGGGAATATCTGGGTCAGATAGAATTTGAGTTTTAGTTTTTTGAGGAATGTCCATACTGGTATCCATAGTTGGTTGTACTAGTTTACATTCCCACCAACAATGTAGAAGGATTCCTTTTTCCTTACCAGTGTTTCTTATTATTTGATGTATTGATCGTAGCTATTCTTTCTGGAATAAGATACAATCTAAGTGTTCTTTTAAGTTTTCTGCATTTCTGTAGTGGCCAATGATGTTGAACATTTTTTTATGTATCTGTTAGTCATTTGTACTTCTAAGAAGTAAGCCAGAGTAAGCCTCTCTTTCTTTAAGTTGCAGGATTTCTGTATTTCCTTCCAGTGATACAAAAGTGACTAAGACACTTGAGTCTCCCTGAATGTGCCTTTCAGATCTGAGGGCGCAGCTGTCTCTTCCAGCCACACCCATCCCTGGCTCCCCGGCCAAGTCTGACTCTACCATCTCACGTAAGCCAGGTCCACATTTCCAGTGCCTGCCAGATCCTGCCAGACTGAAGGACCTGGGCTTGTCCCCAGGCACCGTAGTGACCATGTGCCCCAGGGTTTCAGCTTGAGGCAGCTCCCTGGGGTGCTCTGCAGTCAGGGGTCTCCAACCTGAGCCCTAGCCCTGCAGTCCTGCCCTGTGGTGACTACCCACCGTGGGAGCCACTTGAGGTCTCACCAGCTAGGAACACGGGGATCCTGGCAGCCTCAGCCATAGGCCCCGGTCCAAGGGCAGCAAGTGGTTGATTGTAACTTGGCCTAGGTTGCAGCACGGGGTCAAGCTGCCCCCATGGGTACTGGCTTCACCCTAGGCCAGCAAGGTACTGGGGAGGAACACAGCAGCCCATGGGCCAGCTATATCTCGCACAAGGCTGGGTGTGTGGGGAGCTGTGGAAAAGGGAGGACGGGATAGGAGCAGCGGAGAAAAGGAGGGAGGAAGGAAGGAAGGAAGGAAGGAAGGAAGGAAGGAAGGAAGGAAGGAAGGAGCAGTGGAAAGTCTTGTACGAGGCCAAGACCTGGCCCCACTTTGCTGCCATCCCTCCTGCTGGGTGCTAGCAGAACACAGGATCCCTGCACTGTAGGCGGCTGTACACAGCCAAGTCTGCTCCTCCTGGGATCCCAGGCCCAGGGTGTCTGGAGGACAAGGAAGGGACTGGGCACGGAGGTCAGGCAACGTGACAGATTGGGACTGAACCAGAGTGGCCTAGTTCGCCCTGGGGCAGTGACTGTGGAACACAGTCTGTGCATTTCCCAAGGGTCCAGCTAGGCTGCCAGGTACTCATGGTACCCATTCCTACCCTGCCCTTGTGGCACTAGGAAGGCATCTTTATTGATCAATACAAGGAAGCCCTACCAACATCCACACAAGCACCGGAGCCCACACATCAGGGATACCCCCTGCCACTCTGTGGGTTCCACAGCACCTGCTCCTGCCCTTGCTATACCCCCTGCCACAGTGCTCACCTCCAACAGGGACCACACCCGAAGAACAGCTGCTGGCAGAGACCAAAGGGAGCTGCCTTTGCAGGAGTCATGGCGAGCCTGAGCTCTCCCTAACTTCTATACACTGATCCTGTGCCTCAGTGTATCCCCTTGTGGCACCAGGTAAAAATCCCACCTCATAGCCTGCGGGAGGCCATCATACCTGGTTAAGTGGGGGCAGTATGTGAAGTGCGGCCCAGAGACGCTCTTGACCCAGGTCTTCTGCCTCAGGAAAGACACCAGCATCCATCGGGCCATGGTCAGGCCAGCCTTCTGGAGAGGACCAGGTCCTTTGCCTGGGGACGTCCCAGGCACAACAGTGGAGGCTCTCAGAGCACTGGTGTGCACAGGTGTGAGAGGAAATTGGGGTAGCTGTGCAACATGAGGGACTTGGATGAGACCCCAGGGAACAAGCATGAACATTGGACTCCTTTCCGAAGCTGCCCACCCGGAGAGATTTGAGCTTTGCGGTGAGATACAGGACTAGAGTCAGGACACAAGGTCTCTGGGTTTTGAGGCCATTGATGCTGTATCTGCAGCAGGAGAGGGGTTGCCAGGTTGTAAGTTAGAACAGCCTAGGAGAATGGGAGTGCTCCAAGGACCCTGAAGTCAAGAACAAGGATTCGGTCTTCCCACCTCCTGGCTCCCAGCAGGAGTTGTTCTGCAAAGTCGTTGGCTGGGAAGCTGGAAGTCAGACCTAGAGTTGGCGCTTGCTGCTGGGGAGGAGGAAGCTGCTGGCACTCACATCCCTTCAAGCTGCTTCTTTGATTCAGATGAGGGCCTGCAAAGAAGACCAGAGGAGCCGCGTCAAACCCGCCAAAGCTGACGAGCTGGTCTTCTGGGAGACCCAGACTAAATTTTGCTTATTAAGATAACATTATAAGCTGGGCGTGGTGGCACGTGCCTGAAGTCCTAACACTCTAGGAGCCAAATGAGGACAGCAAGTTTGAGCCCACCTTGGACAACTTAGTGACTTAGCAAGAACTTGTCTCAAAAAATTTTAAAAGGGCTGAGGATATAGCTCGGTGCAAAGGCTCTGGTTTCATTTTCCAGTGCTGAGGAGGGAAAAAAAACCCCACACATTATACTGCTACATTCTCCACAGCTGTGTTCCCATCCACCACTTTTGAACACCATAGTAGGAAGGAGCGTAAACTGGAATGTGATCCCACACTCTGGGATGTGCCCACCTCGGCCTGTGATGATCAGGCTTCCCCGTGTGAGTGTGCAGAAGTCCAGTACCACCCTCCTGTCCCCTGTGTTCTGGGAGACAGTGCTAGGGAGTTGCTAGATACTTGCTGGGAGTAACAAACTTGTATTCCTTTCCTCCCCTGGGTGTTTACTGGCTTTGCACTCACCAAGGGGGCAAACCTACTCTTCCTTTACAGTTTCTTAACAAAGTCAGAAAAAGAAAAGATTCGAGGCTATGTGGGCTACTGAGGGTTTACCAAGATTGTCCAGCCTAATCCTAGAAACAAGCCTGCCGTTATCCAGTCTCAAGGGGGTGAAGAAAGTGAGGTTCCAGAGTGATCCAGAGTTCTGAAGGTTCTGGCAGAGGTGGCTCAGCTCACAGGCACTCACCTGTCCGTCACAGGTGTGCTGTGACACTGCCTTCTTCCAAGTCAGTGCCCTCTGGGAAGGTGTGGGGTAGGGCAGGCGCCTGCCGCCCTTGACTGTGCCCTGGAGATGGCTGTCCCTAAGGAGGTTCCCCAGGGCACCCTTCAGGCCTCTCCTGTCTGCCTGGCCACCAGGAGGGAGCCTGGCAGCCACACAAAGGAGGGGAGGAGCCCAGTGCAGCCTTCCCCGTGCAGACCCTCCAGCTCCTGCCAAGACCATGACCGCCAGTGTGGCTCTTCAGCCCCTTCATCCCAGGACATTCTCCTCCTCACTGCCCAGCATCCTTCCTGACCCTGGGTGCACACTCCAGGGGAAAGATCCCCATTGCACAGGGCATGAGAGCAGTTTGGGGGAGTGTTGGCCCTGGAAGGTGTCAGCTCATGACAAGGGACACGGGCTGGTATGAGGGCCTTAGTTGATACATAAGTGTCCACCTTGCAAAATCTGGACTCTCTTTGGCCAAAGCTGACTGTGAACTGAGCCCCAGAAGCTCAGTTCTTTGTGGCGAACACAAACAATAGGAACTTTCCCTCTATGCAGACCAGGGAGCCACCATGCCAGCGGTACAAGGGCAGACTCCCCCTACCCACCTGAGCCTTGCTGGGAACTACAGGGGACAGGGCTGCCTGCACCATGCCTGGCCCTGACTTGGTGGTGTCCCTGAAGTCCCCAGCTCCCCGTTCACCACTGTGGCCGCTCTGCCATGATTGAGGGAAACAGCAGAACACAGGGTGCCCTGGCTACCCAGCACGGGTTCTGTCCCAGACACCCCCGCCCTGGGCTCGCCCCTTCCTCATGCCAGTTGGAGCCGCCTCTACCTATGCTTGCTACATGGTGCACTGCTCTGCTTCCTGGGGGCTCCATGGTGGTGCCAGCAGTGAAAGTCACAGCCATGGCCACAGCCACACACAGTGCTAGGGCACAGGTCTGAGTGGTCAGAGGGAGCTGTGGCCAAGATGACCCCAGGTGTGAGCGGGCTGCAGCATAAGGCTCCACTGGGATGCCCCAGGGAGAGGGCAGCTCCTTCCTGGTACAGCAGGGAGTCAAGGGGAAGCAGCAGGTGTCCCCTCCCTTGCATGGATCCCCATCATCCTACATGGCGTGCCATCCGGGGGTCCAGGGAGTGTGAATCCCATTGCTTCCCAGGTTCAACCCTGCATAGGTCATAACACACCAGCTATGCTGCTGCTACTTCTGCATACCCATCCTCCAGTGAGCCAGGGAATCATGGTAAGGGCCAGGGTCGCAGGGGTAGCACAGCTCATGGGACACCCTTAGGGAAGCTTGTGACACGTACAACACCAGGCCAAGCGCAGTTCCAAGCACAGCACCTGCTCAGATCTGCTGGCCCCCGGGGTGGTCTCCATGGGGGTCCTGGAGACTCAAGGATAGGTTCCGCTGAGTCCTGTAGTTTAAGCAGGAGCCCTCAGCACGATAAGATTCCAGGCTGAGTAAACGTGTGTGCCTGAGGGCTGGCAGTGAGGGACTGTGTGGCTTCTGACCTGACACTTGAAGTGCAAGGACCATGGGCCAGAAGCTGGGTACCTGCTGCATTTGCTAAGGACCTGCCTGCGCACGAGTTGGTCAGTGCCTGAGTGCCCTGCTCAGGAGGCCGTAACCACAGTTGCCAGGGAAGAGGGCTGCAGGTGGGGCTCCGTAGGCTCAGGCTGGAGAGGAGGGGCTGGGGCCAGGTGGAGGACGCCCCTCTGGGTTCTGAGGAAGGCCCATGTGGGGATAGGGGCTGAGGCTGAGCTGGTCCATGCTTCTAGGGCACTGCAGGGTGGGGACAAATTCCACCTGGGAGGGTCAGGGCTGAAGTTCAGTTCCCAGGAGGACCCAGCGAGCACTGGGGTGCTGGGTGCTGTCCTGAAGACACTGCGGGCCCTGGGTCCTCAGCCACGTGGCTGGCGGCTTCTGTACCTGCATTTACTATGAAAGGGGGTCCTGCCCCGCCCTCAGGCAGCCCGGGAAGGCTAGGGGCCCAGGGAGCACAGAGGAGGAAGGAGCGGCCTTGTCCAGATGGGTCTGCCCAGCTGGCCTGTGGCTTGGGGGCTCACATTGCCCATCTGAGAAGTGAGCTTGGAGGGCCCTCGGGGACCAGCTGCTCCTCCACCCTTCCCAGTCCCCTGTGCAGAGCCTGCCTTGCAGTTCCAGGTACAGCCTGTGCTCCAGAAATGAGTCTCTGCCCTGCACCCAGAACCCTGCAGGGGCTGCACCCCCAGGGAGGTGTGTCCACCTCCCAGCAAAGCACCTGTCCTTAGCTTACCCTTGTTGCCTGCTCTGGCCAGGCACACAGCCATCTAGATTGAGGGTGGCCCAAGCTCACCATACCCAAGGGCTATCTCTAGCCTTCTGGTGCTTTGCCACAGGCAGCTGCTGTCCCAGGGCCCAGCAGCACACTGTACCCTGATCTGCTAACTAATTGGTTATTTAGTATGCCAAGTTAAGTGTGCACCTGCACTCCCTTGACATCCTGCCTCTAACATACACCCTGAACAAGGTTTTCTGTTTTGATTATTGTGTGGGGAGGCAGAGTGCTTCTCCGGTTCCCTTTCTTTCCCTCTCATATAATGATGTGGAATCACTTCCTCCATGCCCACCTTCATAATTCTCGAAGTATGCATACCATCTGTGTGTCAGGGAGCTTTTGGGTGAGATTTTCATGAACTTCAGCTTATTAGGCTGTAGAACTCACAGGTTTTATATCTTCATATTTTAGAAATGGTTTTGGGAAGTAATCCCAGGTAGCCACTGGCTGTAATATGAAATGCATAGTGTATCTAGCAGGTGTATCTAGCTGTGTGAGGTAAAATGGTCATACTGGAAGCCAGTTTCCCTGAGTAACTGCAGAGTAGTCAGTGGCTACATTATGTACATTCACTTACATACATTTCTAGGAAATGAGAACACATCTGTGTGACAGAAGGCTGGGCAGTCCTTGCTTGAGAACAGGGGAACAGGAGAGGGAAACTTGGAAGGGAGGGCATATGAAGTGGGAAGAGGTTACACTTTTGAGAGTGACAGATAATGTTGGTTTTCTTCGTTGTGTTCATGGCTTTATTGGAATATGCATAGATCAAAACTTAACCAAATTCTATACTGTAATTATATGCAGTTTGTTTTATGGCTGTTTTATTTTAAAGTAACCATATAAAAAAGTGAGGCACAGTAGTGGGTTCCAATTAGTTTAGCAGACAAGAACAGAAAGTCTAGTCCAGCATGGGGTGTGTTCGTTGAATTTTTATAGTTTATTTCCACAGATGGTTGTGAGGGTGGCTGCTTCCCAAGCTCTTCCCTGGACAGAGTAAATCTGCATAAAGTCTACCTCAATACATCACCATCCATAAATGGCAGTTCTTCCCCAGTAGTTGAGTCAAAGAGCAAAGAAGAAGCACGAATACAGGCAGATGAACAATAATCTGGTTTTTATGTATATAATACGGAAAAATATAAGGGCCATTGAGGCAAACAGATGAGAGGAACAGGGGCACCAGGAGTGTGGTGGGTGTGAGGCCAGGCCCAAGCTAGCAGAAACTGGGCAGGAGTTCAGAAGAACCAGGTTCATGGTCAGGCCAGAGAAGGGTGTCGGACGATTGTGCAGCTCTCTTCCATCCCCACTGGACGTGCCCACTACCCTGAAGCAGAAGGAGACTGAAAGAAGGAGGGATACCTATGGGGTGGTGTCCACAGCGTCCAAGTCAGGTGGTGCTTGGCCTGTTGGAGTGGGTAGGCCTATTGCTGATGACAGAACTGTTGGGTTCCTCAGAGAGAAGGAGCTGGCATCTTGATGCCCATCTGGGGTTCCCCAAGTAGGCTGAGTTGTAGCTGCTGGGTTTGGCGGTTGGTATGAAGTTGCTCCCAGGTCCTTGCGCTGCATGGGCTTGGGAAGTGGCAATGGCTTGAGTCAAGGCAGTGCTGTCACTCACTCGGCAGGGGGTTCCTGGGCCCAGGAGGTGTACTGTGCTTTGGGCTGCAGTTAATTTTAGAAGCTGGAGGAGACTGGGAGAGGAAGGAGTAGGAAGCAGGGGTGGTGTCCATAGCTTCCAAGTCAGAGGCAGGCCCGGACTGTGACAGTTCACAGGCTTTGCCCATTAACATGATGGCATATGTGGTCTGAGTAGGACAGGGCAAGTAGAGGGGCTGTTGGCAGACAGGCTGATTGCTCTTCCCCATGCATCAAGGGTCCCAACAGAGGAGAGGTGCAGGGATGGGGAAGTTGGGGAGGAGAGGTTGGGGGGTGCAGTCGACCTGGGGACTGGGTGTTACTGGCTCATCTCTGTTGGGTGTGGCAGAAGGCAGAGGGACAGACAGGGTGAGAGGCCCAGCAGCCTTCTGTGCTGGGGCAGAGCTGGTAGGAATATTGGGGACCAACCGGGTGTCACTGGGATGGTGCAGGGTGTCTGCTGTCCCTGTGGCAGGTTGGGAGAAAGAAGGCCCAGGCCTGCGTGCAGTACCATCTGTCACTGACTCTTGAGTTCCCCTCCAAGCCCCGTTTTCTCCTCCAGTGTCTTGCTGTCCTTTTGACTGCCTGCTCCCCTGCTGGCTGCCCAGGTTTTCCTTGGGAGTTGCACTGTTGTGGCAGAGCAGAACCGTTCAGTGTTACAGACAAGTGCTACAGCTCCCTGTCACAGTCAAGTGCTACAGCACTGTGTTACAGCTCCAGCACTTTGAAGACTCACCTTTTATTAGCAGGCTGGCTCAGAGGAGTTTGCACCCTCAGAATTCTCAGCACCTAGATGCAGTGAGAGTCTTTATGTGCAACTGGGGAAGGAAGTTGAGAGGAACCTTTTAGGATGGAGGCCTAGCTAGAAGGGGGAAACTTAGGTAGAAACATCAAGTACTAACAATTACATTGTTTGAACAAAACACTTTTGATACATTGAGCCCGAACACCTTGCAGCGGAAAGTGTTACACCACTGTGACAGGTCATCTTAGGAGGAAAACAGAAGCAAACATGAGGGCAAGCCAGAGGCTTGTCCTGTTGTGCATTGTTGCTTCTTCCTCAGCATGGGGACGCTTAGGAGCTTGCTGCCCCAGCAGGGGCAGGGCTGGAAGCACACATGCATTCCTCTTGCCAGGCCCGTGACTCCAAGCTCTCGGTGGTGGACAGCTGGCTGGCTTGGCTGGAGGCTTTTCACCCTGGGAGCCTGAAGAGCGAGTCTGATGCCGTCCATTCAGTGGCTGCTTCTGGGACTTCTGCAGTGGAGAGCGACCTGGGACTGCAGCGGGGGCACTGGCGTGTGTCTCAGGCTGCCCTAGGTGGGAGCTGGGTGTGGCCTGGCCGTCAGACAGCAGGGGAGATGCCAAAGGCCATCTCACCAGAAGTGTTTTTCGAGAACTCAGGATGGAGCTTACCCTCCTGAGGCCCAGGACCGCCCAGGATGGTTAAGTCTCTCTCGGTCTCTGTGGGCCTAGGCGGTGCCACAGCCCCGGAGCTGGGCGCACCTCCATCCTGCTGGTCCTGCACCTTGTTTCTTCCTGACCCCGTCCCCGCCTTCCTCCTGCAGCTCCTCCTCTTCCATCTCCTCTTCTTCTTCCACCTCTTTGTCCTCTTTGTCTTCTGCTCCCCTTCCTCCTCCTCCATCTCCTTTTTCATCCCCTTCTCCCCCCTTTGCCTCCCTCTCCCTCCTCTCTCTCCTCCCCTCTGTTCCGTCCCCAGGCTGCACCGGAGCCCACTCTGATATCTTCGGGGGAGGACGAGGTGACCGAATGTCTTGGGTCCCGCAGGTTGGGCCGGCGGACACCTGGGTCTGGGTCACAGAGGAGGGATCCCGATGGCTCATGTTCTGGAAAGTCCGACCAAGTGAGAGTCGCGGGTTTTGTGCGTGGGTGGGTCCCCCGTCCCCCGCCCCCCCCCACCAGCAGCAGAGCAGAGGGGTGCCACGGGAGCATGGGGGTGGGGAGCAGTGCGCGGCCCTGGCCGGGGCTCCTGCGGGTAGGGTGGTAGGAGCAGTGGGTGGCTCGGAGCGAGTTGCAGGCCTGGCGAGACTGCACGGCTGGGCGGGGCCGAAGCTTTCTGAGCCAGGTGCCCGTAGAGGCTGTGAGCAGCTGTATTGCCAGTGCTGGGCCTTGTGCCATCCGCCTTTGCCCTGTGAGGAGCAGGGCAAGGGGCAGCTGCAGTGAGGCCCAGGGGGAAGGGTGCGTGGGCTGGGGTCAGGAGGGCCATGTGTTCGGACTGAGCACCGCGGGCCGGTGTGGGCGGCACCTTCCTGCTCCTGTGGGCACCGTGGCCCAGCATGCTGGAAACTCCATATGCGAGGGCACCCAGATCCGCCAGGTCCCTCTGAGTCCTCCACAGAGACTCGCGTCCGTGCCACCCCGCAGCTCCAGTCGGTGCCCTAGCTGAGTGCATGCTGCAGCACTCCTCGGTTCACAGTGATAGCGCAAGCAGACTGCCAGCCCAGGCTGTGCGACTCCAGGGCACAGGCGTGGCACTGTGGTGCCTCCTCATCTTACGCGCCACGGATTACTGTTCTCTGCCTCTGGTACTCAGGCCTGGAGCACTGTTTCTGTGTATAATGAACTTGTGCCCTGCTAGAAGGTCACCTCCTAAGGTAACTGAGGCTGCACTGGCCCTGAGTTTCTTAGAAGATTGGCAACAGCAATTGTCAGCAGCGCTTCATCCCTGATTGTCTTCAGAGTTAACCTAGCAGCCCAGATTTCTTTTCTATTAAATTTGAAGGATCCAAATAGGTATAGGTTACACTCTACATCACTTTAGGTCCATGCTGAAATTCACCAGGGCATTATTCCTTTAGATAAGAAGTCCTGATGGAACTTTAGATACCCTAGAACTGAGAGAGGGGACATCATCCAGTCAGGACAAGGAAGAGACATTATCATTCCAGGGGCTTAAGGCCACACCATGACAGGAAGGAAGACCGGACACGCAAATTTCACAACCAAGAATCATAAAAATTAATAATGTATTATTTTTTGTTGAAAAATCTCATGAAAATGCCACTGGGCATATTTAGTATATTACCAGACTGGCTTCAGCACTCTGCTTGGAAGACTGCTTTCATATTCTGAAAACTAATTTAGACTTTCATTCCCCAGAACTTTGGGGTTGGTAGGTCACAGAAGGTTTTGGTCAGATTTAAATTATTTTTGCAAAGATAAGAATTCTAACTTCTCTAGGGACAGAGATGATGCACAGTTAGGGAGTTTTACCATACTTCCTTGATACTGTTTGAAGAGAGTTCAGTACAAAACAAGATTTTGTTTCTTTGCTCAGTAATAAACTGGTACAAATTTA
Source organism: Heterocephalus glaber (assembly GCF_000247695.1). The sequence continues at coordinate 1,183,301 of NW_004624884.1, forward strand.
GAAACAAATTTCCTACAGGAACTCTGTCAGATTTATTTGAAAATGATTAATTACATTCATGTTATTTTCATTATTTTTACCAAAGAGAACTATTTGATGAATATTTGAGCTTCACTACAATAAAAATGAATTTGGACAAAGATGTCCCATAAAATTCTACCTGTTCAGTGTTTTGTCAATGGGAATAAGTAGATGGGTAGACCACCTTTTTACGAAATGAAAAGTTCTCTTCTTGTCTTGTAGGTTAAAGTAGTATTAGATGCCCACTAGTTCTTTGCAGGTAATTTGGGTTTGCAGAAAAAACATGTTGAGGTAAAATTTGTCAAGGCAAAGTATTTTCAGAAACACTAGTCACAAAGAAAAATATTTTATGGATGGTAGTTTATATTTGTTAGATGAGACTTGATAAATTTTAAATCACCAATCTCCTGTCATACCAAAGAAACCTGGGGGTGCCCAGCATCGCACAGAATTGCAGTGGTGACAGTAAATCACATTAGACTCCTTCTGACTGAACCCTTTTGATCCCTGCAGTCTGGTCTTGATCACCAACCACAGCTTGTAAGTCATATAGTTAATGTGGCCACTCATTAAATGAACTGTTTCCTCCAAAGAATGTTCTCGTTAGTTTGTGTCCGTTTTCCCTTTATTACAAGCAGGGCCCACCGAGCAGACTGAGTGTGCTGCACCTTTTAGGTTTTCTCTTGGTTATTTTGTCCATCAACCTTCTACTCCACTTTTCCTTCACAGAAATGTGTCAAAGTGTTCCCTTGGTTGATGACTTCCACAATCTATTGTTATACTAGTTTGGGTTTTACTACACATTTAACTAGAGTTTCAGTCTGTGTCTTATTGGTTCTAGAATCCAGTGTTTCCATAGGAAAAAAATTGATGGTTAATATCAACAGATGTAAACATTCAACTTTTCTTGAGCAATCACTAAGTATTTAAGATTGGTAATTTCAAATGAGAAAATTATCCCTTTCCCATGGAATTGACTTGAAAATTACTTAAGTAAATGGACAAGAAAATGTAAAGTTTAATGCTCTACAAAAATACTTTGTGTTTGCAATTTATTTCTTGACATGTCAGCTTTACCTGACAGTTATTTACAATATAAGTTTTGTGATAAAGTACCTATTGGTTTACTCTTTTGAAAACCAGATTATATTTGTCAGTACCTCAGTGGAAATGGCATTGTTTGTGAAGATGCTGGATGAGGCCATAGTACAGGTTTCCTTACTCCGTCAGTTCACAATATGTTCATCAGTGGGTTTACTCATGTATTCCTCCTCCTACTGTTGTTGAGGACCTACTACCGGCCAGATATTTTATTCTGAGTATTGGGAATACATTTTCTAGATGCTAATTTTTTTAAGATTTTGTAAGCCATGTACAGTTTCTGTAGCTGCTCCTCTTTTTCTGCAACAACTTCTTCAAATTGTTCTTCAGTTGCACGTCATACTAAACCAGGCAAGGGCTTGGTATGATCTGAGGGCCATTCTTTTTGCCATTTTTTGTTTTATATCTTTATAGAGTAGAAGTTTTATATTTTAGTAAATAACCTGTTTGAAGCTATCATTGGCCTCCCCACAGTGGAAATATCTTCTTCTTTGTAAAAACCAGTCATTACCCAACACCTACACACAATCCTTCTGTGGGAAGATGATGTGCGGCTGGTTGATGTGCTGAGAAGTCATCCAGGAGTGGTCTGGACAGCAGAGACGGAAACCATGCTGCAGATGTTGCCGAGTGGGCAGGCAGTGCAGGGGAACTTGGAGGTGCTGCTGGCCTCTCGAGGCTTCCCTTGCCTTACCTGCTCCCTGCAGGTATTAGATGGATTAGATGGGGGCAGCATAGCATCCTCTGTGCAGCAGCTTCCCTCTGTCATCTTCAAATTTTAACAGCTTTCCCACTTGAATGCTGATATAAATTTTTAAAGAAGTTTTGATGCTAGTTACTACCTTTGTGTTTGTCTTAATGATGTTAATATTTTAATTTTTGTTTAACGGGAAGGTTTTTTTGTATTGAAAAATTGAGTTAAACGTTTAGCATGAATTTACTAAACTTTCTTCCATGTAGTCTTTTATTACACTTACGCATTTCTAGTTTATGTTCCTCATTCTGCATCGTTCTCTAAAATGGGTCATGGACAGCGGTAAAGGAGGAAAAGGTTATTGGTAAGTTTAGGTGTATTGTTCCTAATTTAAGGCTGCAGACTTCTCACCCTCAGCACTGTTGACCTTTTGGGCTGGATAGCTCCATTGCAGGTGGAAATGGAGTGCATTGTAAAATGTTTAGCAGTGTCTCTGGCCTCTAACCAACTAGCTGCCCACAGGACCCCTTGTTCCCCGTGGTGGCTGGGGGGGCGGTGGTCACTGCAGTTGGGGACACTGATTTCAATGAACTCTTCAGCTGTAGTTAGTATAGAATCCAGTTAATGGTGCAGGCCCTGGAGTCAGAGCCAGGGTTGAAGTTCCAGACCTTCTTTGGCCAAGTGACAACCATTCTGATGCTCAGATTTCTCATATCAAAGAGGTACAGTATAACATTACTCAACTCTTAGTTTGGAATAAATGAATCAATACATGTAAAATTCTTGGCCCTAAGATTTTTTGTCACTACCTATAAAAATACCGGACATGATGTTACATCTTCATATCTTTTTCTTCACATCGTAGGATGGAGCCTACGGGGAAATCACAAGTGAGAAAATTTCCTAGCAGATTAATCTTCATTTTCAAAAGTTGCCTTGCCATGTCCTCTCGCAGGCACCCTGGTGAAATGAATGGATCTGAGTTCTCTGACGTGTTCCTGCTCCTGTAGAATTCAGTGCTGCTCAGCAGAAGCTGTCACTTTACATTGGGCTTTATGGAAAGAAAGGGGGCTGCTTTACAAATTGACTTTTGGTGTGGGATTATCTGTTTTCGGTTTGGATAGAAGGGATGGCCTCAGTTCTCTGGGCCTCTGTTGTGCCAGGGCTGGTTGTGCATTTCAAGACCTGCATCTCCAGCCCGGGACAGGGTAGTGAGGAGCCTGCAGGTGCCTGGAGAATAGGGTGGGAGTAATGCCGACCCTCTCTACAGTCTTTTTGGCGGATGCTCCCTACACCCTGAGTTCAATCTGTTATCTGATTTGACAAGGATAAATTTTTTTGGAAAAACTTTGGTTGTGGCGGTGGTTGCTAATCTCATGGAATCTTTTTTAAAAAGCAGTGTTGAGAGAAGGGGGAAGCAAAAGAAACAGCAGAAGTTATATAAAGGGGGGAAAGTTTCCCTAAATCTAAGAATGGAGAAGAGGGAGCTGTGAGCAGTTACCAGTCACATGAATGAAAACAGACTTGGAATAGTTTAAATCAGCAAAATCTCTTATCTGATCCTACTGCATTACGCTCTTCAGTTTGTAGGTTAAAAAATCCATAGGAGCTCATCCCAAACAGGTTCATGACAACTGTTCTTTAAAATTTTATCACCCTTCTTAAAGAATGCACTTCAGTAAAACCACTAAAATTTTGATTCAGAAGCATATATTAAGCTAATGTGAACTTTTAAAAGGGATTCAGCTAACTCTTCTCTCAAATAATTGACCACAGTTGTCCTTGAAATCCATGGGGATCAGATCCGGGGCTTCCTTCGGGTACCAGAACCCACAGGTGCCCAAGTCCCTGATATAAAATGGTGTGGCACTACATGGAGCCTGTGCACTTCTTCACATATGCTTTACACATCTCTGGATTACGTCTGATAACTATTGCAAAGCAGTGGTTGTGAACAGTTACCGCAAGGCAGCCTTAGCAGGTTATACCTGCATGTGGGTTCAGGGTGGTGCTTGGCAAACCAAGTTTTGATTTTGGAACTTGCTGATAATGGTGGGTTTTTTGTTATTTGTTTTTTGTTTTTTGAAACAAGGTTTGCCCATATAGCCCAGGCTGGTCTTAAGCTCAGGATCTTCCTGACTCAGCCTCCCAACTGGTACGATTGCATTTGTACCACCATGCCCAGCTAAATTTGTTGTTTTGTTGTTGACTGTTTCTGATCTGCAGTTGGTTGAATCCACAGGTACAGAAGGTGGGATGTATATGATTTGCTCCTGGCTTTTTTGACTTTTTGTTCATGTTTCCAGAATGTTGTGTAAGAACGATTCTGTGCTTATTTTTCCCAGTGTGAAAACTGAGGCCCAGAGTTTCAAGACCTTTCTAGGATTGCTTGGTTGCTTGAGCCTCAGGCTCTTATCTCTGTTAAAATTTGTGTTGGTGTTAGGGTCTTAACTTGGTTTGAGAAGTTAGTGAAAGTCATTTTGCGACCTCTTGTGCTGAGCAGTAGTAGTTTCTTGACTTTGTGGGCCCACATGTGGCACTTAGGAAGTTGCACCTGAGTGGTAGGGATTTTTATTGCCTGGCACAAGGGGTGCTGGCTGTGAGCACAGTTTACTTCCAGGGATGGCCCAGCATTTGCCAGCATGTCTCTGCCTGTCTTTCTGCTAGGGTGAGCCCTTGTTCCTGGTCTCAGCATCTGATCCTATACCCATTTCTGACCTTCCACTCTGCTGTCCTCTCTGCCTTTGGCCACAGCCCCAGTTCGGCCTCACTCTCTAAGCAGGAAACCAGAGAGCATCCTTACTGCTTTCTTTCCTTCACACCCTGTCCCCAGAGGGATCCCCAGACTCCGCACAGCCTGCTTCCACTCTGACCAGGACCCCAGCTGTCCACACTTGTGGTGGATACAGATTGATGGATGGATGGATGAATGAGCCCTAACAGTTTTCCTTTCACTCCATGCCAGAGAGTAGTTGTGTGTCTCAGTCTGACGTGACTTAAGTGCTAAAGGTGCTTTAAAGGCAGCTGGAGTTCTCCTTCATCTGCCTGCGTGTCTGTGCAGTGCATCCCCTCAGCAGTAAAAACCCTTGCCCACTTCTCCCTCAGGCACCAGGGAAGCCCCAGCTCAGGGAGTGGCACACGGTCATTCACTGAGTGACCTCTGCACCTTTCTGGCCTCCTTCCTCCCCTGTACCCTGCTTCTCTGCTTCAGAATTCAGTGTGTAGGTATCTGCAAGGGGTTGCCATGTTTCAGATTTGTCCTTTGTGTAGGTGAAAATCACGACCAACCATCGTCCTGTGGTTAGACTTGAGGAGCCAGCTGTGTGGAATTAAACCACCCCTTCCCTCGAGGTGTGCAGCCGCGACCCTAATAAACGTATCAGAACGCGCTTCCCACCGGTAGAAATTTGATCTAAAACCATTAACTGGATGCTCATTAATTGAATGCTTTCCCTTGACACATGTTTCTATGGCTTTTAAAAATATTTTAGGCATCTGTGCAGAGGAAAGGATGAATATACAAACATGAGGAAAATAAGGCTAGAATATGAGCACTCTCTCTTTGTTCTTTTAACCATCCCTGTGAAAAGTGTGCTCCTGAAAGTTTGCCGAGGCCCAGTCTTGACGAGGTCTGCTTGTATGATGGTGGGTCTTTGTATCTCCTTGGTAGGGATGAGGGTGTGGAGAGACTCAAACTGGAGCCCTGGGGGAGAGCTCGTCTTCCTGGCCCTATTTCTTTTTTCTTTTCTTTCTTTTCTTTCTTTTTTTTTTTTTTTTTTTGTACCCGAGATGGAACTTGGGACCTTGTGCTTGCAAGGCAGGTGGTGGAACCACTGAGGGGCTCCCAGTTGGTCTGAGGGTAAGGCGGTTTCCATCAGCATCTGTTCACCACAGCAGTCTGGAGGCCAGGTGGGCACTACAGTGCCATACAGCAGGCTTGCTCTATGACAGACCACGTGGCAACCCAGCTGGAAAGGTTTGAGGCAGCAGAAGATTCCTCCTGCTCCTGTCAGAAGAAGCGCTCCTGCCTTGGTTCAGGTCGTGCTGGACTGTGTCTTGGCTGCATCATGTTTTGGCTGTCCAAGAGTCAGATGTCACAGCGCCTGCTCTGTCCGATGGCTCTGCCGTCCGTAGGACACCAGCAGGACCTCTGTCTCCCAGGCTGCAGGTCTGCAGGAGCTGTGGGTGGCAGTGGTTGCTGTCAGTAGACTGGAGTTAGGTGTTCCCTCCGGCAAAGGTGAGTCCAGTAAAGGACGAAAACACTTGAAATGCTACCACTGATTTTTGAGTACAACTTCCAGGGTAGTGGGAGCCAAGCCCAAACCCTAAATCATAAATCATACACACACACACACACACACACACACATTAGAGGCATATTAAATATATACACACACACACTTCTCCAGATGTCTATCTCAACACACCCACCTATTTGTATTTCTTGGAGAGCTCTAAGTAATATGACTGGAGTGGTAAGAGTGGAAATACAGAGAGCTGAACACATTTTTGAGGAAAAAAACAGCAGGACACTTTAGTGGAGCAATTAATGGTAATTAATGGGAGACGATGCCAATCACTAAAGTGGAGGAAGCAGAGAGGAGCCAGTTCAGGGAGAAATTCGAGAGTTTTTGTTTGAGTACTGTTTAGTTTGGGTGCCCATGAAATGTAAGCGGGAGAGTTGAAGACACAGCTGGATATATGTTTCTGGAATTCAGCAGGGTAGAGAGGTAGAAGGTTCAGGATTGAGCACTGGAGAATCTAACTTACTTTCTTTCTTTCTTTCTTTCTTTCTTTCTTTCTTTCTTTCTTTCTTTCTTTCTCTTTTCTCTCTCTCTCTCTCTTTCTTTCTTTCTCCTTTCTTTTCCCTTCCTTCCTTTCTTTCTTTTGTTCGTTCATTCTTTCTTGGGATCAAACTCAGAACCTTGTGCTTTCGAGGCAGGCGGCGGAATCACTGAGCTAAATCTCTGGCTCCGAATCCAACTTTAGTAAAAGACTGAAAAGGAGTGACCAGAAAGGAGGAGTCAAGAAAGCCAGCATCCCCGGAGAGGAGGAGGGTAGCTGCCCACATCAGCCTCTGCTGCATGGTCCCTGAGAGTGTTAAGGGAGGCCACTGCTAGGTTTGGTGGAACAGCAGAACAAGTTGAGCTTGGGGTGGATGAACTTTGCATCAACTCCTTGGAGAAGGTGTGTGGTGATGGGGAACAGCAAAGCTCTGGCAGGGGCCGGTGAGGCTTTGGGTTTCTGGCGCTGCTTCTTTTCCATGTTCCTGTGATGGTGAAAGAGCCCACATTCACACTGGTGGAGTGGACCCCACACAGGGAAGTCGTGGTGGGGGGTGGTTAGTAAGCGACGGAACAGCCCCTGAGATGGTGAGGAGATGCAGCTCATGGGACTGCTGTTGGGAGCCATGGGCTCGGGTTGCAGGAAAGAGGGACCCACTGCAGGGGCTGCGCTGTGGAGGAAGGTGAAGGACTTCCAGCTGAGGATTTTGTTTCTCATCACTATAGGTAGGAATGTGGTGGTGGGAAGGAAATTTGAGGGAAGAAGTATGGAGTGGAACTGGAAGAAAGGTTACTCAAGAAACAAAAGTACAGAATAGTGACCGAGAGCCCACCTGCCTAGAGACGGGCTGGGCTGAGAGTGACACTGGTCTGTTAAGTATTTTGCAAGTCATCTGCACTCAGAGAAAGGAGGGAGTTGGGGTAGTCTGACAAGCAAGACAGAGAGAGCAGGGTTTTTATGGGAGCAGTGAAAGTGGTGAGTGCTTGTCAGTTTGAGGGCAGTGGGGGCCTCTAAGGAGACCATGGTGAGCAGGGGAGGGCATGCCTGGTGAGGTCGGCCTCCTGCACAAGCTGTTTCGCCTCCGCCTTTTCTACACTGACTTTGGTCACTTCTGCACCACGGATTCAGCACTATGTAGTAGCCCTTCGGGCCCTCTGAGGGGCTCAGTGTTGTTCCCCAGGTTTCTTTGCCTAGTGAGGTGCTGGCACAGATTGTTTTACCATCGGGCAGAGAAGTTTCCCTCAGACACTCGCACAGAATCTCTCCAGACCTGTGACCTCGAATTGCTGCTTGGCGAGATGGGCGTCCGCCCGCAGAGTCCTTGACTGTAGCAGAATTGTCTCTAGGATGTCTGTACAGTTTATATTCCTAGCTGCCGTATTTCTCTACATTCTCCCAGACACGTGATACTGTCAGACTTGAGAATTGCTTTGTGAGGGAAACATTTTGTCGACATCCTCATTCCTTCTTCAGAAAGCTCAAGGTTTTAATTTTGATGTAGTCAGATAAATCTGTCTTTCTCACAACTACAACCACCTCCCTTTTTTGTGTCTTGCATTTTTGTGTCTTGTTTAAATAATCTTTCCTGACTCTCATGTTATGGAGATCATTTCTGAAATGCTCTTTTATTAAATTTTAAAGTTTTGCTTCTCGTGGGTAGGATTGTAAACCATCTGGAATTTATTTTGTGAAGATAGTAAGCAACATAAAGATCCAGTTTTCATTTTTCTATGAAAATACGCACTGTTCCCTGCTCTGTCATTAACTGTAATACTTCCTCAGTCACATGTCAGGTTTTTACATAAATTTGATTCCCCCCACGTTATCTTGCCTTGGCCTGTGTAACCCCGAAGGAACCAACACTGCGCTACAGCTTTCATGACTACACCCATGCGAGATGTGCTGGTGTCTGGTAAGGTAAGGGATTTCTTGATTATTCTTGGCTCTTTTTCTCTGTCGGAATTCTGGGGTCAAATTGCCAGATTACAGCAAAACCCATGTTTGGGTTTTGATAAGAATTGCATATAACTAGTAGATTAATTTGGAGTCAACATTATATAGGGTTGAACCTTTGTATCTGTTCACATTCTTAGAGGAAAGTGAGACACCTCAGCATTACAGCCAAGTGTTTACAGCTCTGTGTTACAGCCATACCAATTTGAAGACACGGGAATCCAAAAGCCACTCCAAGAGGTGGAGAAAAACCAAGCTTTATTTAGCCAGAAGGCTCAGAGGAGTTTTATACACTCTGAATTCTGAGATCTACATTGTAGTAAGAGTGACTTTATATACAGTTGGGGAAGGAAGTTGAAAGGGACCTTTCAGGGCAGAGACATAGCTCGAAGTGGCAGCCTCTCAGGGAAGAACCTTCTTGGAACCTTAGGTAGAACATCGTGTACTAACAGTTACGTGGTTTGGACAGAACACTGGATACATTGGGCAGAGTGGCACAAACAGTTACATTTTATGGCAAAAAGGGGGGGAGGGCAAAGTCCTGCCCTGTTGTGCATTATTTCTTTATCAACATGATCTATGTTTAGGGTGTTTTTTTATGATTTTTAATAGTTTATCTTTACAGGGAGTTTCCGTAGCTTTTAAAAAATTTAGACTTAGGTAACAGATGGTTATGATTGCCATCAGAGAGTACTTCTGTTTTTAAATTTATGTTTTACACTTTTGTTATAGGTAAGAAGGAATGCTATTGTTTTTTATATATCCATGCACATAGTAATTCTCATTTGCTACCTGTTTTTTCTCAGTTTTGTTCATTTTGTATTTTGTCAGAAAATTTTCTCTCTGCTCAGGATTTATTAAGTTATACATAATATACACTTTTTAATTGCTCACGTCTGTAATTATATCATGTTTATTCCTCATATTTTATATTTTGCTTCATTTTTCCTATTTTCCTCTTTTTTACTTAGATATTTTTATTTCATGTATATTTTCAAAGAGGCAGATTTGGGCTTCATTTTTTTCTACTATTACTTATTTTCTTACGTTTCCTAATTTAGCTCATATGTCTTCCCTCTCTCCTACAAGAGCTCTCTAAACCAGAATAAGTTCATTACTGTCATGTGTGAGCCTGAAGTGTCTGTTACTGCCGAGGGTCGTTCTCAAGAGAGCAACTTGGTGACGTTTCTGAGTCATCTGGAGGAGTTGTCCCAGTGTCTTTGCACGCCCATGTTTGGAACTGGCCATGGCAGTCCTGCTTGGCCTTGGAGCCATTTATTTCTGCTTTGCTCTCGTGCATACAGGAGACATTTGAGCTGGTTCATTTCTCTTCTTCATATGTTGCTGCAGAGATAGAATCCAGTTAAGGAACAAAGAACTATGAGATTTAAAGTGCCCAACTAATCACAAATGGGAGGTTCCCAAATTTAATTAAAAACCATTCTTTATTACTTGGAGTAGTAAAATGGAAGATTATATTTAAAATAATACATTAATTAAATCTGCCCAATGCTTCGTGGTTCTTCCTGTTCATTTCTCAGGGTGTGGGTCACAACAAACCAGAGTTATAACCAGCAAGTACAAGTGCAGTCCGCGTGTAGATAGTTCAGTTTATGGGCAGTTTGGCATATTCATCTTGATTTAAACACAAGCCCTCCTGGTACTATAACCAGATAGAAGTTGTTTTGGAAAGTAAAATGTGTGAACATACATGATAAACCAGCCAGGTATCTCTTCGGTACTCACACGGAATTTTCACAGGCTCCGGGGATTGAATCAGGCTGTGCTACAGTAGGTTCTGTTTAGATATGTGCCGTACTCAGAGGTGGTGCGTGCTAGATCTTTGCCGACTGACTTAATGGCGACTGATGTGGTGGCGTTTACCTTTGCTGTAGAGAATACGTAACATGGATGCCAGTGTCCGGTGTGGCCACCTGGTGGATGGCCGGTCCGCATGGAGCGTGGGTTTTCTGGCAGCCAGCTGCCCAGAGGGTCAGTGACAGGTTCTACTGCATAGGGAGCAGTGGCTTAAAGCCAGAATTCACGGCCTCGTCGTAAATGTTTATGTTCTTGGTAACCTAGGTCATGTTCCATATATGTGGTGTTGCTCTTGTTACTTGAGGAAAACAGAATGTATTTCTATTGGCTTTTCCTTACTGCTAGCACGCCACACACCACAGTAATGGCTGCCAGGCCTGCTGCCATGAGCTTCTCGTGTGTTTCCCGTCTTTCCTCTAGCAGTTTCACAAGGCAGAGCTTTTATCCTTCCCATTTGGGGTGAGGAATTTGAGGCAGACAGTGACTAAGTCACCTTCTCAGGGTTGTACCACTGAGAGCAGAGTAGAGCCTCAAGTCTGGCCTCCCTGATGCCGCAGCCTGCTTTTGAAACTACCACTGTGTGTGGCAGTCGTGTTCACATGCACTTGTCACTCCTGGTAACAGAAGTGTAAGTGACACTTAAGGGGAGAAATCGTATTAAAATGTGGTGAAATAACTAGAAGAACCGCCCTTAAGCCAAAAATAAAAACACATATTGAAATATTGCATTTTCAGTCTTTGGAATATTAATGATTAGAAGTGAATGGTCTGCAGGTCAGGCGGAGATGGATCTTACTGGAATAGCTGAATTCCTCACTCAGTGTCTCTTTATTAGACTGGTTTTTAATATCCCAGTGAGCCTCAGCAAAGGAATTTTTGTTTCCTCATTAATTACCTTACCTTTGCTTTTCAAACAAATGCTCTGATTGTTTAGCCCCTAGATTTCCCTGGTCTTAGAGGCCATTCATTGGTGTTCCGGAAACTGTCTAGAGGTGCCACAAGTTTGTTGGGATTCATAGGCTGCCCTTTTTACCTCAAAAAGGCATACGTAGTCATCTGTAATTTCAAGATCCCTCTGATTTAACCATGAAACACCAATTAAAATAACATTACGCTTTGGTTTTTAAACATGAACCCAAAGAAGAGCACAAGCCTGTGAATTGGGAGGCCTGGAACCTGCTTCCTGCTCCATGGCTTTGGATGAATGATCACTGTCTCCAAGCTGTGGAGAGGAAGGTCCAAAGTGGCCCGCGACTGACTTCTGTTCCATGAATTTCCTCACATTTCGTTTTTCTGTCAGAGTGTGAGTCTGGGTTTGTTGGTTATTTTTCTTGAGAGTGTCCTTTAAAACAACATGTAGAAGATGCAGATGGACTGGAAACTGGCATTGTTCCAGTAGGCCTGCAAGCCACATTCTGCTTGATGTGAGCTAGACATTAGTAGGGCAGTCGCAGACAACATGCACCCAGTGTCAGTGTTAAAATCCCCCAGGAAATGTCAAGGGGTTTTAAAAGTGTGCTGAACTCTACTCTTAAGCTCATGTTCCTGTGTACAGAGGATTTGGCACGCATTCAACCAAGTGGGTGTTACTATTTGTCTACTTATTTATTTGCAGTACTAAGGATGGAATCCTGGGCCTAGTGGATGCTAGGCAGGCGCTCTCCTGTGGAGCCACATCCCCAGGCAGGTGCTAGTTTTGAAGAAAGAGAACATATTTGCCCCTGTCGTTAGGTTGAAGTGTGTTGTCCGGCTCTACCTGCAGCCATTCACCTCATGACTGGTCCCCACGTCCTTGCAGAGGAAGGAGATGCATGGCTTTTGAACTGTTCCACGCCTCCTGCTCCTGGTGGGTGGCTCTGTCGCACTCCGCATACTGAGGCACGGTCAGGAGTCCCGTTTCCTCACTGCTCACAGGGGCAGCCCCCATCAGTCAGCCCGCATTCTGTGTCTCCACAGGCTAAGTTCTCACAGCTGAAGTAATTTTAAACTTGAGACTTCTTAATCACAGGCCTAGAATAACATTAATAACAACTTTCCAAAATTACAGAATGGTACTGAACGTGTACTGTGTGTTAGATATTCTAGCATTTAACATTGCTAACTTGTTTATTTTTACCATCCACTGGGGTAAGGTCTGTTTCCTTACTTTGATAGATGAAGAAACTGAGGCACAAAAACACCTGTGATAACCTGCCAGGGTCACGCAACTGACATGACAGAACACCAAAGCCCACAGCCTAAACTGGCCTAAAATTATCCAGCTGGGACTATACAAGATATTTTCTTAACAAATAAATACTCTCTTATTGTCACCAAATGACTATGAAAATGATTGTGCTGTGTTTGTAAAAATGGAAGGAAATACAGATAAAATAGTAAAATAAAAATCATCCCTTTAATAAAATTAGGAAATTGTCTTAAATATAAAAATAACCCTGTGATTAACAACTGACTTTTTCAGGTGTTCTGTAACGGCCTCTCACCTCCTTTCCCCCAGAAGTGTGAGACTCCCCTCAGGTCCGTGGGGCTCCTCCTGCCCTGTCAGTTCTGTTCTTCTCCGTGGGGCCAGCCCTCCCTCCCAGAACCCCTCGCCCCACTCAGAACTTGCTCTTCAGCTCTGCTCACAGCCAGCTTTCTGCTCACTGGATGCTGGCTTCCTCATTATAGGCTCTCTGAGGTGTCTGGGCACGCTGGGCATCTGTTCACATGGAAGGCGGGCCGGAAGCTGGGCATGGGGAATAGAGTTCCTGCTATCTGGGCCCGGTTGTGGTATAACTGGGTGGGAACAAAACAGTGCCTTTCGGGTTGTGTCTCCTGCTATGCTGCTGTGGGGAATGCAGTGTCGTATACACAATGTTTGTGTTAACATCTTTAACCTGAACCTGATCCTTAAGAAACAACCAGACAAATCCTGCATTTACAAGATACGTGGCTGGGACATTTCAAAAATGTCCATTACTGGGCCGGGGATGTAGCTCAATGGTTCCGCCGCCTGCCTTGCAAGCTCAAGGTCCCAGGTTAGATCCCTGGTACCAAAAAAAAAAAAGAGTCCATTACTAAAGACCAAAATGTTAGATAAAAATAAAAAGCAAAGGAAATTGTAGAGGAAGGACCACCAAATACAGTGTGTAATCATTTTCTGGATTTTGGATTTTTAAAAAATGCTATTGACTTGTATTTTAAAAACCATTGGGAAAGTTGTTCTGTGGAATAAAGCATCCGATCATTGAATGAAGGTTAATTTCTTGGGCGTGATCCTGTTATGTGACTATGTACAAAGTCACAGTTCTGGAATAGATAGGGTGAAGTGTTGTAATGTCTGCAACTTATTCTGAAATAGTTCAGTCAGAGCGTGTTTCCACACATGTATCTCTCACCACATGCACGTGCGTACACACACATGGGCGTGTATATAGGACATGTGCAGATGTGATCATGCATGGAGATGTTCTTCATATCTATAAACATTTTTTCTGGGAATTGTTTGCTTTATTATGACAACATTAATGTGTATTTCTCAGGTTTGAACAATGAAGGACAAAGCAGTGATTCAGAGTGCAGTGAAACAGTTAAACCATAATCTTTCCAAGGCCATTGATTGGCTTTCTCATTCATTATAGAATTACCAGGTACCTAGGAAGGGTGCCCAGGTGCTGTGAAACACAACAGAGCCTGTGCTCATCCCAGTTAACCATGCAGCCCAGTGTACGCGCAGGCAGGGAGTTTTGGCTGCTCTCTGCAAAAGGGCTGCGGCTGTGCATGTCGCAGGCTCCCACCCTCTTCTGAAGCGTGGAAGAAACCAGCTTCTGTAGACACTCAGTTTTCAGGGGAGTCTCCTGAAGAAAGAGGGAAGCAGGAGGACAGAGGCATGGGCCTGTTGAGGAGGAGGATGGGGTAGACCCTGCCTCTGGGATGGAAACAGCAGGAAGCAGGGCTGAGCTCCCAAGACCTCTCACCCCAGGCATCAGGGAGGCATTCAAAGGCTGTTAACAAGGAACTGACCTGCGGGATCAGGTTTCCTTTAGCACAGTTACTTTGGCGACTCTTTGAAGATGTAAAAATGGTCAGAGATTTCAAAGTTGGTGAAGAGCTAGAGACAATGAGAAGCTGTTGCCCAGGCAAGGGGATGTGACATTTAGACTGGGCTGGTGGTGACAAAAGAACAGCGGGCAGCTTAGAGTGCTGTTCACAGAGCAGATTCATCAGCCCCCAGGGAGGTGGGCTGCAGTGGCGAAGGGAGCCAGAGGAACAGCTGACTCCCTGACTCCGAGCTTCTTATGGGAGGAAGCAGAGGTGTAGCAAGTCCTACAGAGGCCCAGGACCTGTCTGTTGCATGGAGGAAGATGATTTCGGTGTGGATGTGCTGAACTTGAGGTATTTATAAGGCCTACTAATGTTGGTGGTCAAAGGGTTGTTAAACATTTGGGTCTGGAGCTCAGGAGTGAAGTTTGGGTAGGATTTGGGAGTGTTCAGCCTACAGTTAGTGTCTGGAGAAACAAGTGAGGTGTCTTAGAAGAGCTTTTAGACCTTGCTGAGAAGTCTGGTGCACTGGATGGGCCTGGTATGGGGAGAGGAGCCTGTGAGCTGGCATCTTGAAGGTGGGGATAGAATGGGCCCTTGAGGCCAGGGAGCAGGAGTGGGCTCAGGCTGCTGGAGGGCATGGGAGAGGAGTAAAGGTGAGGAGCCACTGGCTTCTGCACCGTGACGCGGCCCTTAGGTGTGCTCTTCACGGAGTGTGGAGCAAGAGCGTGGGACTAGTGCGCGCAGGATGGAGGGACCAAGGGCTCATGGAGCTGCAGAAGCCTGCGCAGGCTGACCGTGAGCGGCGTGGAGCTGTGAGGGGTGCAGTCCAGAAAGAAGGGTCTCACAGGACTCCGCTGCACCTGGAGCACCTGCACCACTGAAGGCTGTGAGCTGTGGGGAGGGAGAGGCTGGAAATTAAGGCTGGAAGACGACAGGAGTGGCACAGCTTAGCCAGGGCTGGCTCACGAAGGGTAAAATCCTCTCCGAAGAGAGTGTGCGCTTGGGGAGGAAGGCAGTGACTCAATAGAAAGTTTCAGTGAAGGTTTGGAAAGCAAAACCGTTGAGCTATTTGAAAAGTAAATAAAATTTTGTTCCGCTGCTGCTGGAGGGGCAGCAAGGCCCTCCAGTGGCTCACAGGACACCAGCACCCTGGGACCCCAGTCCTCACCCAGCCCTGTGCAGGTGCTGGGTCTTGAGTTATGAAGTAGCTGGGAGCAGGACGGGAGCGATAAAGTAGATAGACGCAGTTGGAATAAAAGGGTTTTCTAAGGACAGTGGACCCTTGACTTACAGACTCGATCGGTTCGTGAGGGCTGGTTGTAACTCAAGTAGGTTGTGAGTCAATACAGCTGAGTACACTCTATCAGTAACAAAAGGCAGATGAACCTTCCATTAACCTAATTAACCCAAGTTATTTGTATGTCAGCTGGTCCTAACTTGGGGGTCCACTGTATCGTGGATGTTTAAAAGGTAATTGGAGAGTTTAATGCATCAGTACCCACGATTCTGAGGCCGGAAAAGTCCACAGCTAACCTGCACGCATCAGTCAGCTTTCCCGCTGTGCCTCCCAGCAGGGAGGGTGGCAGAGTCACAGGCTCACAGTTCTTTGCAAGGGTCGAGTATTAAAGTCTCACAGCTCATTTGCTTGGATAGTTGCAGCAGGAAGTGACCTAATTAGAGCAAGTGGGAACCTCGGCACCTCGGATGATAGATGATTGCTCTTCACTTGATCTAAACCGGTTTGTTGTGACTTGGGGGTAACAGAGTTAATCAGAGAAAAGCAAACGGTTCTATCAGAATATGGGTTTCCATCTCATCCTCCTCTTCACTTTCAAGGAAAAAGCATTTTAAATTATTCCAGGTTGATGAGGATATCTCTTGCATCTGTCCCCCCTCGTAAGCCCCTTCGGCAAGTGTATGCTATTTGTAGACCTCTTGGGAGCTTCTTTGCAGTTTAACTTCAGTGGATCTCATCAAGTATTCTAGTAAGTTGCCCTTTCAGAGTTCAGTCAATGATTTTTTTATCTGTGTGGCTGAGTGTGATATCTCTATTTCTGGTATTCCATTAAAGGCCACTTCGCTTTCGTAATGGTTCTACATTCTTAGAAAACACAGAGTGGTTTCCCTTTAGATGTTTTAAAATTACCTAAAAATCCTGGACTTTTCACCAGCCCATTCAGTACTATTCTGTGGCTTTCCCTTTCCTTCTTGGACATTTCCTTTGTTTCCTGCTGTTCTGAGTCTTATCAATCTAAAACCAGTTTCCTTCTCAGTGCAGGGCGTTCCCGAGCTGACTAATAACCTTTGATGTGGGACTCTGTCAAGTGTTTTCTGACTGCAAGAGCACCAGCACTCATTTATTAAACTTTGGTATTATCCTCTAGAGGAATTTCCTGCATGTTACGTGGGAATGGCTTGCTGTTCCTCAAAGCAGGTTGGCTGTGGCTCATCAAAATGTTTATCAAATAAGGGCTCAGTTTCCAGTGATTACATGGCTATTGAATTTTAGTCTACGGTGAAATCCTGAGGAGACAGTAAAAATTAATAATAGAAATTACCACCTAGGAGCAGAGTGGGGTCTTAACTTCATGGACCACATTGTTTCTCATTGCCCTGATACACAAGCTAAAGTTATTAGATTGTAATAAATATTATGCTTTGTTCATTGCCAACAAGGCCATTAGAGCAAAACATTACTGAGTAATCTCTGTATAAGCCCCAGTGTTCCAGTGATTGTCAACACTTCAGAATCAGAACAGCTTCCCTATTGACTACTGACTGTCCCCGTCACTGAGCAGAGAATTTTGACTGCATTATCTAAGTTCATTGCTTTAGCAGAGATTTTGGGCACCTACTATGTGCCAAGTACTATGGTAAGTGCTCACAGTATTATGCCCACTGCCCTGGAGGGACTTACAGTTTAATGGGAAAGTCCCACTAGAATATATTATTGGGGTGTTTTAGGAACAGAGACCAATGTGGTTGATTTTCTGCTCTCAGATTTTATTTGCACACAAACGCAGACTCACAGTGTATGGATAAAGGACAATTAACATTACCTAGACCCAGTGGGGGGAAATGAGTAGTAAGATTGCTGGTGAAAGAGGGCTGGTAAGGATTAGAATCTCGTACCTGCTGTAGAGTGGAGGGATTCAGCACCAGCTGACGTCTGAAGGTTAGGGGCAGCTGTCAGAGGGAGTGGAGGCATTCTGTCTGGACAGGCCACAAGCACAGAGCAGCAGCCCTGATCAGGAGTGGCCCTCCATGGCTTGGCCCTCCTGGGGACATTGTCCTAACCCTTTTCTCTGATGGACGCCAGACCTAGGTCCCAGTGACAGGCCTGGGTGGGTGGGTGGGTGGGGGGTTGCCAGATACTCAGACTGGAACTGAAATGGCAAATATAAAACTTTAATCTTTTCTAGATATAAAGGCAATAAAAGCCAGACACCTCTTGCATGTCAGACATGGTACTGGTGCCTTATTTCAGAGTGCTATGTTATCAAGGTGCATCAGCCAGCTTTGCAGAGAGAGCTTTAATAAACAGCTTAGGAGTCGGTCTGGTGAGCAATGAGAGCACCCTCTGAGTGCTCGTCAGGAGGGGCAGACGCTGGCTGGGAAGAGCTGTCTCTGGAGCTCCTCCTAAAGCTCACTCAGCACAAATGCCCTGTGATGTCCGGGAGGGTGCTAACTTAGTTTCAGGGAAGTAGAGAGGCTTTTCCAGAGGAGATGTCATTCAGACCTGAAAGATAAATTGAGATGGGGTGAGAGGGAAGGAGGAGAGAGGAAACCATAGTTCATGTCTGCTGCAAGAATTAAAAGTGTTCCCAGTGAGTAGAAGGTGTGGGAGAAAGGGGAACCAGAATATGACTTTCATTTCCCTTTCATCTGCCTTGACATTTGCACTAATGGCTCAAAAGCAACAGTGGGTAGAACTGCTGGCGCTTTAGCAGGAACCTCCGAACAGCTCCAGCTGTAGTCATTTTGATCTTTGCCACAAAGCACCTGCAGTTTTAAAAAATGTGATCTCACTTATTGAAGCAGTAAGCATTTATTTTTTATTAAACTTCTACCCTTGCGCACACACATCTTTATGTTCTACATGATACGTGGAACTTCTGTCCCAACTCAGAGTATGATAGTTTCCTCTGAGCAAAACACTGTGTACAGTTGTTTGATTTGAAAGTTGTACTGGCTGCTTCCATACAACAGTATCTTTATCTAAAAAGAGAATAGCTGGTTAGAGTAGTCAGACTTCGGTATTTGGCATCCATCTTCTAAAGGGAGACTGGGGAGAGATTTTGTTGCCAGTGTAACAGTCAGGCTTTCAGGTAAAAATTAGGGTGTTGGGAAATGTATCTGCTACCATTCCAACACTTATGACTCTTCTTATGACCTTGGTGGTGATATTAGTTCATATGATTTTTGACGTGTATAATGAAATGTGTGGACATTTGGAAGGTCTTTATAACTCAGTGGACTGGTATTTCCCAAATGAGCCAGGCATATTGTTACAGAATCGCTCATAGTTCCATTCAGTGTGTAAATGAGACCAGTAGATTTTAATGTAACAGAGTAAGAAAAGCTCATTGATGTAGTTTCAGATGCCACAGTGCAACCAGCCTTTAAGAAATCACTAGTTGTCACATTTTAGTGTAGTGTTACAGAAGCATCTACAATTGTTGGAAGAAGCTGTGAAATACACCTCCGTTTTTCATCTCTATATCTATATAAGGTTAGATTTGTGTCATATACTTCAACAAAAATCAGTGTACCACGACAGATTCAGTAAAGAAGCAGGTATGAGAGACCAGCCAGATATTACGGAGATTTGCAAGAACGTAAAACAATGTCACTCTTCTTGGTAAATTAATCTTTCATGATGGAAACTAGATGATTTCTTCACAAAATATTTTGTGATGGTATGTATTACTTATTATTGCTACACTTAATTCACTTAATATACTTTTAATATACAATATAATAAGTACCTATATGTACAACACATGAACAAAAGCTTTTCAGGATTTTTCAGTACGTTTTAGAGATCCCAAAATCTTGAAATTAAAAATATTGAGAACCAATGATCTGAAAAGGATTTGAGACAAGGGATTAAATGCTGACAAGACCATTTAAAGAGCTGGAGGAAGCAAAGATTAGAGGATATGCTCACCAACTCTTAGGTTTACCACTCATTTCCAAAGAACTCCAGAGTTGCTACTACATCAGAGTCAGGAGCTATCAGAAATCCTCAGTGAATTTCCCAGAAGAAAGGACGTAGAGATGAGACAGCTAAATGAAATGCATGATCATTTATTGGATCCTGAATTGAGGAAAATGGAAATGACAAAGGCATTACTGGAAAATTAGGAGAAATATGCACACAGGATGTAAATTAATGTAGCTACATTAACCTTAAACTTCCTTAGTGTGGTAGTTGTGTTGTGGTTATGGAAGGGAAATGTCCTCACTCTTATACATAACTCACAGTTTTTAAGAGTGGAGTGACAAATTTCAAGTCAGCCAAAATAAATTTTTTTAAAATACATAAAAAGAGAGCAGATATAGTAAAATGTTCACAATTGGTAAATCTAGTTGAAGGGTACACAGAATATTCATTGTACTGTTTTTAAACATTTCTTTGTAGTTTTGCGGTTTTAAAAAAATACTGGGGGAAAGCATTACACCAGGTTAAAAATGGGTCAAATTTTGGAAAATAGAAGTGAAATTATCTCGTATGGTATAGAACAGAAGAATAAAGCGATGGAAGTTAAGGAGGAAAAAGTATGAAAAATTAGAGGATCCTTCAGGAAGTCTAACAACCAGTTTGTATGAATCTTAGAGCAAACTGGAAGGAAATGAATTAACAAAGGAATGACAGAATAAAGTGGTATGAAATATCTTGGAAGTGATTAAATGAATTTCCAGATTGAAAACTCATACTAAAAGCCCAATATAGAATTTGAAGAAAAGAACCAGATTGTAAAATTCAGAATACCAGAGATAAAGAAACAATCCAAATAGCTTCCAGAGAGAAAAATCATCAGACATGAAGGTCTAGGAATTAGAAAGTCTTCTCTCAGAACAGACTGGAGCAGTGTTTTCGAAGTTGTGAATGAAATTATTCCCAGCCTAAGATTCCATTTCCTGACATATTATCAGTCAAGTGTGGGGATTAAAATAAAGATACCTTCAAATATGTGATGTAAACATTTTACTTCCCTGGTTGCTTTCTTTTGAAGTTATTAGAGAGGGTAGTAGTCAGCTTTCCCATTGCTGGGACGGAATACCTGATGCCCACAAATGAAAGGAAGAGAGGTTTATCTTGGCTCTCTGTAACAGAGGTTTCAGGTCATGGTTGGCTGGCTCCAAGACGAACATCATGGGGGAAGTTAATGGTAGACCAAAGCTGCTTACTTTGTGGCAGCTAGGAAACGGAGCCCAAAAAAGAGCACCATAGAGGAAGGGGCCAGGGACCAGACTTAGTCCCCAAAGCTACACGCCCATGACCCACCCAGACATATCCAGAAGTGTGCTTTACTAACCTAGGTATCTCTCAAGCCAGTCGACAGTCAAGTTTAATTTAACCATCACAGCCAGTTTAGTCTAAGTGAAGGACTCACGGGGTCCAAGAAATACCCCACACAAGGGAAAAACAGAGGAATTTCCCAGGATAATGAAAGGAATCTGGAGGGCCCTGGGGAACAGACCTGCACAACAGTCGACCCAGGGCAGAGGAGGAGGTGGAAGGTTTGTTCACAAGAGGGAGTTACCTTCACCCCCACCACCAGTTGTCACCAGTGGATTAATCTGATACATATAACTGTGGAGAGATATGTACTTTTATACGAGAGTTCAGATTAATAATTGATACAAACAAAATAAGCAAATCAAAGATAGCTAAAACAAAAAGTTGAAGGAAGGAAATTTAATCATAGTTCATTATAATGCTCAACCTTGAACAATGTCAACATTCAGGGTCGACAATTAATATTGATTTGATCAAAAATTGTAGTACAGGGCTGGGGATTTAGCTCAGTGGTTCCAGCGCCTGCCTCACAAGCGCAAGGTCCCAAGTTCGATCCCTGGTACCAAACAAACAAACAAAAAATTACAGTACCACTCTATTGGAAGAGTGCTGGTGGGGCGGGGCAGGGGGACTGTCTGAAATTAGAAAGTGTGTTGTTTAGAACTGCAGAGATAATTAACAAAAGAAACGGCCACAAGAGTTGAAAGTGGATTTTTCTGGGATAGGGAAATCTTTTTTTTTTTTTTGTATTAAATTCTTTTATTGGTACATTGTAGGTATACAACACAATTACATTTCTCATTGGGAATTGTACCTTTACATGATGCATCTTGGTTCTTATTTTTTCCCCATTCCTAGCCCTCCCTTCACCCCCTCCACCCTTCCCTATTTACAAAGACTTTATTTCCATTTTTTCCATTTCTCATCATTTTTCCTTTCCCTTCTTTCCTTTCCCCTGTGCCTCCCGCTACCCCTACCCCTTTGGACCTTTTCTTCCTATTTTACATTATCGATTATTCATTCTAATCATTGGTACATTTTAGGTATACAATATAATGACATTCATCATTGGAAATTTGCACCTTTACATAGTCTCTCTTGGTTCTTGTTTTTCACCTTTGCCCAGCCCTCCCTTCAACCCCTCCAGCCCTCCCCATTTACAAAGATTTCGTTCCCATTTTTCCATTTTCTCATATTAATCCCATAAGGGATAGGGAACTCTTAAGCCAGGAAGCAAGTTTAATGTTTCCACCCCCCACCAGTGCTCACTCCCTGAGGGTAACAGGGAAGAGAAGGTGCTGCTGGCTTCCCAGCCCTGGCCACGGAGAAGGTTGTGGTGGAGCCTGAGGAGACTGTCCACCTCTGACTGGTGGCCAGACCTCTGAGTGAAGGTGTTCCAGCTGTGCGATGGCCTGTCGCCTCCTGTGCAGCCTGTCCCGGAGCTCCACCTCTGCTGCTGTTCCAAGGCAGAGCTAAGTGGCTAGACACTAAATGCTCACAGGATGGTTACTGGGAACCTCTATTGCTTCTTCCTCAGCATCTAGACATTGCAGGGCTTTTGCATGCTAGGCAAGTGCTGTGCCACTGAGCTACAGCCCCAACTCTAATTTTTTTTAATACTAAAGAATTTTTGTTGTAGAAACATTAAACTTGTTATTTCTGTATTTTTTATTTTCAGCTGGTTAGGTTGCCCTGAATTCCAACCTGGGGTGGGGTAAGGATACTATTAAAAAGTCTTGTGATTTTTAAAAATTGTAAATCTAACAGATTTACCCGTTTTCTTTAACAGGAAAGCTCCATGCAACCAAAACTCAAAATCCAGGCAAAAGCATGTATGTTGTCTTTCCCTTGGCATATGGTTGGATCTAAAATGTCCCCCATAGCTGTTGCATGTTCAGAGGCAGGGCTTTTGGAAGGTGATTGGATCATGAGGCCACACTCATTAGTGGGTTAATCCCATGATGCAGTCCTAGCTGACTTGCTGCTCAGACAGGGGGCCTGGTGGGGGTACAGGTACTGGGGATGTGGCCTGTGAAACTGTGTCTCTTGCAGGGCTCCTCTGCTCTCTTTGCTTCCTGGCTGTCCTGAGGTAAGCATGTTTCCTCCACCAGACCCTTCCTCCATGCTGTTTGTTCCTTGGAGCCAACTGACCAGTGACTATAACCTTGAACTAAGATAAACTCTTCTCCCTTAAATTGTGGGTGTTGGGTAATTTGTCCCAGCAACAGGAAAGTGGCTAGGTCACCTAGGAGTAGAAATACAATGTTGTGGAACTCTGGAATCAAGGCTGAAGTCGGGTAACTGACTGGGACCAGAAGCAGTGGATCAAGTGCCTGTTACGGGGACTGGAGTGGTAGAATGCTTGTGTGCTCAAGGCCCTAGGCTCAGTCCCCAATAGTATGGAAAGAAAAAGAAAAGAGCCCATTATACGCCTGGATTAGTTGTGGTTGGCCAGTGGGGCAGATAGCACCAAAGAGTGAGGTGGTGAAATCAGTTAGGATGAAACAGGACAGAAATGCTGTTTTTGAGGACATTAACCTGTCCAAAGCCACCTGGGGCCTGTGTCTGGAGTCTACAGCACAAGCTGGTTTGAAAGGTCCCGAGCATGCTGACTCTTCGCGTCCTGCCCTACACTGCCTGGCTTTCCAAAGCTACTGTGCTGCACCATATCATTTTAGAAAGTCTCACTGCTTCCCTGAACTCTCCTCCCGGGCATGACTTTCAGTAGGTCACTGAGCCTTAGGGACCCCTGGCCTGAAGGCCACTTCCCCCACTCCATGTCCCGTCTTCCTATCCCCTGAGGGAGGGGCTTTGTGGCCAGGATCCTGTAGGGCGGTGAAGACACTCAAGTTGTAGGGGTGATGGGCAAAAGCTGTCTGAGGACAGCTGAGCTTGATGCTGTGCTCTTGTTTCTCTGGAGGAAGAGCCCTGACGGTGAGGTGGCAGCTCCACGGCCAAGCCTGTGCAGCAAGTGTCCAACCCAGTCCCAGAGACAGTGAGCCCCTTCCTGAACTGGAAAGTGACCAGGCAGGCTGCCAGGTGCACCTAACCAACTATAAAGACTGGGAACTGCAGTCACTTTCCTGTCACCTCCCAGGAATCAGAAAGCCTCGGGGATAATAGCTTTTCTCCTTTGACTCGTGTGTGTAAAGTTGCAGTTTTATCCTTATGGGTTACCGTGGGTTCAGTTTTGCATCCTGTCTTTTGGACTCAGGTATGCTTGTACAGTAGAGACCAAAAGAGATTCAGAAAAAAATTCGCTTGTTGGAAGCCAGAAAGGAGCACATTTCAAACTCAGCAAGGAACAGAAACAAGCCAGGAAGTTCAGGGCACTTTCCAGAGAGGGAACAAACGCCAGGTTGCAGAAAAAAGAGCAAAGGTTGAAGCAGTGTGTGGATCATCGTCCCTAGGAAGTTCAGTGATTCAGTAATGAAGGGAAGAATTTTGGTGGTAGTGGCGGCTCTGGGCTGGAGGGAGTTTGAGGACGGTGGGGTGGGCTGAGGTGAATCAGCCAGTGGCAGAGGACAGGCTCGGAGTAAGTGTACTGTTGACGCAAAGGAAGGTGCAGCTCACAGGTCTGGTTTGTTTATTTAGTTGGTTTTCTCCAGAAGGATACATCCATTTTCTAAACAACAAATATGTGTCTCATGCGTTGTTGATTTTTAGAGACTGATTTACAACTTGGCTTGTTCTTGTGTCGTTATGATATAATTAAGTAAAACGCACAGATCTCAACTTGGGGCCTGCAGGGAAGTAAGTGTTCTTAGCTGTGAGGCAAGCCCAGGAAATTTGTCCTGTTTTCCCATCTTGGGGTTGTGGTGAGGGATAGAAGCCTGAGGCAGGAACCAGGGCTGGGCATGAGACAGAAAATGCTGCTACTTTTTCTCTGCATTCATTTTTGGGTGTCGATGGTTTTCCCAGTTGGATTGGTTTGGTTTGGAAAATACTGTTTACGGTACCCACAGATGATACATTACTTTGGTAGAGTTTCTCTTCCTCTCCTAGCCCTTCCCCTGAGCATGTGCAGGGGGATGGGTTTTATCGTTCTCGGAAGGAGGAGAGGGCACGGACCCACAGGTCCTAGGGGAACCTCCCTGTGGGCTCAGCTGCTCCTCTGAGACAGACTAGCCTTGGAGGCAGCTGGAGGATGGCGCCACAGCCCAGCCACCTCTGCAGTGCAGAAGACAGGTACTGTGCCATTTCGGACAAAATGTTTAGTACGTATTTTTCATGTGAAAGATGAGGCATTTTGGAATACTCCAGTTCTACACTGAGAGAACCCTTCCAGGCTTCCTGAGTGGGGGGCTCCCCTTCTGGGATTTCACATCCTGGGAGAAGGCATGGGGCAGTGTGAGCAGCTCAGCAGCAGAGCATCAAAGATGGGGGTGACTGCATGGATCTCCACTTTTCTGATGCCTTTTAAAATTTTTTGTATTTTAATTCAGAGATGCTAGGAGTTTTAGTAACTGAATCACTTAAACCTGTATTATGGGGTTGACAGAATCGGTTACATAGAACTGGTCAGGAATTTAGGAAGATGAGGTTTCACTAACTAAAACCAACTTTTTAGTTAGTTTAAAGATGTTGGCATGTGTCATTCATGAACTGCAGAGTTGTGATTGTGTAACTGCATCACTTGGCAACACGGGTCATGTCAAAACAGATCTCTGTCCGTTTATTTGAGACTCAGCATTGAAATTGTTGTCTTTCCTATTTTCAGAAGTATATTTGCTCATTGGGAAATCATTTGCAAAGTGCCTTAAAGACTAAAAACCCTGTTCATGAGCATGAGGGGGCTTGGGGAGAGAGTGCTTAACAATGTCCTCCTGCACTACACTGCACAGATCAGTGGGGGAAATGCTGCTGGTTGCGTTGTAAAGGAATATACTTGGGTGTTCTTTTCATAAGATTTTGAGTTTCCTCAGTAGGCAGATAGAAACAAATAAGCCTTTAAGATTTGTAACTTTTTAAAACATAATTTGTTCATGAATCGAGACTAAAAGAAGTGAGCAGAAACTAACATCAGGTGTTAGAGGTTCATGTTTGATGTTTAGCTGTATTAATATTTTAATTGAACTCTACATGTTGGTAGCAGAACACATAAGGAATGTATTATTTTCAAAATAAGTGAGTCTTAATTGAAAGAATCAGAGTTTTGAAATGTAGCTGTGTTTTGCAAATAAAATTTTTAACTGAACTCACTGTGGCTAGCTACACCCACCATATCCTGTCACTGGCACCTGTGGTGTGGGATTCGGGTCCCTGATGCTGGGGGCATCAGTCAGCAACATATGCACACACACATATGCAGAGTGGCAGCAGTCACAGGACTTCTGTGACTCGCGGGAACCCTGCAGCTTTTCCTGAAGTCTCATCCCACGCCATGATGCTGTGCTCCTGTTACAGTTCGGTGTGTGTGTGAGACATATACCCCGATACTGCAGGGGAGTTTGCCTTGTCTGGCTTTTATTTTGCAGATGCCATCTCTTCACCTTTCAAGTTACCAATTAAATTCTGCTTCATCGTGTAATTAGCATTCTAAAATAGTAAAAACAAAATACCATATCCTAATGTACTTGCTTTTCATGGGCCTATAAGATAATTCGTCTTTTATTTGGTCTAGTTTTCACACACGTGTGTAGGTTCTTGACTAGTATGGAGTGGAGGCTGTTCAAAGTCAGTTGCACTTTGTGGTGGTGGCATTATTTTCTGCTTATTTCCAGAGTCTGTTGCGGAGTTACACTGTGCTCGGTTTTGTTCTCCAGTGTCGTGCCCCCAGTTTATTATAAAGGGACATTAACCTATTTGTTCAGCAGAGTGTAAGCTAGTTCATTGGCTACTCAGGCAGTACTATTATTTTGTGGAATACACTTACTCATACCAAACAAGTCATAGGTGGTTTTAGGCTGCAAACATTGTTGTTCCTAAAGGCAGATATTTCTATAATTCACATCATTTTTGTCAAAGTACAATTCTCTATCTTAGTTGTAGTGGCAGTTTCATGCATTTGATGATAGTTTTTCTATGTACACTGCTAGGCAGTTGATTATAAATAACTTGTAATTGCATTCATTTTATCCTAATTCAGAGGCAAGAGAGGAACAAAACTGTAGCAGGATCTGTGTTCAGAGCACCATGGCCATCAAGATGCATGTCGCCAGGGCTCCCTTTACTGGCCTTTCTGAAAGAGCCAGTTCACTTTCTTCACTTACCAGGCAGACTGTTGGCTCTTGGCCGTGAGCTGTTCACAGTTACTGCTTCTCCTGAAGCTGATTAGCATGCAGCATTACAGTGTCTCTAAGAATAATTTTGCTTACCTATATAATAATTTAAGAATTTAATCATTTCCAAACACGCCCTAAATTATTCAGCCCTTTGTCAGTGTCTCAGTTTGGTTTTACAGTTTTTGGCTTATTTTTTTCAATATTCACTGTGAGTATAATAGCGTGTTAAATACATTAAGGAATGTATTTCTAAATCTGCTGTTGTTTCTAGGAGAGTTCCTTCCATTCTTTCACTGCCTGATAGTTTGACACACATCTCACTGGAGGGAGCTGATGCTCTATGAGGTAGACACCAGCAATGGGTCCACTCTTTGCGCAGAGCATCAGGAGTTGTCCTGGAGTCAAAGCCACCAAGTGTTGCGAGGGGCCACTGCTCAGCACCCCTGTCCCCTTCCCTCCCAGTAGGCCTGGCTGGTTTCCCATCTTTGGGGAGAGAAACTGGTGTCTCGGGCAGCTAGAATGGCAGAGAGAACAAAGCTGTCAAGCTGCCCGTGGCCAGGCGCTACCGAGCCAGCTGCTCTCACAGCTGAGGTGGGTGTTGTGCTCTTAGGTAGGAGGAGGGGGTCCCTGGCAGGGAGAGGGGTGCCTGCTTGGGCAGGGCCCACTGCTGCCCCTCTCTGTGTGACACTAGAGCAGGCTCACTCCTTGCTCCAGAAAGCCTTTTACATGTGCTGTGTATGAAGTTGAAGTATACAGACATCCCAAACCCTTGTACTATGACCTACCCTGAAAGCTGGGCCTGTATTTCATTAGAGGAGAAACAGAAAAGCATGTGATAGGAAAAGGCTATTTGTTTATCACCTTCTAGCCTTTGTATTTTAATATTTTGACATTTTAATATTTTGTTCATTCATCCCTCCTCCCACTGTGTGGCATTGTCCTTAATAGGGCTGCCTTCTGCCCCTCACCACCCCCAGACTGTCCAGCAACTGTGTGTGTTCAGGCTTCTGCTCCGCTTGCTGAGGAGAACAGCTGCTGATGAGGGGCCGTTCCCCAGGGCCCTCTGGGAAGCACTCCTCACACTGGTACGCACAGATTCCTACAGCTGCTGTACGAAGCATCCCACTTAGAGAGGAAGAGACGCTGAGGTGTGATGTATGAGGAAGAAACCTGCTCGGTGTCCCAAAGCTGATAGAGGCAGAGCTCTTGTGTCTGACTCCATAGCCAGTGAGCATAAACAAGTGAGCAGAGTGATTCTGTTCCTGCTTGGCCAGATTGAGTCACTCTCCCTTCAGAGGATATAATCTTTTGTGTTTTTAATTGTTGGCAGCTTTTGTATTTAGAGACCTTTTTTTTCTTTTCCTTCACTCAATTAAGTAAAATTAGTCTGGTGTTCATAGTATTTGCCCAGAATTGCATTTTCTTATTTATACCTGAATGGTTCTAGAGCAGAGAAGTACTTCCAGGAGGGTCTTGTGGTGATCAAAATGATTGTTGTTGAAACTAACACTGCTTCTTCTTCTTCTTTTTTTTTTTTTTTGGTACTGGGGATCGAAACTGCTTCTTTAATTGTTGGCCATTTTAACATATTTGAAGACCGAGGGAGACTGCGTAGTCTGCTCTATACAAGTTAGTCACGTAACACCCTGAGGTTAAATTCTTTCTGCCTGCTCTTGTGCCTCCCAAAAGTTTTTCTTTATTTTCCCCAAGATGTAGACATGGAAATGTTATTTGACCTTGTCTTTGTGCATAATACCATAAGAAAATTAGATCCAAGTTTCTGCGTGTGTGTGTGTGTGTGTGTGTGTGTGTGTGTGTGTGGCATTGAGAAAGACGGGATTTAATTTGCAGGAAGATAGCAGGTGGCTATGAAAGGCACAGAGCTACTGGTCTGAAACTGATGTGTCTGTAGCGCATCTTGCTTTGTGGACACAGAAAATGTGGTCAGAATCGAACGTGACAGAGTTTAGATCTCACAGGCAGAGACCATGCAGGGTGGCTGCGCCCCGAGCCTGTGCATAGCAGCCGTGCAGCCCTGGCACTCTGATGGGCTTGTGTAAGACACCCTTCCCTGGACTTTCTCAGCTGACCAGGTCAGTGTTTTGTTCTTGCCCTTCAGCTCTTTTTCTAATTAACTAAAACTCTGGGAAGTGAAGGCATTCAATACAAGCCATTTTAGATATTCTTGTCTCTTCATTTTTCATAACCTTTAACAAATTTAACATTAACCCGCCTAAAGCTTGAAGTCTTTTCCAGCACTGAGCAGCTCTTGTTGTCAGTCCCTGCTCAGCCTTGCTCTTCCTCACAGAGAGACAGAGAGATAGGTCTCACCGCTGCGGTGCTGCCCCTCTCATTCCCGCAGGGGCCTGCAGTCACATCTGCAAGGGAGTTGGAACCAACCACTAGACATTCGAGTGGCCTCATCCTGCTTCCCAATTGCTGTGTAGGGGACACTCCTGACAGGCCATCATTCCCCTGTGTTCTTGTCATCAGTGTAGAAGCAGAAAATTACATTGGGGAAAATGATATGTAGCTCAGTAAACTAAGAAGTGGCCTGACACACGTTTGGTTTTATTTGGTTCATCGTTTGTTTATTTTCACGTTCCACAAAGGGCTCCAGGCAGCTGGCAGCCTCCCAGAGGGAGTCCCTTGTTGTGTCGTCAGTGGATACAAGCTTCTTAAAGAAGCTCCAGATTGAAAAAACCCATGCAACAGAACTGATAATTTAAGTGTTCTGCTAACACTTTTTATTGCTTTATTAACACTTGCCATGGGAATCATATCCCATGCAGCGCAGGTAAACAGTAACTTTACAACAGACACTGAGGGTACTCCCATCTCACCAATATGAGCCTTATCTACAGGCTGCAGACGTTTAGCTTCCGCTTGTTCCTCCTCCTGCTCTCTGTCAGCCTCTGAACGAGAAGCACACTACAGACCTGTCCCAGCTGCTGATGCCTGTGACAGCACCGTGCCCAGCGAGGGTGACTGCCGTTGTTGAGCTGCAGGGATGAAGGTTTAACTCTCTGCAGCTTAAGCCAGATTAATTTCATTTGTGCAGAGGCCTAGCAGCGGGGGGCTTTACTGTGTGACATGCAGATGACAGTCTGGCCAGGAGCTAGTATTGGGGGAAAAATGACTGAAAAGAAAATGAAGGTTTTGAAATAACATTGTTATAAGACGCAGCATGTATCTGTATTTTTCTTTTGAAAAAAGTCAAAATTTTCATGGTGGAAAACCACCTAGAAACCAAGCAGTAGCTTCCCTGTGTTTTAGCATTTATGTAACAGTTTGTGTAAAAGGATATCACCATGCAGTCATTCCAGTACTGAGAGCTTGTGCCAGAATTCAAAGATGAAACAGTCCGCATGTTTGTACTTTTGTATTGAAATGTTTAAGAGCATGATAGTGCCCAGAGAAGGGGAGCAGTCTGCCCTGCAGGTGAAGAGGATGGGGCAGCAGAGCTTGCATGTCCAGGTCTGTACATGGCCAGTGTAGAGAGAGCTGAGGTGAGGAGGTGTGCAGAAACTGGGGAACAGCTATGCCCAGACAGCACAACCTGGTGTCATCTTTGATGGCTAAAATCCAGACTCATAAGGATTTCCAGGTTTCCAGCTGCATAGTCTAAAGCATACAGTTATTCAGCATACTCAGTTTTCAGAAGCCTGTGGCCTGTCCTTCTCACAGAGCTGTGCAGGTGAGGAGGGATGTGTCCCTGGTGTATACGCCAGCGGCATGGCCCTGTGGCTACTCAGTGCCTGAGACGTTGCAGGGAACAGCACCGGAACTGTGTTAAACAACCAGAAGCAGATGGAGGGGAGGCCACCACAAGGCCACGTGAATGAGTCCGTGAAGGCAGCGTGGCCCAGGACCCCCGCTTGCCCTGAATCCCCAGATCCAGTCCTGATTTGTGCTGCCGGTGAATGATGGGCATTGGGTGCTGCCTGCCAACCATGGGTGCTAAAAACCGGAGAATAGGCACACACTCTGCAGCTGCCCATCTCCACCACCTGCGGTGCTCAGGAGTCATCATTTCATTTCATAAAACAAACTGCAGAACACTTCTGTTTGCCAGATTCCAGACTGGAAATGCGTGTCTCCTGTAGAATACCTTTGTCTGGTGGCCAGGGTAACAGGTCCTTTCACAGCTTGAGTGACCAAGCCAGTACAGTCTCCTAGCGGCCGCAGGTCCTGTTTTTTGAAGAAGTATCTGTGTTCTCTGTAGATGCACAGTGGGAAATTTTACTGAAGCCGACCTGCCGTTTTAGAACACTGTCATGTTCTCAAACCATGGGTGAATGAGCTGTTTTATGATGAGTTTTATAATTACAATAATTGATGAACATTCAAGTTTTATTTTAACCTTTTGAGTATATCCTTCTTGGAGACCAGTTACTCAGTCTATTTTCTATGAAACAGGGATAACAACCCTCCGCTCATTTATGGTGAGCTTATCACACGTCCTCATGCAGCTGCCTGAGGGAGGAGCCGAGTAAAGCTGAGCTTCCTGCATGGTGCTTCTCCGGAAAGCAACACGAGCCCAGCACGGGCGATGTAGAGGACTGTTACTTGGCAGTAGGGTGTGTTTCCAGTGTGCATAATGATCCTAAGGTGCAGTTCTTTTTAAATTCTCATCTACTTTATAGTAGTTTTTCTACCTCTTTTACTTAATTCTTTTAAAAGATGTATTGAGCTCCTGCTACTTTATGCTAGAAGCTTTATCTTTGTCACCTCATGTAATCTTAGAAGACATCCTTTTCATTGGGCTGTATCAGAGTTGCTTAATTAAACGTCTTCTGCAGCTGTGATCCATTTTTTCTAATTCCAGAAGTTGTTTTACTGGACAACGGTCAGAAGGAGCTCTATGTCCGTGGGAAAATATGCTAATGTAATATTATGCCTTAAAATGCCAAGTGTTTTTATTTACCAAAGGCAATTTGAAAGAAATTGTTTTGTTAGAACTCTTTTTGTTATTGTTGTTCCCAATGAAATAGTATGCTCCAGTACGTGCAGACTCAAAAGGATGCCTGCCCTGTCTAGGTGGACACTGCCCCGAGCCTAAGCGTGGGGAATGGGTGATGCTTTGTGGAAAACGGAGCAGTGGCCCCTCCCTGGGTCGACAGGGCCTGACACCAGAGTGTGGCTCGCGGAGCTGGGAGCAGCCTGGGTGTCAGCTTGTTGCACAAGGTGTGATCAAAATATATAGTGAATACTACTTAGATTTTTAAACATTTATGTGACAGGGAAGAGAAGGGGCCATGAAAAGAATTCAAATGTGTTGTGTACATGTACCCACTCCCTATGCTGAATGGCATCTTATGTCCTGCACATATGTACTCATGAAATAAGTAAGTTAAATATTTTACTACAGTAAGAGACACATTGCCACTAATACTCAAATACTCTCCCCCTCCCACTTTGCAAACACTTACTTCATTGTTCTTGTCACTTTATGAAGCAGTTCTGGAAGTCCTCTTTCGTGGAGATAGGATCAGAAATTCAGTGAATGCTGCTGCCAAGTGCCATCCAATGGAGAAGTGAGGTCATAAAACCAAAACTGTGTGTCTTCGTCCACCTTACTCACAGGATCTGTCATCCTGTGACTTCTGGCTCTCCTCCAAAATGGTGTGAAAGATAAACATTTGGAAGATCCAGGCCGTTGAGGTATCTAAAACAATGTATCTAAAGTCACTCACGAGGAAGGACTTCTAAAGTAACCAAGATCAGAAGATAAGAGTGTTGGAAGGAAGGGGGAATTTTTTGAGGGGATTAATGGAGTGTGTTTTACTGTAATACAGGCTGGGAGTGAGGTGGGAACCAGAATGTCGATGGAGAAGGAGCAGAGAATGCATGCAGGAGGGGGAAACAGGTGCAGGAAAGTAATCAAATACTTCATCAGGAGGGGAGGAAGGATGACTGGAGCCGAGCCCTGCTCAAGGCTTAATAGGCTGTTTGGTCCTTGCAGTAAGCATGGATGATTACGACCCATCCACCTATAGCCAAGCCCAGTGGGAACAAGAGGCTCTGCAAACCCAGACACATTGTGTTGCTCTCACCACCACTGTTGCCACTGGGGTCCTTCTTGACCTTAGCTCCTTCTCTGCTGTAGTCTGACTGTAGGGCTTCAATCCAGAGCTTATTCTTAGCTCCCAGGGGTCCCAAGGGCAAAGAAATTCGAGACCGGAATTGCTGTAGGTGACAGGCCTCAGCTCCTCCCGCCATTCATACCTGGCATCTCCAGAAGGCTTGTTCCCGAGAGCCGTGCTCTCTGCCCCTCGGTGGTGAGCACTAGCGCTGCCCTTCCAGGGCAGCCTGGGCTCTCAGCCCACATTATCCTGCTCCCCTGTGGGCCACACTTGTGCACAGAGAGAAAAGCTGAAATGGGGCAGCAGCAGAACATGAGAGCAGATGTGCTTGGGTATGAAGAGAGGAAAATCGAGCTGTAAATGACCCTGTTGATAAGTTGGATGCATGTGTTGATTATCTTCCTTTTTATACTTGAAAGTATTTGAGCACTTCTCATTATTAATTTCCTTGGTGACCAGTTACTGATTTCAATACCATGCTTAGTGAGCGTGGAGGTCTGACCGTGAGGAGCAAGGGAAAGGCCTGTCCAGGAACCCCCAGCAGCGGCTGTGTGAACTTGGGGCTCCCCGGGCTGCTGTGAGGACGGTTTCTAAGCAGGCCAGAAGGGCTGGCTTCCCTGGAATTCTAGGTGTTTCAAGAGCCCCAACTGAACACAGGGTGAGGAAGGAGGCAAACTGTGAGCAGTGGCCTCAGCACCATCAGGGCTGGTGGAGGAGGAGGCAGAGGGGTGAAGCCAAGGAGGAGTGAGGCAGGGCAGGCCCTGGCCGACCCAGCACCGCTGTGAGCAGGAGGCTGGCTGTCCTCCGTGCACATGTCACAGCAGCTTCGCCTCCTGTCCCCTGCTTATCTGGTTCTCAGTGGGGCGGGAGATCCTGGGGTGCTCAGGGAAAGCCTGTATGGCGGAGCCTGTGACAGGGTGCAGCCCCAGCCCTGCGCCAGGCTGCTCCTCCATGGTCCAGCCCCATGGTCAGGTGGGACTGGAGACTGTGCCCTGTTGGTTCCCAGTTTGATGCTTAGGGTGAGTGTGTCGTGTGTTAACTGAGCCACAGGGAACTTGTGGACCTGGCCCCAGCACACACAACTAGCACACTGTGCGGCTGGGATGCAAACTCAGTCTGGTTTTGGAATCTGGTTTTTAGCACTCATCTGCTCTCCCCTGGTCCTTGTAGGAGCTGACTGCCCCAGTCCGAGTGGACAGCGGAAAGGCCAAGGAGGTGAAAACACAGCTGCCTCTGGGTGCCAAAGTCAGGCCGAGAGAGCCTGGGAATTCCAGGGTCTGACTGAACTCGGCTCAGTCATCTCCTCACCAGGTGTCAGATGGGCCCCCCGGCTCCACCATGCCTACCCAGCTGCACAGGGCAACCAGGCCTTGCTCTGCAGGCCTCCTGCCCGGTGCTGGACCCGGCCCTGCTGAGTGTCAGCCCAGCCCATCAGCCCACTCTGCTGCCACCGCCACTGAATGGATCCCTTGCTGTCCACAGAACCTTCTTGATTCCCACAGTACTGGGGAAAAGATGCGTCCTTGTTTTCTGATAGCAATGCTAACAAGGCAAGGTGAGAAGGCCTTGTGCTTTTTCTCTAACTCACGTGTATGGCTTGCGGACCATGTTTCTAAGTAAAGATACAGGTCCTTAGGAATTCCTAACATTCTACTGATTGCCATGTGTTTGCACAGAATTCCTTTATGAATTCCAAGTTTCACTTCCCTTTCCAGACTTAAGTGCATTGGTACTTGTGTTAAGATTACCTTTTGTGAGCCATTAAAATTTGCTGAGTGTGCCCTTCAGCTCATTTTACTGAAAAAGATGATGATGC
Source organism: Heterocephalus glaber (assembly GCF_000247695.1). Next base: position 1,218,348 of record NW_004624884.1, read on the forward strand.
CCTAGGGCTTCTGTATTACAAGGAAAGGTGTTCTGTTTGTTTAGGAATGCATTGTGAAAAACAGGGCATGCCAACTGGTGTTCGGCGACCTTCCTCTCCTACCTCAGGTACCAGCACTTTAGAAAAAAGCCATGTTTGATGAAAATCAAATTGTGCAGAACAGATGCATTAGCCGGGATCATTCACACCGTAAAGTGGCTTTCCGCTTTAGGAAGTAACCCCATTGTGCTCCTTGAAGTAGAAGGCTTCCAGGGCTCTGAAATGAAGTTTCTGTTTAAACCCTTACATGTTTCTGGAAAATTTCAGGAGTATGATCATTATGTAAGCTGGAAGTGAGCCACCTAGTAAAATATCAGTTCCATTTTGTTTTAAAGGCAGTTACCAAGTTCTTCCCCTCCTCTCCTGGTGCAGCAGTTCCACCGCAGATGCCGCCCGTGGGACAGGCAGGCAGCTGTCTGGTGGCAGCAGGAGGACTGTGTCGCCGCAGGGCTCTCAGCGCTGCCTGGCACACCTCAGGGTCCAGGGCAGCCAGCAGCCACAGCTATGGGATGAGGCTGTGGGGCCCGGGGGCTTGAGGCCAGGAGAATGAGGGGCAGGGATGGGCATGAGCAGAGCGGTGCAAGACCCGTCACACACAGAGCTCACACCAGGGACCACAGCACCTAACCCCCCTGCACAGAAGAGAGGTCCTGGTGCAGTGGACCCTGGTCGGAGATTCCTGGTGCAGAGATCAACCGATGTGAGCTCACAGCTGCAGCAGGTGTGGGTGTGGACACAAGTGTAGGTGTGCGTATGGGTGTGCACGTGCATCTGTAGGCCCACAAGTCCCCAGGGCTGTCTGACAGAGCCCCGGCAGAAGCAGCAGCACTCTGCAGGGATAAACACACGCACAGCCTCTGAATCCGTCCCCCAGAGGAGCCAGGCTCCTGGAGGACTGGCCAATTCCATGGCCTGGAGAGGGAAAGTCCAAGATGAGCGTGAGTATCATGTGCCTGAAAGAGGAAGTGCTCAGAAATGTTAAAGGGTCAGAAGCCAGAGGGTCGGAGTCCACTAGCAAACCTGGATGAGCCTCAGGTTAAATCATGCTAGCCTCAAAAGAAATGCCAAGCCAAACTGGGGATGCGTCTGCGCTGCTGCGGGAACAGGGCCAGAAAGCCAGGTCACCCCGTCTTTGCCTGGAAGCACCCAGAATAATGAACCATTCTGATAACGGTGTTTTCATAATTGGGTCTGAACTTGAAGAAAGCCTTGCCTTCGAAGAAGCCCCACCCAATAAAATGGTTTTAATTCTAAATTGATGGAGAAAACAATATCTAATGTGAAGTATAATATTTTATTTGGGCTTGACATTTAAGCACTTCTTGTTTGTGACAGGAACAGCGTGGATTATTTTATTATTTTAAGTCAAGTGTAGGGAAGCGGCTTATCTTCCTGTGCTCTGCATTCAGCTTGTGTCAGCATCGTGCGACCACTCTGGGGACCCAGGTCCATATATCTGGGAAGGAAAAACAAAACAGCGAGGAGTTGCATTTCTGACCATTGTCAACTGTGAATGTACGTGTAGGGCGCTGTATATGTATGATGGGGGTGGTCCTGGCAGTTGAAATCAGAGCACTGAGCTGTATCACCAGCCCTTTTTAAAACTTTTTCTGAAGTACAGCCTCCTTAAATCACCAACTTGCCTAGGCTTGGCTCATATTTGTGATCTTCCTTCCTGTCTCCAGAATGCTGGCACTGCAGATAGGTACCACCACTGTATTTTCTAAAAGTCCACATTTTTCCAAGCATACTTAAGTTAGAGTATCTTTTATTCATTTTGGTCTTGTTAACAATTAACCATACTTTTACAAGTTAGTGACTAAAATAGTAACTTTATGTATTACAGGAAAATACAGAAGCATAAATGTTTTAAAGCTAGATTTTTTAAAAATTAATTTACTACATTTGTATTGAGATTTAAAAACAAATGCTGGTCGGGCCTGGGGATGTGCTCTGTGATGGTAGGAAACCCTGGAATGCAGGGGAAAGGACGGTGAAGAGGGGGTACTTGGTGTGTGCCAGGGTGTGGGCAGGGTCTTTCCTGCCCAGCACGACCCCAAGGACCCCGCGTCCCTGTGTGGATCCTCACTTCCTTTTCTGAGGGTGTCCCACTGGTCTCTGTAAGAAAATTGAGACGAGATTTAGGAAATTATATCAGAAATAAATGGTGATCTCCACCTCACAGTTGAGCAGTTAATATTTCTTTACTGTAACCTCCTGAAAAAGGGGTAATGTAGTGAATGAAAGTTACCTGCTTCAGAAGTAGTTAATAATATAAAGACCCTAAGAAAACATATGATTATGGTAGTGTCAGAGTGTCTCCCCCAAAGATATGGGTGCTTTCACAAAAATCTTTGAAAATGCAGATTGTCCTTAGAGGGAGGCTGAGAGACCTAATGTGACTGATGAGTTTATTAAAGATCATCTGTTTACAGTGGTGCGTTGGTAACTTTGGCAAGGCTTGCTGCATCTGAAGTTCCTTGACAGTCATAGCGTGCATGTTCCCAAAATAAAACATCCTGTCTTTGCTACGAGACAGCACGAGGGTTTGCTTTTGCTTTCCAGCAGACGATAGTGTCCCTTGCAGATGGATGGGATCGCAGTGGGCCCTCAGCGTGTTTGCTCCTGTCCTCGTTCCCCCTCCAGGACCACACGGTTGACAGAAACAGGGTGAAGGTTTGCAGAGGTGTTGCTCTGTGCTCAGGATTCTCTGACGCCAGAAGGCTCTCACCAGACCTGGGTAGGATGGTTTACAGAGGTTACCGGTCTCGTTGGGGTCCTGGGAAAATTCAGGTGTGCCTGGGCCTCTCCTCCTTGCTCATTCTCCCTGTGAATCTCCCAAGTCTCCATGTTCTTTCTGCCTGTCTGCTCATGAAGTCTCACCATCCCTGCGCCTTTAGCCCAGCTGAAGCCTACTGTGTTTTCCAGATTCCAGCTCCCCATGTCAGCTTGCACCACTTCCTGCACTCTGGTGGCATCTCTCCCAGTGGTTTAGGTCGCCTTGTGAAGCCAGGCCTTGGGCTTCTGCCTGCCTTGGTGGCTGCCTGCCAGCTGTGTGGAGATCAGCAGGGTGCAGCCCCGCTCAGGACAGAGGAGGTCTGCGCTGCGCTTCTTCCCAGGCATCGTGTTTATGGCAGGACCTGGTCTGTGGATGGTATGGAAGGACAGGAGGTAGATGTTTCATCTCCCAGGCCTCTCCGGGCCCAGTCTTCTTGTTGGTTCATCCATGCCTCACATTTACCAGAGGGAAGATGATGAAGAGAGGCCACTCTGCAGTCAGCCAGATGCAGGGCGTGACCACCAAGCGTGGTCTCCACTATGTGTGGGTATTCTTAAAATTCAGTTTTATTAGCTGTGTAATTACAAGGAATCAAATTCAGAAAGTTTAATTCTTGGCCCTTGAAATTTGCTTTTGCTTCCTTCTTGGTGCTAGTGGGATCTCCCCTCAGCCCTTTTCTGTGTCATTCTAGTTGTTTAGTGAGAAGGAGGAAGAGGTTGAATTAGGAGCTACAGTTGGTCAAAATCCTTTTGGATTTGACTAGTTTTAAAGGTTCAAAGCTTTATTTTTACATGGGTGTCCGTGTATCTTGCATCAGATAGATACTCTTCTAAGCTTACTGATATGCGTTCCTCTGATTTACTGCTACCAACTTTCTAATAGTGGTGAATAGTGTTTGGGCCTCAGTAACCTTTCAGAGAGGGAAATGGCGCTGGGTCTTGAGTTTGCAGCAGCATCTCAGATCTTCTCAGGTTATTAATACCAGTGGCATAAGAGAGACAGTCCCCTTGGATGCCCTTGCTTGACACCTGTTAGATAAATGTGCATTACTACTAAGGAGCTGAAGAAAAATAGCACACAGTAGAGAGCCTGAGGAAAAAATTACAGGTGCAGCATCTATTTATTATTGTAAATCCTCCCCATTTCCCAGTGGAATCTCTCCACGTTTAATTTTTAATTAGTCCCACTTTGCCTTGGCCGAAGACTAACTTGTAATTCATACCTACAGGACCATGTCCTAGTTTCCTCAGTTGTGGTTTTGCAGTGAAACTGACACACACGGGTTTGCAGTAAAGCACTATGGTTCTCAGGTGGCCCTATTTGCTGCAGAAATCATGCACCTTTCTTAAATGTTTGTGTTTGTTCTGAAAGCTTTTTTTAGTGAATTCTTTTGTGAATTAGGTTTTTAGAGTTTATAAGCTGGAGCACTTTTAACCGTGCTAGTGAATTTTACTGTGCACACACTTGGAGTTGACTGGAGAGATGTGCATGCATGAGCACGCATGTGCAGGGACACACACACAGCTTGCTGCAGTCTGCTCTCAGGTGTTTTCACTGACTCTTATGACGGTGCCTTTCTTCGGCATGTGTCTTCCCTGACCCTGAACCTGGGTTCATATTTCTCAGAACTGTTTCTGTGGGCATTCTTGGGGACCAGAGTTGAGGGTGGGCTCCTCCAGAGAGGAGCAGCCTTCCCTTCACTTCAGCTTGCTGGAGCCGCTGCTGACGCCAGAACCACGGAAAGTTCATCTCTTGACTTGAAGTTCTGTAGACCTGGAGTTATTTCTGGCTACAAACTCCTGTCGGGGCTGCTTGTGATCATGGGTTCTAAGAGGTATGTGGACCCCTCCCCGGTAGTACCAAGAGCACCGGACAGGCAATTTCTGGGAGTCCTGAGGTATCACACACCATACTGTCGGCCTTCGGGGTGTCCTGTTAGGTGCTCCGCTGTGGCTGCCCTGGGGTTTCCTTTGCTCCCAGTAGCCCCATGAGACTGAAAAGCAAAGTAAAATGTACCCTTTCTCAGTGACTGGCCCAAGGCAGGACCACTATCCATCCTACCTCTTGGCACTCCTGCCTCATTTAATCTTTGACTTCATATATTCCTTATGAAGCAGCCAGACCCTATCTGTCCATCCATCTTTAATGTTTAACATTTTCGGTTTTCAGTGAGGTTCTGCCAGAGCACCTACTTAGACAATTCCCCGAAATGGAAGTCCTCACCTAATTCCTTTTTTGTTTTTTTGAGACAAGGTCTCGCTTTGTAATCCAGGCTGGCCTTGAACTCACTATGTAGGCTAAGCTGACCTCGAACTCCCAGCAATCCTCCTGCCTCAGCCTTTTTGAGTGCTGGGATTACAGCCATGCACCACTCCTCCCAGTGCTCACCTAATTCTTAAAGTTGTTTTGAACCCTTTCTTATTAGCCCATCTACTTCTCACTGCAGGGACTGGAAGATCTCACAGAATTCTCATCTGAGATGCATTCAGACCTCTCCACATCTGATGCTCACTGCTCTCAGAGCCCACTGTAGTTAGACACTTCATTGTTAGATCCTTGTTCTCACACGGAACTAAATTCTGCCTCCCTGTAATTTCTTCTGGCTTTTTGTTGAAGCAACAGGGGTAAATTTCCCTTTTCCTTGTGGCTGATGGTATTTAGTGTCTCTGACTTCCTCCAGGTCACTAAGTTCTCTCTTCTCTGGATTAACAAACTCTTTCCTGTCTCCAGCTATTTCTGGGGCAGTACAATTTGAGATCTCCTTCCCCACACATCAGGATTGCTGATGATTTCCCTCTGTTTGGTGTCTAGTTGGCCCATTCCGCAGGCATCACATGTTCACAACTATACATAACATTCCCAGCATGACCTGACTGAACCAGAACATGTGCCCAGCCAGACATGTCTTCTGATGTGATCTATGTTTCTCTGTCACGCTGTGACACAGGTCCATTATGGGTGAGGGAGTTAATAGTTAGTCCCCACTCTCTCCTCCTATGCCCAACCTTTTTCATGTGAATGTTTTAAACTAGATTTTATTCATTCTGGAATTATGGGTAATGTGCCTTTTTTATTTAAAACATGATGTGCTGCTAATGATTCCTTTTCTGAACGGGAATTTGAAGGCTTTCCTATGATTGTGTCTTGGCTTAAGAATAATTTCCTTGACTAGCATATTACCTAGAATTTCAAAACTCTTAAGTTGTCTAAAAACCTATCACTTTGATTTAACATGTTGTCAATCCATTCTGTCTGTAGAAGTTGGTAGTTACTGTATTTTAATTACTAATGACCAAATTTATTGACTTAACATGCCTCTTTCAGTTATGTTGATTTTTAAAAGATTTTAGAGAGGAGTTTCAGTTTCTTATTTTTAAGGGATTAAGGTTTTAAAAATCTCTTTTTTTGGCATTTAATGTCAGTTGCTCTTTTATATTGATGGTATTAATTAGATTTCCTGCTGGTTTCAGTCTTTTAGTACACAATATATTAAAAAAAAATCTATTAGTTATAATTTAGATTCATGTCATAAATATTTTCAAAAGGCTGTTCTAGCATTGATAATAGCAGTTAAAGGTGTTCAGTGTTTTTAATCCATCTCTGGATTTTGGGTAATTCCAGGCAGTGAATTTGGAGTCTAATTAACACATCACCAGGAGGGTAACCCAAATAACTGATTGTACAGCAATATGAAGCATGTATTTAGAAGACAGAGGAGCAGCAGATTCTGTGTCTATGCCCATAGTTGACTATGATGTTCATGAGGAGGATTTCTGTGTTAAAATTATTTTAAGGTTCATATGAAAGGATTTATGCAGTGAAATAAAAAGTCTTCTTCTAGAGATAGAAGACATTAGAAGACTAAAAGGTTAGGAAGGTAACGGAAGCCGTGTGATTAACTCAAGCAGTAAATTAAACAAGCTTTTCTGTTAATGATGAAAAAATATTCTTTTCATCAGTTCTGGATGGAAGCATGAATTGTATCAGTCTTACCTATTTCTTGGAGAGGACTTCTATGGTAATATTTGTTAGTGAATTGGACATATTATTTTTAAATATGAATTGGCCTCCATGAAAGGGCTAGGTAATGAGAAGCGGTACCTCTGAAGCCACAGGTGGAAGGCATGGCCTGCCCTGCTTGGTTAGAGTTTCTGAGCAAAAAACAGCTTGCTCCAATTGGCCTTAGACAACCTGGAAAGTCTGTAAAGATGGAGATTTTTTATGTATTCTTTCTTTGAAATCAAGAATAGGGAAATGATACTCAAGAAAAGAATATCTTAGAATGTCTGCAGTGAAAAATTCTCAGAGGGTATCACAGGAGAACACCTAACCTCATCAAACTCTGCTTCAGAGACCAGAGTTTGGTTGTTGTACTGACAATGAAAGCAGACTATTCAGAAGTAACCAGGAACCTTCTGGACTGCTATTCCACCCCCCCACCCCCCAGTGCCGAGGAGAAGAGCTACCCCTAGCACACAGGAGGTGAACCTTCTGGGCCATTCCCAGTGCCAAGGAGGTGAGCCGTGTGGGCACCAGCAGCACATAAATCCACACCCTGCTCCTGTTGAAATAAGGAGACATGTAAACAAGTCTCAAACCAGACTTCCAGATCACCTAAAGCAATCCCAAATGGAAACAAGATGGAACAATCTGATACTCAACCACCTGGACCCACTGAACTGGCAACAAAAGGGGATCTGGAAAAAATGAAATCAGAAATAATTTCTCAGAAAACTGCAGAGATTGTCCCCATAGTGCAAGACATGATTAATAAATCTGGAGAGGACACAGATTAAAAAAATAGAGGAGCTAAGGAACATGATGGAATCCCCACATAGGAAAAAAATGGAATCCATAAAACAGATACAAACAGATTTCCAGGAGATCAAAAACTCCATTGAAAGTCTACACAGCAGAATGAGCCAATGTGAGGACAGAATTTCAGATATAGAAGATAAGATTGCAGTTAGTGACTAGGAAAAGAAACATTGTTTTAAAATTGTAAGGGACCAGGAGAAAATCCATCAGCTGCTAGATGATGCAAAGAAGAATAACATAAGACTGATCAGAGTCAAAGAAGAATCAGCAGAGGATGCAGATGACATAAACTGTTCGCAGAAGTGATGGCAGAAAACTTCCCAAGCAGGGGAAAAGAACTTGACATACAGATAAGTAAGGCATAGAGGACTCCAACTAGCCTTGATCAAAAAAAAAATCTGCACTTAGGCATATAATAGCTAAGATTCCAGAAACCCAACAGAAGAACAATTTTCTACAAGCAGTTAGAGAAAAGAAACAAATCACATACAAAGGAAATCCCATCAGAATCACAGCAGACTTCTCAATTTAAACCCTCAGGCAAGAAGAGCTTGGAGTGATATATTCCAAGGCCTAAGGGAAAACAGCCTCCAACCGAGATTGATGTACCCTGCAAAACTATCCTTCAAAATTGATGAAGAAAGAAGATACTTTCATAACAGAGCACCTTAGGAACTTCATGAATACCAAATCAGCACGCCAAATAATTTTAGACAATATCGTAGGAAAAGACAATGAGAATAACAACCCCAGGAAAGCCCAGCAAAATAAATCCATCAGGCACAACAACAAATTAAACACAAATGGGGAGAATCCAACAGAAAAAGTCATGACAATGATACGTCAGTACATATCAGTTATAGCTATCAATGTTACTGGTCTCAATTCACCTATCAAAAGAAATGGACTGGCAGAATAGGTCAAGAAGCAAGATCCAACAATATGCTGCATACAAGAAACACACTTAATTCAAAAAGAAACTCAGAGACTGAAAGTTAAAGGGTGGAAAACAATACTCCGCCCAACAGGAACCTGAAAAAAAGCAGGAGTAGCTATCCTCTTTGCAGATCAAGTGGATTTCAAATCAACACTGATTAAGAGACACAAAGAGGGAACTTTGTGTCTACATCCTTCTAAAGGGAAAAATTCAAGAGGAAGAGATGACAGTCATAAACATATGCACCAAATACTACTGCACCCAACTATATAAAACAAATACTAACAGCTGTGAAAAATCAAATAAGCACTAGTACAATAGTAGTAGGGGACTTCAATACCCCACTGTCGCAAATAGATAGATCAACTAGACAAAAAACAAGCAATGAAATACTAGAACTCAATCGAACTCTTGAACAAATGAACTTAACAGATGTTTACAGAATGTTCCATCCCACAAAATCAGAATACACATTCTTTTCAGCTGCACACAGGTTGTTCTCCAAAATAGACCACATACTCGCTCATAGAACATGTTGAAGTAAGTACAAAGGAATTGAAGTTATCCCCTGTATATTAACAGACCATAGTGCGATGCATTCCGAGATCAATAGCAAAAGAAACTGGAAAAATTTCATAAACACGTGGAAATTGAACAGCACACTTCTGAATAAGCAGTGGGACACAGAGGAAATTAAAGAAATCAGACAGTTCCTACAATTAAATGACAGTGACAATACAACATATCAGAATCTATGGACACAATAAAAACAGTCTTACAAGGGAAATTCATAGTAGTGAATACTCAT
>NW_004624884.1:1229087-1249101 GCF_000247695.1 Heterocephalus glaber
ACAGACTCACTGAGAGAGAAATAGGGCAAACAATTCCTTTCACAATAGCATCCAAGAAACTGAAATACCTAGTAATCAGCTTAACAAAACAAATCAAAAACTTCTTTTCGGAAAACTATAACTGTCTGAAAAGAGAGGTTGAAGATGATATCAGAAATTGGAAAGACATCCCTTGCTCCTGGGTAGGAAGAATCAACATAGTGAAAATGGCCATTCTTCCAAAACTGCTCTGTAGATTCAGTGCAATCCCAATTGAAATTCCAGCAGCATACTTCACAGTCCTTGAGAAAACAATGCAATAATTCATTTAGAACAAGAAGAGACCTAGAATAGCAAAAGCAGTTCTGGCCAACAGAGACATGGCAGGGGGTATCACAATCCCCAACTTGAAACTATACTACAAAGCTACTGTGATTTAAAAAAAACCACCATGGTACTGGCAAAGAAATATCCCAGAGAACCAGTGGAACAGATTAGAAGATGCAGAAATAACTCCAGACACACTCCACCATGACATCTTCGACAACACCCTCACTGGAGGAAAGATAGCCTCTTTAATAAATGGTCCTGGAAAAAATAGGGTTTCAACTTGCCAAAGATTGAAACTAGACCTATATCTCTCACTGTGCACTAAACTAAAATCATAATGGATTAAAGATTAACTATTAAAACAGACAGGCTGAACTAGCTGGAACAAAGGTTAGGTAGAAAGAACTCTTGAAGACACAGGTGTAGGAAAAGATTTTATGAACAAAACCTCAGTTTCCCATGGACTAGCACAAAAAATGAACAAGTGGGATCTCTTCTTATTAAAAAGTTTTTGCACAGCAAGAGAAACCCCCAACACTGTGAAGAGACAACCCACAATAGTGGAAAAATTTTTCACCTGCTGTTCCTCAGACAAAGGTCTACTATCTAGAATGTATAAAGAACTTTAAAAAATCAGATCTCCCCAATTTAAAGACCCAGTCCAAAAATGGTCATCTCAAATGAACAGACATTTCTCAGACAAAGAAGTAGAAATAGCAAATAAACGTATGAAAAAATGTTCAACATCACCGGGTATTCGAGATTTGCAAATGAAAACAACGCTGAGATTCCACCTCACTACAGAAAGAATGGCGGCTATCATGAAATCAACCAATAACAAATGCTGGTGGGGCTGTGGGGAAAGAGGAACACTGCTCCACTGCTGGTGGGAGTGTCGACTGGTGCAAGCACTGTGGAAATCAGTATGGAGATACCTCAAAGAACTAGGACTAGAAGTCCCATTTGACCCAGCTATTCCCCTGCTGGGTGTCTTCCCCAAAGAATTAAAAGAATCATACCGCAGTAATATATGTGCGCCCATGTTCATAGCAGCACAATTTGTAATAGGTAAAACTTGGAAACAGCCCAATTGCCCATTGATTGGAGACTGGATAAAGAAAATATGGTGTTTTTAATAAAATGGAGTACTACTCAGCCGTAAAAAATGAGATATTATACCTTTATAGCTAAATGGATGCACATTGAGACCATACTCTTAAGTGAAATAAATAGGACACACATGTAAATACTGACTAGTTTCCCTGGTGTGAGAAACTGAAAGTGTGAATAAGGACTAAAAGGTATAATAGATAATGTGAAATAGGAAGAAAAGGGGCAAAGGGGAAATGGGAGGGGTAGAGGAAAGGAAAGAAGGGAATGGAATTAATATGAGAAAATGAAAAAATGGAAACAAAGTCTTTGTAAATAGGGAGGGATGGAGGGGTTGAAGGGAGGGCAGGGGAAAGGGGAAAAATAAGAACCAAGAGAGACTATGTAAAGGTGCAAATTTCCAATGATGAATGTCATTATATTGTATACCTAAAATGTGCCAATAAAATTAATTTTTTTCAAAAGAAGTAAACAGCTGCCCTCCCCTGGTGGTTACACAGCCCTACACCTTTACTTTCCAACCTGCCTTTGTTTGTACATCACGACATCTGGATAGAGTGCTCCCTTCTCGTGTGACGCCAGCAAATTTGGGGAGTCTGATTCTCAGTGAAATGAGGGAGTTCTTCGTTACTCATTGCTGGACTCATAAGAACCAAAAATCAAACATTTGGTAGCCAGAGATTAACGTACCTTCCTGTTGTAGTTTTATACCTAGGCAAACAATCAGGTGTGAAGAAAGGACTAAAACATGAGTAGATATCTCAGGACTAAAATACTTAGCTCCTGGGGAGATATGTTCCCAAAAATGATGGAGTAAAATTCAGAAAGAGGAAGACATGAAATGCAGGGAGTAAGAGATCTAACAGGAGAAGAAGCAAAGGGAATTCCCAGGGCACAAGGCCCTAGAGATCAGCCTATGCAGGTGGGTAGAGAGCAGAGACCTCGTGATGGAATCGCTGGATATGGTGGGCATAAGGACACAAGGAATCCATTTGTGACCCCTCCGGGGTTTTTGGACACAGGAGTTTTATAGTTCTGTCAGAAGTTTTGGTGATAAATTAGTAACACAGATATAGAAAACTAAAGTGACTGTAAATAAAGTTATAATTCATACCAGGAGAAACAGTTACCAAGAAAGAAAATACACTGATATTACAGACGCAGCTCCAAGTGTTATGCTCATAGTCATAACCTTGAAAATCATGAATAGCAGCAATTGAATAAGAAGCCATATATTAGCAAGATCGGGGAAGAGAGTCTGTGTGGGAAAGCTGGTTTCACCTTGCAAAGTAGAAGACAAAAGTAATATGTAATTAAAAAATCAAGAAGGGAATAACTCATCGGTCATGTGACACTGAACAAACCTACTGGAGAAGTCTGTAATTTCTACCCAAGTGTGACTCAAGGCAGAGGACGAAAAGCCAACACTCGGGAGTGTGGCCTTTTAGAGCCCCTGGGCTCTTGATTTCCACAGCAGACTCCATGGGTGAGGCCCCTTTTGAAACTACCTGAGACTTTTTAGGGCAAGCTTGATTTAAAAGGCAGTCAGCCTTCCTGTCACTGGGACAAAATATCTGACAGAACTTAAATGAGGAGAGGTTTGTTTGGGTCACATTTCAGAGGGTTCAGTCCATGGTTATCTGGCTTCAAGGTAGAAATAGCATGGTTGAAGGGCATAGTGGAAGAAAGGTGCCCAAACCATGGTAGCCAAGAATTAGAGAGCAGGAAGAACCAGAGAGAGATGCCTCCCAAAAGCATGCCCTGTGACCTCCTCCTCCAGCCAGCCCCACCCCAGTCAGCCGTGGACTCTCCAGTGGGTAAATCCCCTGATGGGCACAGTGCCTGCATGACTACGTCACCTTCCAGAAGCCCCACCTCTGAACACAGGAGACTTTTAGATCCAAACCTTAACAGACCCCTCTGAAGTACTTCTCTTGGGCTATAAGGACAGTATGCCTGTGTTTCTTTTACTTAGGGGCACTGATCTCTGTGCTCCCTTCCTATGTGAGAGGAATCTCAGTTTGGGAGGAGATTAAGTCCACCTTCTTGCAAGTTGTGACCTTGGGCTAATAGAGTCACACGTGCTTCCCCATCTATAAACCTGGGATAACAGTGCTGCTCCCTTCCTGAGGTGGTTAGCAAGAGCCAGTTGAGATGTGTATAGTCTTCTAAGTAGTCCCTGGCACATAGGCATACTGCAGTGTGGTAACTTTTAGCTTTGTTAACTTTTGCATTTTCTTTCCTTTTTTCTTTGCTGTTACTGCAATTCTTTCTTTATCCAGCACACAGAAATGCATCAGTAATTCAGAGGTGGTTCTTTGAAGTATAAAAGGAGTGACAAAAGTAAGAATAAAATATTACAGCTGAAAATAACATCATAAACATAAAGAGTGAACAGAAACCCATTGTAATTATAGAATATGAATCTTAGTGTCCAGGGGCCAGTGAATCTGCCAGGTTGATAACTCACTCAAGCAACAGAAAAAGAAAAATTGTAAATAGAAAGTACCACAGTGACTCTCTGAAAATTGGATTTTCCTTGGCAGGTGATTTATTTGGCCACGGTCTCCAGTGCTTCCTCTGTTATGAAACTTTGTCAAATAGTGGCATGAAACACTCAGGGTTTTTGAGTCATTTTCAGGCAAAGTGCAAGTGGCTTCTCTAGTAACCCAATTGAGTTGTCCCAGATCAAACACAAAATGGTGTTTCTGGGGTGAAACTTACTAGTTCTGTCAGGAAGGTCCAGAATAGAACAGAACCTCAGAGGTGTCCTTCAGAGTCACACTGCTCAGAGCAGATGCAGATTTGCTTGGAAGTTTGCAACATGAAGCCCAAAGCTGATGGCAAACACATGCAGAGGGGAAGGAAGCAGGCTTTGGGTGAGTCCTTAGCAGATGCTGCTGTTGCACGTCACACGTCGGTGTGCAGCAGGGAAGGGCCATCATGTGTGAGAATGAGTATTTCATTAGTGATCTGGTCATCAGCATCACCATATAGGATTTAGAAATTCTCAGTATCTTCTTGCTGACACTGACCAGGAAGAGATTGATTCAGTTGGAGAAGACAGAAGTACTCGTGCAATGTGCCATCTGACAACAGATGTCACAGAAATGGGCTTTATTGTACTTGTTGGGACTGTGAAGAAGTCTTTCTTTGATTTCATACCTTACTTGAAAAAAGATCTCATTAGTGAGCAAAACTCAGTGTGAAAAAGCTGCAGTACTTAACTGCTGAGCACTCTTCATACAGCTCGGTGGAAACACTCGTTCAGTGACAGAGCTTTCATCACCTCTAGGTGGAAAAGTGGAGTGTTGCCAAGCATTCCCAGAGCAGTATCCTCCTGGGCACACTCAGCACGGCCTGCTGCTGAGCATGCCAAACTTTCCCTCCACATGAGAGCCACAAAATGAGCAACTTGGAAAACCCCTCCTTCTGCTGCAAAGGTTTTCAGTGACAAACAGTATGAGAAGTCACTGAACACTTCCTCCTCAGATGTGCTACCAGACATTTGGTCAGGGCTGACTTACACTGCACACAGGTGGTTTGCAATCAGTAAAGAGGGATTTGATGCTTTACTAACATATGCTGTTCTTCCTCAAGAAAGTAGTGATGTGTTGGTTGAGTTAAAAGTCCGAGGCAAATATAATAGCTGATTGAAGAATCTGTTCTCAGCTTTCTCAGGTTGCAACATTCCTGCTGCTAGCATTTAAGGATTACTCAGGTTCTGACAGATGCCAAGGGAAGCCTTTAAGTTTTTTATAGTATTTGAGTTCACCCTTGATGCAGATTTCTGTGCTACCTGCCAAGCAAAACACTGAAACAATTCGCACCAGTATCTATGAAAATGAGAATAGCCAGACAATTTCACTTAATCAAAATACCAGTTCCTCCTAACCTGAGAGACATTTTGAACTGAAGAGCTCCTTGGATGCCATAGGCCCTGTAAATCTTCAGCACAGAAGATGGTGGAAGTGATGTGGTCTGTCCTTCTGTGGTAGGCACGGGTTGCTTCTATGGCATGCCTGGCACATCCTCCACGTGTGGGTTGAGCAGAGGACCTGAGGCTGGCTGTGACTGGGAGGGACAGCACGGCCAGTGCTGTGCAACTAGTACCATTCTCAACAGCTGAAACTCTGATGAGGTTTGTTTATTTGTATTCAGATCAGATTTTCCTTCCCTATAACTTTGATATATTGGTTTTCATTCTGTCAGCTATGGCCAACAGAGAAAGTCAAATCACTTTTGGGGAAAATCGCTCCAATTTTTTATACCTTTCTTCCTGTGTCTCCCCTCTCCTTGTCTATTTCATTCCCCTCCTCTGCATTCTCCTGCTCTCCAGGACAAGTGTGGTCCACCTGTATTGTTTAGCATGACTTTTCCTTCTGTAAGAAGCAATGTTTACTGAGATGGGCCAGCTGTGTGACAGAACATATGGAGTTTTCCCAGACAACAACTTTGCAAATAGGCTCAATTATCTGTAGGATGATGATTTAAAAAAAAACAAAAACAAAAACAAAAACCTTTAAATTCAGACATTAAGTAAATTGTTTAAGGTAGCTTATCCAGGAAGTAGCAGAGCTGCATCTTCTGTTGTTTTAACTATTTCATCACACTGTTGACTGCTATGCAGTCAGTCCTTCTCGTACAAATTGCCTAAACTTGCTTTCTCTTTTGAAATAAAAAAAGCATTCTTCCAGCAGTACTTTAAACCACCCAAATATGTACTCACATAAATATCCCCTCTCCTTGTTCTTTTTAAGAATCTATGAAGGCAGAAACTCTTGTAAACCTTGCTTCCCTACTCCAGGATGCTATTTGAGCTACCACTCTTTATTGTATATATAGAGTTCTTTTCAATCATTATATAGAATCCTAGACTGAATTGTGAAAAAATAAAAGTAAAAAATAGGCCATTTAATTTCTCTGTAAAAATAGTTCGGAAATGTAACAGGGCAAACAATTTTTTCGGTTATAAGACTTTTATTCAGATAACACATTAAGTCATAATTTAAAAATGTTACATGCTTCTGAAAACCTTTAAACCACACAGAAGTGTGTAAGAGAGCCTTGCCTTGCCCCATCACCATGCTGCCAGTGTGAAGTATGACCACCTGTTTATGTTTTTTTTCCACCACTTACTTTCTGTACCTCAATATTCATATTGGAGATATGAATGTATACCTATTTTACCAGAAGGACTGAATGAGTTAAATCAATATAAAGAACCTGCAGAATCATGTTCGGTACATAGTAAAAGCTCAGATATTACTGTTACATATACAAACACATGCATAATGAGTATGCAGAAATGAGCACACATACATAAGTGAAATTTTTAAAAACAAAAACAGAAATAGAAACAGTTTGTGTATAATATACTGAACCTGCATTTATCACCTCAAATTTGTCATAGACCTTCTTCCACATCTGTACAAAACTCACAAACAGTGGGGGTTTTTTCCCTTTTCTTACTGATGGATGTTTAGATTGCCTCCATGTTATAACAGGTAACAGTGCAATTCATCACCTTGAACATTTTTTTATTCATGAGAATGGGCCATCTGAACCTACACATAGAATTTACACTTACCTCTTGTTGCATTTGACCTACTTTTATAATGTGTTGCCATTGAGGATATTTTGACATGACCATTCAGTAGATTCACTAGCCTTGATTTTTCTTCATTTTTAATATTTGATCAATCTACTCTCCTTAACATCTTAAAAATAATGGATTTTTTAAAAAAATCAAATTCAGCAATTTAAGATAGAGTTCTGTAGTTGCCACCAGAGGGCTGCTGTTTGGTTGAACTGTTCAGGTGATTGCCTAGGTGTCAGGAATTTGCTTCAAGTATTATCTTGTCACTGTGTCTCCCTGCATGTATAGACATTCACAGCAGGCCTGGTCAGATGCCCTTGCAGAGTTTTGTTAAGGAAAATGTCTCTTAATGGGGAGTCTAGAAGGTTCACGCTGTGGTCTATATTTGGAAAAATTTGAAATATGAATGACAGACACCTATTCTTTGGGAAATGTCTGAAAATATTTTAAAATCCCCACGGTTTTATTACCTAAACAAAAGAAAGAAGGAAAGAGTAAATGCTCTTTTGATCCTGTTGGCTAGCTGTCACATAGCTGGCCCTGGTGCTGACACTCTGTTTGGAAATTTTTTGGCAAGGTTGGGTGTAGTACAGTGTTAAACTGTATTTTCAGAACATTGGGTTAATTTAGACCATTACATAAAACAGACTAAAAAAGTAATATTTGGTGTTCATTTTGCTACCTTCTATTATGCAACGAACATGTCACAGAGCCAACTAAATACATGGTTTCACTAAACACAGTAAATAATAACATTGCTTTGTGCATTTTTATTTACTCCTTAACTTTTTAAGATTTTAGAGATTAGAACAACCACCTTATTTGAACCTTTCAAGAACTCTGAGGTGACAGAAGACTGATGGTTATTTCCATTTTTTTTAGTTGAAAAATTGAAGCACAGAGAAATGATAAAACTGCCCCCAAAAAGGAGCAGTGCTTTGCAGTCTTCAGGAGTCTTGGGTAGCGTCACACAGAGAGGAGGCCCTGAGCCAGGGTGTAGGGCATGTGACTGAGCCACACTCACAGGTGCAGAGAACCAAGGGTCTGAGAGGTAGAAGGAAGGTGGCAGCTGGCGTCCCTGGGATTGGGTGCATGGGTGAGGCCAGAAGCCAAGTCCTGGAGAGCCCTACAAGCCCGGCTCAGCAGTGTGACCCTCAGCCCGGGAGTGGGAAGCCAGCTGGGAGACAGAGCCCATCAGGCTGGCAGGGACACTGCCAGGCCGCTGCTGCTTGTCCGGGCACAGCCTTGCTTTTCCTATGTGCAAACACTGGAGTGCGGCTCAGAGGCAGAGTGCACTGGCACCTCTCTGGGCGTTGCTGCCGTCTTTGCCCTGGGGTTTGAGTTGTTAACCACTCACCTGGTCCCCAGGCGAGGTAGGAGACGGATTAGGTGATGTTCATGAGTTCATGGGCTTGAAATGATTGCTGAGGGTATCTTCCCAGAAATGCTAGATGTAAGGAATTAACGTTCTCTAAAAGTCAAGCGGTGTGGAACATCTATTGCCAGGTAGCCACGAGGGCGAAAGAGGAGTAAGAGCAGGTCTGCAGTTAACTGGCCTGTTCTGCATGGCGCCTGTCAGGTGTGTTACGCCTATGCTCGGTTACTCTGTCTCCATCACTGCGAAGGCACTTCCTCCCTCAATACCTTTTTTCCTCCCCTCTCTTCTTGCTGCCTCAGCATCCAGTTCAAGGGCCACTTCTTTCTGAGTCCGCACCCAGCTCTTCCAAGACATGCACAGTTCCCTTTAGCAGATGCTTCCTGAGCGGTCTTCGAGGTGCAGGACCTTGCGGGAGTAACTTGAGCAGGAACTGTTTCTAACTTGATCCTCAGAGACGGGGCACTGAGCATAGTGCAGGCACCAGCAGGGCTCCCGGTGTGTCTCTCGAGCAGGTACCAGCTTGAGTTGTGTTCCCTTGAAGAGGCGGCATGGAGACACACCAGAGTCAAGGAACATCTCGGGCAGCACAGGAGACAAAGTATATTGGCCCATGTGTAGTCAGCTCCGTGGGAATTCAGAGAGGAACCCAGCCCTTACCTGAAAGGTCCACACAGCGTCACAAGACTCTTGATGCCACTCACACAGGTGCTGTTAAGGTGGGAATGGCACTTCCGGAGTATCCGTGTGACTGTCCAGACTGGACAGGGCGTGAAAAGGGGATTTCTGCCCCTCACTGAGGATGCTGCAATGTGGGCTGCACCTGTCCTTCCTACAACCCTGTGCCTGTTGCCCAGACTTGGCATTCACACTTACTTCCAGAAGCCCAAGCATTGGTCTTAAGCACTGCTAGCTCCTAATGAAAACCTGGACCACGGCAGAAACACTTCTGTTTGCTGATGGTCGTCAGACTTCAGCCAGATGAGTCCATTCTAAATGCTGTGGTGCCTAGAGCAATGCCTGCACAGGTGGTATCCCACTGAGACAGCAGTGAGAGAGCGGCCCTGCTGTGAGACACAGTCTTGGGCTGCAGGCTGCCTCAAGGAAAGAGCACCATCTCCCAGGCCTTTCTGGACTGGTGGTGCAAGCAAAGTCCTGGGGAGAAGGGTGTGGGGAGCTGCTAGTAGCCAGGGCTCAGCTGCCCACACTGCCCTGGGAGTAGGCAGGCACTCTGGCCCTAAGGGCCTTGGGTGCAGCTGGCCTTGCTGCTTCTTAGCCTTAGCAGCCTTCTCTCCATTCACAGGTGGAATTCTTCAAGGAAGGTCATGACGTAATACCCATTGGCACTTTGAACTTAGACCAGGTGTATTGTATTTTCTTATTTTGTCTCATCCCTGCGATAGCCTGTTAAATTCTTGGGGTAGTTATCGGTCCTTTACAGTGGAGAACATTGCAGTTCCTAAAAGTTGAGTGACTCACCTACTGGGTGTTCAGTGAGATCTTGCAGCAGTTCTGTGAGGTGGTGGGGCTTCGGAGCCCACACAGTGACTGTGGCGACACAGGGACGTTAGGTGCCACACCGTGTTTTCAGAGTTAGTATGTAGGGCAGTCACAATTGTGACTTCTTGTGTGACTCCACACCCTGCCTTAGTCTCACTCTGCCCTGTACCCTCTGCAGCCTGTAAGCAAAAACAGTACAAAATCTGTTTTTGACACCTACAATGCTGGGAGAAGGCCTCTGAGCACAAAAAGATGTAAAATGGGGCGGCTCCGGGGACGCGAGAGTTCTTTGGACGGAGAGCGGAGAGCGCAAGCGAGGGAGCGGGCGAGCTCCGAGGAGGAGGAGGTGGGGGTGTAGGTGGGGAAAGGCGGATTCCGCCTGAGCCACACCAAGGAGAGCTGGCCATCGCCTCGCGACTCGCCGCTGTAAGCACTCTCCCAAGTCCGGCCCGCTCGGAGGACTTTGTCTCTTAGAGGAACCTTGTCAAGCAAGCCGGGATCTGTGAGGGGAAAGGTGAGCAAGCCCAAAGAGGAGAAAGATGCTTCCAAGGCTCCGGATGATGCCCCCGCGGCACACAGGAGTACATTAGGTTGCGGCAAGATTCCGTCCAGTCCACGGAATTAAAGACAAGAAGAGTCCCCCTTTCGTGCTGAGTGTCACGAAGTCTTCTGCTGCCCGCTGAAGCAAGTAAACACAACAAAGAGAGCACAGAGCCCGAAGGTGGTTCTCTTGAAGACCTAAGTGTAGGGAAAGATTTTATGAACAAAACCCTGATCCCGTGGGAAATATTAAAGAATCAACTACTGGGATCTTATTAAAAAGATTTTTCACAGCAAAAGAAATCAACAACAGAGTAAAGAGACAACCAACAGAATGGAGAAAATTTTTCACCCACTGTTCCTCAGACAAAAGACTGATTTCTAAAATATATAAAGAACTGAAAAAAGTCACCCTCCTCCAAATTTAAAGACCCAGTCCAAAAATGGGTATCTGAGATGAATATACACTTCTCAGATGAAGAAGTAGAAGCAGCAAATAAATGTGTGAAAAAATGTTCAGCATCACTTGCATCTTTCAAGAGATGCAAATTCAAACAATGCTGAGATTCCATCTCATTCCAGAAAGAATGCTATTTTCAGGAAATCAACCAATAAATGCTGGTGGGGCTGTGGGGAAAAAGGAACACTTCAACAGTATTGGTTGGAGTGCAGACTGGTGCAACCACTGTGGAAATCAGTGTGGAGCTACCTCAAACAACTAGGACTGGAGATTCCATTTGACCCCACTATCTCCCTGCTCGGTATCTTCCCGAAAGAATTAAAAATATGATTCCGCAGTGATATATGCACACCCATGTTCATAGCAGCACAGTTTGTAATAACTGAATCCTGGAAACAGCCCAAATTTCCATCAGCTGATGAATGAATAAAGAAGATGTGTGTTTTTATACAATGGAGTACTACTCAGTCATAAAGAAGGATAATCTTGAGACATTTATAGCTAAATGGATGCACCTAGAGGCCATACTCATAAGTGAAATAAATTGGATACACATGTATAAATATCGCATTGCTTCTCTGGAGTGAGAAACTGAAAGTGTAAATAAAGACCAAACTATATAATAGATATTGTGAAATAGGAACAAAATGTTCAAAAGGAAAAGGGTACAAGGCGGGGTGGGGAAAGAAGGAAGGGAAAAGAAAATGAGAAAAGAAAGAAAAAATGGAAACAGAGCTCTAGCAAATAAGAAGGGGAAGAGGGTAGAAAAGGGGAAGGGAATGGAGAAAATAAGAATCAAGATATATCAGGTTACACATACAAATTCCATGAAATGAATGTGATCATTATGTATATCTAAACTATACCAATAAACTTAATGATAAAAAAAAGATGTAAAATGGTAGCTGTGTTCATTGTGTGAGCTGGCATAGCATATCTGGACATACCATGAAGCTCCATGCACATCAAGAGCCGTCGCATGTGCAATGCTGTGGTTGTTCCATTTGTATTCATCTCAGGTCCCTGTCTAGGGTGACAGGACATCCTGAGGCACCAGTGTGTGCACCATGAGTTGTTTTTCTCATAGTGAGACATAAATGTATTATGAAGTAGGTCGTTGAGAACAATTAATTAGCTTGGTTTGAGAATAGTGCTGGATAATGATGTCTCAGACACTGAAAATGCGTGGAAGGATGGGATGCTCTGCTTTAGTAATGTGGTTGTGGAACAAACACTTATGAGTGCTCTCTATTCCAGACATCTCTCTATACAGCTAGACGATGAAGAGCTGGCAGTGTACAGATAAGAGAGTAGTCAGTATAACAGAGTCAGGTACCATAGCACCAGCCAGAATTGAAGGAAAGGCATTTAGTCTGGCCTGGTGGCACACACCTATAATCCCAGCACTCAGGAGGCTGACTAAGAGGGGAGGATTGCCAGAAGTTTGAGACCAGCCCAAGATACATAGCAAGACCCTGTCTCAAAAAACCAAAACCAAAACAAACCACAAAGCCAAACCAAGAAAGAAGGGAGCGAGAGAGACAGGAAGGGAAGGAGGGAGGAAAGAAGGGCCTTTCTAATTTCGTTTTATACTTAATGGTGGCATACCTCTGTTCTAGAGCAAGGTTTCCCACAGCAAAGCTGTTCCTGTACTTTGTTCAGTAATAGGACAGCATCTTTGTTGGGTTACATAATAAATGAACAGTACTATTCCCTATGCCACTACCCAGGCAAGGAGCTTTGGAAGATCTCTAATAAATTGCAGTTGTAAGATTGTTTATGTATTAACCCTAACATATGATAAGCTATGTGCTGGTGGTCATGGTGAGGTCAATTTTGACTAGGCAAGACAAAAAATATCATTCACATCAAAATAAATGTTAATTAGAATTGTAAAAGGCCAGGTATGGTTCTGGAGTGTGTATCCACAAACTATTCATCAAATCTGATTAAAGTTATAAATAAATTTCATTTATTCTGGAATATTGTGCAAAGATTACATAGAGACTACACCTCCTTTTCTTATTTTACACAAATTGTCAGAAATTACAAAACTTCAAAGTTTCTTGGGAAGTAACTAATACAGAATAAATAAAATTCTTAGTTAACCTGGGCTGTGAGCTCTTACATAGTCACAGGTTAACTGAAGGCAGGGTTCAGACAGGCCTCCTCCACATCTTCGTGCTCTGATTAACACAGGCGATGTCCTGGGGATTGATACTCGTGTCTGCTCAGGATGGCATCAGCTTCTGGAAGAGCAACTCACAGGATGCTTTGCATTATTGCATTTTATTTACTTTGGTAAACATTGGACTGTATACTGTTATTTTTTTCTTTTAATACAAATTTTAGTATTTTATCTTTTTTCTTAATATTTGCCTGCTTCTGTGTAGGGCCCTGTTTCAAAAATATATAGTGAGTATCAAGAGCAAACAGGATATTGACCACAGCTACCTTTATAATAAGTATATTTCCTAGTGTTTGAGGGGCGCCTACCAACTCAGAGAATAGGTGTCAGAGTTATCATATTCTGTGGATGTGCCAGGAATTATTCTAGGAACCAGAGGTAACAGCAGTAAACAGTACAGAAAATGATCCCACAGCCTGAGCGCTCATATTTTAATGTAGGCTGGGAGAAAGACAGGGAACAAGTAAAATAAGTGCTCAGAAGAAATTAAATTGGATTAGGGAGAACTAGATAGATGTGTTACTTAATATTTGAGGCTATTAGCAGTATAATAATTCAAGAGGTCGAACTGTTTAAAATTACCATCACATCAGATGTACTGGATTCCCTGTGTCTGTCCCTTCTACCTCTCCATTTTCTCCTCTGTCCACCCTCTCCCCCATGCAAGACAGAGTCTCACCTCCACCCACAAAGAATGAACTACCATGGAAGTCCACTTCCCTGCTGTGAACAGCAGAAATACTGGACGAAATACATGGCTTGGGGGCCACAGATGCAGGACAGCAGGCAGCTCAGGCGCACGGCCTCTGGGAGAAAGGAAACAAACCAGGTGAACCTGTACTGAGTGCCAGCCAAGCTCCTGGGGCTCACTGAGGTAGGAGCAGAGATTACAGTCTGTGAGGCCAAGGCAGCTAGAGTTTGTGAAGGAGACTGACAGGGACAGGGAGCTTCACAGAGAGGAAGAACTCTGATTGCTCCAGAGAATAAATACTCCAGATCCTTCGGCTGCATAGTGTTCTGCTTGTATGTGGGTGAAACTCCACAACTGGAAAGCCTTGGGTGGACAATTTCTACAGCTCCCAAAGCACTGGGACCTGCACAGTGGAAAGAGCTCATGATATGAGGGAAAGAGGGTAGAGTCTGCAGAATCATCCCTAAATCAAAGCTTGTCCCAGACTTGTCCAAACAGAAGTTGAAAGCAAGCCTTGAGAGATTGAAGTTATCTGAAGAAATGTAATGGCCTGTCAGAACAAGCCCAACACCCTTAACAAACCCAGCACCCAAAAACATAAAGTTGGCAGTGCCTAGCGCCCAATCAGAAATGACCATAAATAATAAAGGTAGTAAAAGGTGACCTATTATAGAATGGGAGGTTCAGAATCGATAGAAACAAACCCAGTAATCTACAGATGGAATTAAAGATCCCCTGTGATCCCAAGGGGAGAGGAAAGCTTGTACATGTTGATGAAAGAAATGTAAGATAGAAAAAAGACTTAAATTAAATTTCCCAAGATGGAAAACAAAATGTCTGAGGTGATAAGAGAAACTGAGTTGATCATAGTACCCTAAAGACTGAGGAAGAGATGATCGGTGAGCATGAAGACACGGCCAGAGGAAACTCTCAATACGTGTGAGGCAACAGTGGGAAATCTACAGAAAAGCCTTAGGACAGCCAAGTATCAGCTTGTTCCAAATATGTGTAATCGATGTTCTAAAAGGAAAAATGAGGATAGAGGCAGGGGAGAAAGCCACACTTTCCAAATTTCACAAAAATCATAAATCCAAATCCAGTAAGTTAGTGGACCTTTAAGAAATTGCAAATAATTATCACAATCAAATTACTGAAAATCAGTAATAAAAAAGTAAATCTTAAAAGCATGCAAAGAAAAAAGAAACAGCCTTCTTAGAGGAACAAAGATAAGAATGAAAAAAAACAGAAGTACTGCAAGCCAGAACACAATGGAGCATCACTTTTAAAATACTGAGAGGGATATGACAGAAGTAGGGAGCACAAGAGAGTATCAATCTAGACGTTTGTACCTAGTGTAAATTCTTTCCAAAATGCAAGTGAAATACATTATTTCAGAAAAATAAAAGCTACAAATAATTATCATTGGGAAATCTGCACAACAAAAATATTAATGACTTGCTGGCAGAAGAAAAAAAGCAGATGGAAACAGGTATGAGACATTTCTGTCTTATTTTCAACCTCTTTAAAAGAGAATTGATTGTTTAAAATCAAATTAGTGTATGGGATGTATAGCATTCATAGAAATGCAGTAGTACAGATTCCAGTAGTATCAGAAACAGGAGGAGGGAAGTAAGATCCTCTCTCTGTATATATATATATATTTCGGAAATTGCTTTTATTCATACCACGACTGTCCACACAGAAAATCGTACAACAGATACAAAGAACAAGCAAACTACTAACACTAATAAATAAATGTAGTGGACTTGTAGGATACAAGACCAATATACAAAAATGAATTGCTAGCAATAAGTAATCGAAAATGGATAATTTGAAAACAAATCACTTTAAGACACTATATGAAATACTTGATAAATTTAACAAAATATTTGCACCACTATGCATTGAAAACTGCAAAAGCATTACCGAGATAACTAAAGACCTAAATAAAATTTGTTCATCTTCAGATATGAACAGATATACCGTGTTCTTGTATTTAGCCATCATATTTAGTCCCAGATTAATTGTTCTGTGTCAGAAAGGAACAGAATACAAATATAGTAAAGAACAAAACAAAAGATTGGTAAAAGGAAACAGAGGGAGATGGATCTTTTCCAAATGAGAAGGGGGCCGAGACCCTGAGGGGAGGAGGGAAAGGCACTTAAAGATTAGAGATGTGTCATGTATGTGAACCAACTACACATACAATGAATGTAATCATTGTATGGCATAAACATGAAGTAAAAAATAACAATAATAATGAAAATTGAGAAAGGGAATCTAGAGAAGGAGGGAGTAGTGAGGTGTGTGAAGAGAGAAGGGGAATAAAAAGAAGCAGGTTATGTTAATACATATACCTACTCCCTAAAATGAGTGTGAACATGATGTACTAATGAAAAAAAGAAGAAAAAGAACAAGCTACAGTACCAAAATATACAACATAGGTAAATTTCAAAAGTTCAAAAGACTCATAAGTTTTTGTTTAAAGGGAATTCTAGAAATGACATAGCTCAGTGTCCTTACATTAATGGCTGCAGTGCAGGGTGGAGTAGTGGGGACTGGTTGCAGAGTCCAGCAGGACTGTTTGCTGGGAGAGAAACGTTCTGTCTCAATTGAGTAATGGGTACACGACTGTTTTCATTTATCAAAACTCATCAAATAGACACCTAAAATCAGCGAATTTAAATCAGTATATCAATGAAGTGGATTTAAAAAATATAGAAACAAAATTTCATGAAGTGAATTGTACAGTGCAAGCGTACTCACTGATATCCTCAGATTTCATAGCCAGGAGACACAAACTACCGCTGCAGGCAGAAATAGTGTAAGTATAGTTAAATATTAAAAAGCAATCTGCAGTAAGCAGTATAAAACAAGAATGTGTGCAGGAAGATGGTAGAAAAGTTATCATTGCTCTTATTATAAGGTTAAGAGATACAAACATTTATAGTTATATGGATAAAAGTAACCACAAAAATAGAAATATAATACATTCTAAGTAATAATATAAAATGCAGACGGTAAAGAAAGGACATCATAATGCAGATTTTTTTAAAGCTAACAGGCTTAGAAACATTTTTAAAATGTTATTTGCAGGAACATTCTCAGCAGAGGTCCAAAAAACAAAACTCTGCCCTTTGCTTCACCACCATACTATAAACCGGTGTCCTTTATGTTTAGGGCAAGTTTTTCTCGTTTTTGTACTCTTTCTTGGTGATTCCACTGTTAAAAATCATCCCACACTGTTGAAGTACTATCCAGTGTGTTCCTACATGTGAGAGAGCTGTGATGTGCCATACAGAGAAAATGCTGTGAGGTAAGCTTAGTTCAGCTGAAGTGTTGTGGATCGCCTGTGAGTTCAGTGTTCATGAATGAACAATACAGTACACCAGAAAAAGGGAGAGAGCATTTGCCAATCTATACAGGCGGGTGCTCCAGAAAATGCTAAAGTAACAGCTGTAGTATGTGATTTAACTATGGAAATGTGGCTGAATTTATGAACTCATGAAATCATGGCCAATTTAAAAAGGATAAGAGATAGCATTGTTGTGATATTGAAAGTGAAAGAAATTTGTAGTCACATTGTCCAAGATCAGGAAAATGTTAAGCCTTTCTCAGCTAGTCTTTTGTTATACAAATACTGTAATTTTTTGTGAGAAATATATTTTAGATAAGTATCTTTAAACAAAACCACACATAAAATAAGGCTAAATGTTGATCACTTGACAAAACATTGTGACAAGAGGCTTATAGGAACATAGAGGGGCTGAGAAACATGATGGAATCCCAACATAGGAAACAAATGGAATCCATAAAACAGATACAAACAGATTTCCAGGAGATTGAAAACTCCATTGAAAAGTCTACACAGCAAAATGAACCAATGTGAGGACAGAATTTCAGATGTAGAAGATAAGATTGCAGTTAGTGACCAAGAAAAGAAAAATTGCTTCAAAATAGTAAGGGACCATGAGCAATCAATCCACCAGCTGCTAAACGATGCAAAGAAGAATAACATTAGACTGATTGGAGTCAACAAAGAAACAGAAAAGAGTGCAGATGACATTAAAAAAAATGTTCACAGAAATAATGGCAGAAAACGTCCCAAGCAGGGGAAAAGAACTTAACATACAGATAAATCAGGCATGAAGGATTCCAAATAGCCTTAATCAAAAAAAATCTACACATAGACACATAAATGTTAAGATTCCAGAAAGCCCAAAGAAGAACAAAGTTCTACAAGAAGTTAGAGAAAAGAAACAAATCACATACAAAGGAAAGCCCATCAGAATCACAACAGATTTCTCAAAGCAAACCCTCAAGGCAAGAAGAGCTTGGAGTGGTGTCTTCCAAGCCCTAAAGGAAAACAGCCTCCAACTCAGATTGATGTACCCTGCAAAACTATCTTTCAAACTTGATCGTGAAATAAGACACTTTCATGCGAAAGAGCACCTTAGGAACTTCATGAATACCAAACCAGCGCTCCAAAAAATTTTAGACATTATCCTAGGAACAGACAATGAGGATCACAACCCCAGGAAGCACAGCAGAATGAATCCTTCGGGCACAACAAGAAATTAAATATAAACGGGGAGAATCCAACAAAAAGAAAAAGTCATGACAATGATAACTCAATACGTATCAGTTATAACCATCAATGTTAGTGGTTTCAATTCACCCATCAAAAGAAATAGACTGGCAGAAAGGGTCAAGAAGAAAAATCCAAGAATATGCTGCATACACGAAACACAGTGAATTCAAAAAGAAACTCATAGATTGAAAGTTAAAGGGTGGAAAATAATGCTCCATGCGATGGGAACCCCCCAAAAAAGCAGGAGTAGCTGTCCTCTTTGCAGATCAAGTGGATTTCAAACCCACACTGATTAAGAGAGACAAAGAAGGACACTACATCCTTGTAAAGGGAACAATCCAAGAGGAAGAGAT
The DNA here is from genome assembly GCF_000247695.1 of Heterocephalus glaber. Next base: position 1,247,804 of record NW_004624884.1, read on the forward strand.
GACAATCATAAATATCTATGCACCAAACACTAGTGCACCCAACTATATAAAACAAATACTAACGGACATGAAAAGTCATATATGCACTAATACAGTAGTACTGGGGGACCTCAATACCCCACTGTCACAAATAGATCAACTAGACAAAAAAATGAGTAATGACATGCTAGAACTCAATCGAACTCTTGAACAAATGAACTTAACAGATGTTTACAGAGCATTCTACCCTACAAAATCAGAATACACATTCTTCTCAGCAGCACATGGGTCATTCTCCAAAATAGACCACATACTCGCGCATAGAACATGTTTAAGTAAGTGCAAAGGAAATGAAGTTATCCCCTATATATTATCAGACTATAGTGTAATGAAATTGGAGATCAATAGCAAAAGAAACTGCAAAAATTACATAAACACATGGAAATTGAACAACACACTTCTGAATAACCAGTGGCTCACAGAGGAAATTAAAGAAGAAATCAGACAGTTCCTTCAATTAAATGATGACAGTTCAATGTATCGGAATCTGTGGGACACAGTGAAAGCAGTCTTACGAGGGAAATTCATAGCAGTGAATACACATATTAGGAAAAACAGAGCAAGCCCAATTAAACAACCTGATGCTGAACCTCAAGCTTCTAGAAAATGAAGAGCAGGACAAACCCAAAGCTCATACAAGGGAGGAAATTATAAAGATGAGAGCAGAAATCAATTCAATGGAGACTAAGACAACAATACAAAAAAATCAATGAAGCCAAGGGTTGGTTCTTCGAAAGAATCAACAAAATTGACAAACCCTTAGCCAACCTCATCAGAAAAAGGAAAGAAAAGGCCCAAATCCATGCAATTAGGAATGAAAAGAGGGAATTATAATTGGCCCAGCAGAAATCCAGAGTACCTACTTAGAGAATGTATACACCAATAAGCTGGAAAACACAGAACTGGACAGATTCCTAGATACGTATGAATTACCAAAGTTGAATGAAGAAGACATAAAAATTCTAAACAACCCAATATCAATCAATGAAATTTTAAACATAATTAAAACTTACCAACTAAGACAAGCCTGGGTCCTGATTCCTTCACTGCTGAAATTTACAAGACCATTAGAGAGGAACTACTGCCATTACTGTTTTAAACTCTTCAGTGAAATTGAAAGGGATGCAGTACTCCCCGAATTCATACCTGGAAGTAAGCATCACCTTGATCCCCAAAGCAGAGAAAGACCCAACCAAAAAAGAGAACTATAGGCCAATCTCACTAATGAACATAGATACAAAAATCCTTAATAAGATACT
>NW_004624884.1:1251346-1269618 GCF_000247695.1 Heterocephalus glaber
AGAAAATGAAAAAATGGAAACAAAGTCTTTGTAAATAGGGAGGGATGGAGGGGTTGAAGGGAGGGCAGGGGAAGGGGACAAAATAAGAACCAAGAGAGATTATGTAAAGGTGCAAATTTCCAATGATGAATGCCATTATATTGTGTACCTAAAATGTACCAATAAAATAAAATTTAAAATAAAAAAAAAAACCTCTCCAAACTCAACAGGATGAAAATCAGCAATTTGGCTTTAGAAAATTGGCAGAACAATTGAACAGATTCTTCACCAAAAAAAGATTTATGAATAGCATATTCATATATGAAAGGATTCTCAACTTTATAATCTCTAGGAAAATACAAATTAAAACCATGATGAAGTATCACTGTACATTTTAATAGTAGCTAAAATTAAGACTGACAGTCCTGAAGATTGATGGGCTGTGAAGGAACTGGATCTCATGTTTGGTACTGATGGGAATGCAAAGCAGTACAACTGATTTTGAAAGGAATGTAGTTGTTTTCTTTAAAAGTTCAACATCCAGCATTATGGGAGGCTGAGGCAGGAGGATTCTAAATTGAAACCCAGTAACTTATGGAACTCTGTCTCAAAATATAAAGTAAAAAGGGATGGGATGTAGCTCAGTTTGAAGACCCTGGGTTCAATCCAGTAGCAACACACACACACACACACACACACATTATAGCTGCCATGTGTCCAGCTATTCTACTCCTAGGTTTTTACTAAAGAGAAATGGAAAATTCCATAAAAGAACTTGTGTATCAATGTTCATAGCTGTTTTATTTACAGCAGCCATAAAGTAGAACTTCCCTGTTATTCACCAGCAGATGAATGGATAAACAAATTGTATCATGTCCCTACAGCACAGTACTACTCAACAATTAAGTAATCCAGTGTTGATATATACATATACTGAAGACAGAAGCTATACCTTCTTTTATAAGCACAATGACCAAATAAGTGTTCAGCAATTATTTAAACATAAAAGTAAAACCATAAATATGCTAAAGAAAAAAATTTAAATAAGAATAAAAAAGGAAAATGGACAATTCTTTGCTTTATCTAGAAAAGAGTAAACCCTTTCCTAGTTATAAATTAAAACCTAGAAATCATAAAATAAAATACTGATGTTCATATATATAAACTTGAAAAATCTGCATGACAAAAAGTACCTTAAAATCAAAATACAATGAATGGGAGGATTAGCAACCCATATCACCGACAGTGGAAATAATCTTAATATAGATAGAACCTACATATCACTGCACCAAGGCCAATGGTGCAAAAGAGTAATGGGCTAAGGATGTGAATAGCTCATGGTAAAGAAAGAGAGAGCAAACATTCTTAAAAATATGTTCAGCCTTATTCTTAATAGTAGAAATGCTAATCAAAAGCATAATGAGATCCTTTCTTACATACTGAAGTATAAATATTATAACAATAACTCTTGTTCGGTAAGTGTATTAGCTACTTTCTATTGCTGGGATAGAGTACCTGAAACCCACAACTTTATTCTGGCCCATAGTTTCAGTGGGTTCAGTTGATAGTCAGCTGGCTCCAACACAGAATCAGCAAGACCCTGGTGGACAAAAGTTGTTCCCTTCAGGGCAGCCAGAAAGTAGAGAGAGAAGGGAGGACCAGGGACAATAATACGCCTTCCAGGTCAGCCCAGTGACCCACCTCCAACCAGACCCCACCTCCTATCAGCTCATTCAGCTCCTGAACTCATGGATGGGTGAGTCCACTGATGAGTACAGAGTCCCATGGTCCAACCACTTTCAGACACATGAAACTTTGGGGGATATTTTAGATCTAGAAGATGATAATGAGAGTAGGGGAAACATACTTGCTTATACTTGTAGTATAACATCTATGAAAAAGATTCAGAATAACTTAGCATTCAAGGTGCAAGTTATATGCTATTTGATCCACTATATGAGACACAATACCTGTGGGCTCACAGATTCGGAGGTTTCCACCTATAGTCAGCTGGCTCCAAGGCAGAAATGACCTAGTGGGAGGGTCTGAAGAGAACAGCTGCTCACAGGGCAGTCAGGAAGCAGAGGTAGAAGGGAGGAGGCAGGGATGGAGATGCCCTTCTGGGTCATACCCTGTGACGCGCCTCTAAACAGGCCTCACCTCCTGACAGCACATCCAGCCAGGAACTGATCAGTGCTAAGAACTGATGGACCCACTGAGGAGTGCAGAAACTCCCACATCCAGCCACCTTCCAGAGCTCTGCCTCTGAGCACAGGATGCTGCAGGCACATCCCAGACCTCACCCCTGGGTATTTATTGCAGCATTGCTTATACTTTTTTCTATTTTTAGTGCACATCATAAAGAGAAGGGGTGAAAAATTCAGACTACATGTATATATCAAAAAGAATGAGACAGCGCTAAAGCTTCATGCTGTACAAGTGACTGTGTTCAGTGGGAACAGGAACAAAGCACTGTACAGAACACTGTCATTTCTTACATAAACACTCTGCTAGTATAGTCATAAAAGTTCTTCTGGAAGAATCACAAGAAGCTAATTGCACTGGCTCACTCTGTAACAGACTAGAGTTAGGAACATACCAGTCACTGCTTACATTTGGTGCTCTGTATGCTTTAGCTTAGTAAAAATACTCCTTGCTTTGTAACCAAGAAACCTGGAAGGCTTTGAAATTAAGTTAAATTTGTGTGTAGAGATGATGAATATTACACTAATCAAAATAACTATAATACTAGTTGTGTGTTGGATACTGTACTCTGGATGCTTTACAAACATGATCTGGGTTTTTCTGGGAAGCCTTCAAAGTGGAGGTAGCATTTCACATGTTAGGGGATAGATTCAGAATATGGCCCAAGAACACACAGCTAATAGGGAACTTTTAAGAAGTTTCACAAGGCTTGAGGAGTAACATGCAGCATATCCAAGCTTGTACCAAAACATTTACAAATGGGTTTGTGTGGTATCAGGAACTTTATTCTGATATACAAAGACAGCCATTGTCTTACTCCAGATTTTGTGTATTAGGATTGTAATTTGCATGAGTCTATCAGGCTGAACATCTTAAAAATACCAACTACCAGATACGTGCTGTCTTTTGAGAATATTTTCTTGCTTCTGTATGAATATTGTGGACTTAACTGACTACATAAAGAAAAGATTCTTCAGCAGATGGAAAAATTTTAAATGTAGGTTGTCTTTTATAAAAATTCCAAGTTAAATGTGGGAAAAAATTGAATTCTTCCCCTGTTTTTACTACATCCTTTGGACAAGGCCTGTTGCTTCTATCACTGTACTCAATGAAGTTTTCCATTTTGTTTTTCTTTTTTTTGGAGCAAGAATAAATTTCAGTCTTTTTAGTAGGGGGATTGGTTTGACAGCTGATAAACTGGCTTACATACTACAATAATTATATGACAGGTCCTGAGGTATCTTAATATAAAATCAATTTATGTCAGATTCAATTTATAAAGTCTGGAAATTTGCCTGTTTAGGCCAACAAATTAGGGTGTGCTTTTACTGCTGACTTACTTCAACACAGAGTGCATGTGGACGATGTGTATTTCCAGCACTCTCCACAAAAGAGATCTTGTTTTACCCTGGAAATGAATTATTAAAGAGCAGTAGGAAAAAAAGCAGTAGATAAATAGAATTATTGAACAATGAATTCTGCTTCCTCAGAGTACTTATGTGTATGATGCTGTATTTTTATTTATGATTCATATTTCTTAGGCTCACTCACTGAGCTTTGTTTCTGGTGGCAAGTAGCTCATATATCTGCCAACATGTAAACATTTAGAGAAGTAAATGTAAGTGATCATAGCATGTTCACATGCATCCTGTTGACTAAATATCTCTCTGTATACTTTAACCACTCCTGTTCTTATTCTTTACTCCAGTCAGGTCAGTTGGTCCATCGATCAGTGTCTGTCTGTCTGTCTCTCTGTCTTAAAGTATACCACCAAGGAGAACATGTTTCAGTTTTCATTGAAGCACTTGGCGTTTCAAGGAGCTCTGCACCTTCTCTGTTCTCATGCTTCTTCTTGCTCATGTCTAGAACCCTAAAGTGTTCAAAGGCAAGTGCACTGCTCTTTTGAAGAGTCACTGTCTCTCTCACCAGGGGAGAGTGCCCCCTGCCGCCATTGTCCGGGTGACCGGTGTGGTCTCATCACGGGATCAGGCAGCGGAGTGGAGGGCAGTGTCTGTGCCTGGGATCCGGGGATGTGGCTCTCAGACTTCACTGGTGCTCATGCTCTCCACTGTCTCAAGATGCCTCACAGTCAGCACAAGGCACGGTCCCCTGTGGGCAGCAGAGCTTAGGAAGTCCCGATTAACAGTATACTCACATCTGCAGTGCCCAGTGCCCAGCGTGTGCTTGGCATTGTGAACACATTTACCCATGTTCAAGTCACACCACTCTGCACAGAAAAACCACACTTCACCCCGATTTTCCAAAAGAGGTTGTGTGTTAGGTCAGGTTAATATGTTCTGAAACACAGTGTAATCGTCCATACAGACTTGAATATGAACCTTTCCCTTGCTCAGCACTTTGTGTAAATTGGGTGAATACAGAAGTAGCTCAGGCATTTCTGCTCTTAAACAGCTGTGACCTTCCTGGGGACACAGGACCAGCACTTGTACAAATGACAAAAGCCAGGCCCAGACTAGAATAACTTACCCAGAGTCCCACAGCCAGCCAGGGATAAGGCGGGAATTCAGCACAATCTACTGCACAGTACACTTTAAGAACTGAAGGTTGATTTACAAAGATGGGAGCTTGCTCTTGTCCTCAAGGAGCTTTCCTGTAGCTGAAGTGAATTCCTGGGGATGATTTGCATAAACACTCAAACTCACTTTTCCCCCTCTTGCAGAAGACTCCGTTTCTTCTCAGCTCTGTCTGAGTCAGGTCCTCTCGTGACCAGTACCGCCAGCCAGTCCATCTTCCTTACAACTAGGAAGCAGCCTCTCTTCAAATGTTCTTGCCCTCTGGTGGCTGCACTTGCTGGCTGGTTCCCAGTCCTTGTCCAACACAGCGTGTGCAGTAGGTTCTCTCCAAAGGTAGCCAGGTAGCCAGGTAGCTCAGAATGCCAATCCAGGTGGACACAGGAGAGGCCCAGTGTCATGTTCAAAGCCCTTGCCTCTAATAGACAGGGTTATCATTTTGATTGACTAGGAAATACTATTGATTTTGACAAACCTAAATTGGCACTCTGTGACTTCTTTATTGTAGCCATGGTTCAGGCACTTGTTTGAAATACAGCTCCCTGAAAAGGTAGATTGTTTTAAAGAGTGTACACATGCAACATAAATTGTGAATTCCTTTAGCCATTTCCTGTCTTTAGAAATAGCACTCATTCATATTTTACACATAAATCGAGAAGGGTGACAGAGACCTCATCTTCCCTGTAGCAATTTGAACCAGATTGATTGAAGACTTATTTACTAATTATACTTGTCATCCTGACATCAATGTCATTAGTTCTGGAAAAGCGTGTTTGTCATACCAGGAGTATGTCTGATTAATACAGTCAATATCTAATATATATTTAAGCCAAAGAGAATTGCTGTCTCCAGAGCACATGTTAGGGGCTCCACAGAACGGATGGAAGCACACTTGGGTCATGAGGCCGAGCTGTGAGGGCAGAAGAGGAATGAACTGAGGACAGAAGGTGCATGCCCTGTATCCCCCTCGACTTGGGATCCAGTGAGTGAGTGGTGCTGGTGGCTGAGTAATAAAGGAAGTAACTGAAGAACCAGAGAGCGAGCGCGTGTAGTTCGCTTACAGTTGGTGAGTCTCTGAACTAGGATGCAGACCTGAGCTAGCATCGTTTCCTCTACATCGGAGCCCGCTGGCCCGGCTGATCCCTGCAGCAGTCTCACTCCCTTTCCTAGAGCACACGTGAAGTTGGAGCTGAGCACAGTACCCCAAGTCGCCGCTTTGGCGTGAGTGCTTCTTTACCTGGTGCCCAGGCACGTGCTGGCTACCAGAGGTGTTGCTGGGGGTGTGTGGCTTCCCATAGGATGCCGATGGTCTGCAGGTAGCTGTTTGATCCCCTTTGGCCCAGGTTGCCCTGCTCAGCACTGCAGTGTGCACAGTATTGGAGCAGGAAAATCATTCTGCAGTTACTTCCAGGCTGCCACAGTCCCAGCAAACTGATTCATCTGCTCATAAGTGAGCATATTTCCACCACAAACGTGCACATCAGAAGTGGTTTTGAACAGGAAAGGTGTGATTCATTGACACATTCAGACCTACCCCATACAGCTTCATGAGTGCGTTCTGCACAGCAATGGAAATGCTTCTGCAGACACACATCTGGTGATATACATCTGGTGATAGAATCCGTGCGATTAATAATCAGAACCTCTCTGACAGATCAGTGTCCTTATTTTTCCAGTTTTATCAGATCTTTCTGCAGTATTCATTTGGTGTATGTAAGTTGTGTGATGAGCTGGAATATTGAAGTACAAATTAGAATCAATAGGTAAAGTAGCTGAAAATAAACTTGTGTAGCACCTGCTGACTGCTTGTTGGGAGCCTATGCTTAGCCTCCCAGGCCTTACTGCAGCGTGGGGAGTGGGGGCCACCATCTGAAAGACTCCAGAGTGCAGGCTTACACAGGCTTCTTCTCAGAACCCAAAGGCAGGCCTCAGGCCGGAGCCCAGCATGAGGACTGCATATCAGGCAGCTGCAGGCACCTCACCCTCCCCGGAGAGCAGATGCTGGGGAAGCAGCAGAAGGAAGAGGGACCCTGCCTCCCAAGTTCCCGGGGGCCTGGAGGTGGATGGTACTGTAGGGGCCTCCACCCTTCAGACCTGAGACAGTGCTCTCCATGCAGTATGGAGAGCATTTGGGATCTAGCCCAGAAGGGTCCTGCAGCATGCAGCCACAGCAGACTGCTGGCCCTCCTCGCTGAGAGGCAGAGACCGTATGCATCACACCTGTGATAAGCACAGAAAAGACTATGTGGGGTGTGGAATGGGGCAGCTTCAGAAACAGTCAAATGGAGCAGTCACTAGTGTGTGGCCCTGTGGCTCTGTAATAGTCGGTACCCAGGATGTCTGGACAACAGGCATTATTAATTAAACCCATGAGTCATTGGGTTCTAAGGAAGACATAGTGATAGACGAGGTATAGTTTTGGGGGGAAAGAATTTATTTCCTTTCATTTGAAACTTAGACATTTACCCAGACACAGATGTGTTCCTTAACTGAGGAACAAAGTGTACAAAGATTTACCCGCTAGTTCTACATAGCTGAAGTATCGCAAAGTCTGGCTTCCTTGTTTCTAACAAAGCAGCTGGTTGCTTCTCCTGCCCTCCCGGCACCCACACTGTTCCCGCTCCAGATGCCTAAGGACTAAGACATGGCCGTGAGACACACTTGCTGGCTTTGTAACGCTTTGAATGGATGCCTTACAGAGTCTTGCTAAACGTACTAGTCCATAAGTATTAAGTTTAAATATTAATGTCAAATTTTCTTCTTAGCCTTCTAACAACTAGAGGTTGTCACAATGAAAACCACTGTTTGCTCTAACCACAGACAACCTCATAACAGGCCCTCGGGCACACAAAATCTCTTTTAGGAGCACCACCCAAGGGGGCTGTGCTGCTGCCTCATCCGTACCCTTTGGGGCAGGTCAGGTGCACACAGAAGGCAAGTCACAGAAGACAAAACTGTTCTGACCCCAGCAGGCCTTGAAAATGGATTGTTCCAGTTGTCTCTTGTAGTAAATTACTCCCAAATTTAGAAACCTAAAAAAAACCTTTTCTGTCTGATTCATTGTTTGCAGGCCCAGAATGTGGAAGGGTGTTTGTGGGCAGTGGCAGCTGGAGCAGGAGGTGTGCCTTTTTGTTCTGTGGCCTCTTTCTCCGAGCATGGCGGCTCATTCTCCAGGGACCATCAGGTGGCCTGGGCTTTCTGCAGTGTGGTGGCATCTGAGGAGTCAGGCTACCTATCTGGGGATTCCAGGAGTGACAAGTGGAAGCCCACCCATGGAAGTCTGTGTATCACTTCCACCACGTGCTGTCATCAGACCTGCTGCTGTGGCCAGCCCAGCTTGGCCAGAAGATGAATTAGATTGTGCCTCACAGTCTTCAGAGCAGAAAGCCATGGGCTGTGAAGAGCTGATTATAAAACTTCTCTGGAGAATAAGTCCGCTGTGTCAGTACTGGTTACCCAACAGCTACTTTGATGAGAAAAAGTGGAATCTTGCACGTCGTTTGCTGTGCTTTGTGTTTCATTTTTGCCTTAATGCAATGAAGTCAGGGAGCCTGGCTTTGAACCGTGCTAGATTGATTATAGTCGCAGTAGTGCTAATCATGCAGGGACAGCTGTGACAAGAAGGGGCTGAGGGCCAGGAATATGGGGCTGATACTGTGTGAAACAGGAAACTGCTTGAGACTGCAGATAGTGAATACCCAGCCAGAAGTTTTTTACTCAGCTAAAACATAGTTTCCTCTGAGAAGTCTGGGCACAGGTAGTCCAGGGTCGGTGCAGCATCTCAGAGATGGCATGCTGCCGGTCACCTTCCTGTGAGTCTTCAGCCCCTCCTGCAGTACAGGACAGTGTGTCACTCAGGAGTGGGAGAAGGAAGGCTCTCCTCTGCTGCCTCACACCCGGAGGCCCTCAGTGGCTGGGATGCAGCCATGGCGGAGGCCAGGAGAGCTGGCATTGGTGCTGTGGGCTTTTCCAGGGAAGCCAGCTTGGCTAGCAGAGAGTGGCACCAGGTGAACAAACCACGGAGGCTGCCATGGTGTGTGTGCTTTTCCTTCCCATACAGTCACTGAAGTCTCATTTAGCAGCTGTACAGAGCTGGCATTAAGTGGGTGAAATCATTTTATAATAAATGAGTATTTTTTTAAACCAGTTTGTTTCTCCATAGGCTCTCTGCCTTTTACAGTAGACCCTTGACTTATGAACTCAATTTGTTCACAGGGCCTGGTTGTAACTCAGGTTGGTTAATTAAAGGCTCAGGCTCCCCTACACAGCCTTCAGCGTCTCTCTCCTGTACACAGGCAGATCTCAGTGTCCTTAGAGAGACATTGGCCCAGGATTTCTCAATTAATCCCACACAGGAAAGGATGTTATAATGCTCCTTCCAGAACTCTTTACAGGTTAAATCTGTATCTGAGACCATCTGGAAGCACAAGCAGCTGGCATTCAGGTTGTAACTCAAGACTTTGTTCTTAAGTCAAAACTAAAATTCCAATCATAACTCTAGTGATTCATATGTCAGGTCCTAACTTGAGGGTCCACTGTACTTTGTAGTTGAGAGGTACCCCTACCACTTCATAACAAATAAAAGATTTAACTGTTTCTCTTACACTTTAAAAAGATTTGAATGAAAGCTCTCTGGCTGCCATGAAAATAGATATCCCCATTATATATCTTGCAGGATCACTTCCTGTCATCATTACCTGATCAGCAGCCCTCCAGGAGCCTTTACATTGATATAGATCACTTAATAGATTGACTATTAAGGTAGTTGTAGAAGCAAAATAAGTAATGTGTTCTTTTAAGGTTTGCTTTTCCCCTAACTCCTTGCTTAAGGTGACGATTATCTGACTCTAACGGGTAACTTCATTCACCTAACAAAGTTACCATGCTGGGGTGAATTTACAATGTATATGGCCTATCTTGTGCCTGTGACTTGTAGATAGGAACTGGAATTGTATTTACATATCAAAGACCACTAGGGATGAGATAATGGCTGAAAAGGATATAAAAAGGGAAATGCTGAACAAACGGAGCGTGGATACGACTGGTTTCTGGCATTCCCATCCGCTTGCGAGAAGAAATTTTATTATTTTATCCAAACTCTGTGTCTCTGTGTATTTCTTTACGGGATTTCTGCAACAACATGTGTGTCATGGGTTTCTAAGAAGAATATTCCAAGGCAGAAGCTGTGTTTGCTTTAGAATCTAGAAACTTGGACAGTTATCTGACACTTGTTTTAGTTGTAAGGTGAACCCGGACACCAGCTCTAACTTCTGAAGGTAAAGGCTGGCTGAATGGAGCCAAGCCTATGGCACCAGTGGCATACATCCTGCTGGGCATGGTGGTACACACCTTTAATCCCAGCACTCTGGGAGACTGAGACAGGAGGATCGAAAGTTCGAGCCCAGTCTGGGCAACTTAGTGAGACACAGACTCACAATAAAAATTTAAAGGGAGCATGGGAGGACTGGAGATATAGCTTAGTGCAAAGGGCCTGGGATCAACTTCAGTACAAATGGGTGAAGGGGTGGAGAAAGAAACAGATCCTGAACTAAGAAAATTTCATGGCTCAAAAAGTGCCTGGGGTTGCAAAAGTAATGCTTTATTTCTTCCACTGGATAAAGTTGGAATCCTTGATTCTGTGTGTCTGTAATTGCCAAGATGTATATTTTTATCCCAGTAAAATTCACATTTGTAATAAAGTGGCTTTTACAAATTCAAAACACTTAAAATGTCACTCTTGTGAGAAGCAGGGCCAGTGAGGGGAAGGCCCCAGACAGCAGCCCTGGCATCATCTTGTCCCTGCGACAGGTCATTCTTTCCTTTATTGGCACAGCATTTACAGATGACCGCCATTTACAGATGTGCTGGACAGGGGGAAGGAAGGCCCACCTGCCTCGGGGGCATTCAGGACAGGGTGGTGAGCTGATAGCAGCTGCCTCCCACCATGATGCATTTGGGGGCAGTGATGTCTCCCAGAGAGGCTGCCTGAGTGCACTTTATGAGGTTAAGGGGCTTAGTTTACAAACTGAGTCAGTGTAGTCAAATCACAACATGTGCCCGTAGTTGTGTTTGACCTGAATCACAGGGAATGCCAAAAGAGGACCTCCCTGCCCTCCTGTCTGATATTTCAGAACTGGATTTCAGAACAAGTGCTTTGGGGAAATTACTATTTCCAAAATACCTGAGAAGACTGACTCAAGTCAGTGAAGTCTGTGACTTACTAGAAGCTGTATTTCTAAAAGTCTTGTTTTAGGTGTTAAAAAGTGTTAAAATCATAATTCTAGCCAAAAAATAAAATAAAATCTCATTCCCTTTGTGTTCAGTCCTTGTAGAGTTATCTGTAAGATATGACCTAAAAGAGAAAGTGGTTTTTGATATCTAGCTTTAATGCTCTTCATAATTAACGTCCCCACCCATCTGAATCTGAGCCCACCTTAGACTTCACACGTGTGTGTGATCACGTGAGCCCTAACCTGCATAACCCAGGGAAATCCGCACCTCCCCATCTGTTTCCAAGGCTCTCAGTGGTGGCTTCAGGTGTCCTGGAGTGTCAGTCTCTCAGCCAGCTCATCCCCTGTTCTACACACTGGGGGAGCCTGACAGGGCCCCAGGGCATGAGCCATGGGACTCTGCAGTGGGCTGGACTCCTCTCGGGCCATAGCATTACCAGAAGAAAATCCTGCCTGTCCAGGAAGTGCCTTGCAGGTGGGTGTCACCCCCATTAGTCCTGCAGTCCTGGGCCCCTGAAGCAGGCTGACTGAGGCACTGCCTCAGCCCCGCCTCTGCTGCTGGGCCTCTTCGGCTGGCTCACCCCTGCCTGGGGCTGAGCTAGGCTGCAGATCCACACAGGGAGGCTGCACAGAGCCGATTTCCAGTTACAGTGGCAGGTGTCTCACAGGGAGGAAGGAAAGCGGTATTTACAGTCATGTGAGATGTTTAAGCAGGCAGACTTCATTTGAGGGCTCTCCATCACCTTCACAGCTCTGGGAGCTCCCTTTCAGTTCAGGCAAGCTGGGCTGGAGTTGGAACCTCTGTGTTCAGGGTTTTCTGCATTAGAGCTTGTGATCCTTGTGCAGATAAGCTTTTTTATTCTATGTAATGTGTTTGCCAAGAAAGTGAATTGAAATATTGGTAAGTTGAATCCATCTTAACTGTAATAGGTACTTTTTAAGAAACCCTAAAATAAGTTATTCTGTAATCACTCCTTGAATATTAGCTTGTAAGTTTGAGTTTAATTATTTCTCTAAAGGTAGGTTTATTTCACTTACTAAACAAACATCGACGACTTCTTGCTTTATAATTTAATTTTTCCCTACTTTATTAAGGTATAACTGACTTGTATATACATTTTCAAGGTATACAACACGATGATTTGTCTTAACACTGTGAAGTGATTACTGTAATTAACACAACCATCACATCCCTCATCTTAAACCATCTCACTGAATTTATCTGACTCAAACAGTGAAAATTTGGAAGATTATATTGTTAGTGGAGCTGAGCAGTTTAAGAAGTATTTTTTAGATTCCCAGTCATATTGAAAATCCATATAAAATACTTGCATTATTTTAATAAAGCACATAAAATAAAACATCAATGAAGTTCCTCAGGGTGAAGTATTAAATAACCATGAGATTAGCCAGGCTAAATTCCAAGATGATTTGGAGTGTACTGTTTATTGCTCTAAGCAATTACAGTTGTCAAATATAAATGTTCAGAGTACATTTTCATTAGCATGCTGTCTATGTCCAGCTTCTTCTAAATGCTTTCTCGGTCTTCATACAGTGTCATCATTCAATAAATGTTTAATAGAAAGGCTTATTAAAGTTTTATTTATTATACTTAATGTGAAAGAGTGGAAATGAAGATAAATTGAGTTAAAGCACTGGAAAAAAATATCATTGAAATCATTTGGAGTACTACTTAAATCAACTTCTTTGTTAATACTGAACGTATATGACCACAACTTAAGATGTGTTCAAATATATCATTGTGAGGAAAATAAGAGGAATATTTTATTTTGCCATTCCTAGATTATTTGAAAAAGAGTATTTGAGATGTAGGACAAAGTACAGATGTTGCCATCATTAGCTAAACATGTGTTTTATTATAGAAATCCTTGTAGAACATTGACAGTTCTCATCATTGACTTTGTATATGTTTGTAATCTCTGTAATCTGTGAAAAATAATATAACAAAATGTTACTGATTTACCTACAATATGAAATAAATTTTAAGGCTTTAAATAAATCACTATAATTAGTGTAAACTTTCTCTCATTGTGTGTAGGTAACATGGAGAACCATATGTTTTTCTGAGAATGTGATTCGATCGAGTCTTGCACACTGATAACTAACTTTGAGTTAAGTAAAATACTGTTTGCAGTAAGATTTGTGGTGAGGCCAGTTGGTGACTGCTGGGTCTGCTGACGGGGACAGAGCACAGGACATGCTCTGCTGAGACAGTGCTCACGGTGCAGGTTCTCTCCATGATTCTTCACTAGAACATGGGCAATGCCTCGTTATAATGAAATTTTAATGATTTTATGTTTTTTATTTCACAACTAGGCTATCAGCTGCAAAGGCCAGCACAGCATCTCCTACACTTTGTCAAGAAACCAGACTGTGGTGGTGGAGTACACACATGACAAAGACACGGACATGTTTCAGGTATCAGCTGGCTTTTCTCATGGAAAATTTGTCACATTGTTCCTTTACTTCTGTATGTCAGTGTTGAACCAAGACATCCAGCACAGTGGTGTTCAGTGATGACCAGGGATAATAAGTAAGGATAATATGAAATTTATTACTACTTGATTTTTGAAAGATTTAAAAAAACTTAATTCTGAAAATGTAAAAAGAAATTATAAAGGCCACATTCTCACATAGTAGTACAATAAAAAGTAAACATTAATAACAAGAATAGAATGTCTAAAAGCCAACCTACGAAAATACTTCCAAAAAAGCATGAGTCAATGGAGACATCAAAAGTACAATTTCAATCCTGTCAGAAATGACCCTGGGAATACCGTATAGCAAGACTCGTGTAATGTGGCCAACACCTGACTCTCCTGTAGAAATTATAAAGCTTAAGTGCTTTTATTATTAAACGTTAAGAAGGTAAGGGCCAGGGATGTAGCTCAGTGGTTCTGCTGCCTGCCTTGCAACCGCAAGGTCCTGAGTTCAATCCCCAGTACCAAAAAAAAAAAAAATTTAAGATAAAAATCAAAGTAGTAACATTTATCTTGAAAAGTTCTTTTTAAAAAATGACAGTAATTAAAGTGTAGGTTGGATTCAAAAGTAATTTTAGCATTATATAACAGAAAACACAGAAGTATATCAAAAGGAAGCAGAAGAGTGGAAATAAAGCCCCCATCATTGATTAATGAATTAAAAGAGACTTTATAAATATATACAAAATACTTGAACAAGATTAAAATTTAGGCTAATAAAGGAAAAAAACAAACATAATGTGGAAACAAAAAAACACTGTATTTCTGTGTAGAGAGTTAAATTATTATATAAATAAAGTTGAAAGAAATGTCAGATAATTATGACATACTGATATAGTGTCATATGCTCTGCTAAAATAAACTCTGAAAGCCGGGGATTTAGCTCAGTGGTTCGGCTGCCTGCCTCAGAAGCCCAAGGTCCCGAGTTCGATCTCTGGTACTAAGAAAAAAAATAGCAAGATGAAATAAACTCTGAAGAGAGGAGGTGTTTAAATGTAAAAATGAAGGAAGAGAAGTCCTGGAACAAAATCTAAGTGACTTTGTAGTCTTGGAACAGAGTGTGATTAATTGCAGATGAGCAAATAGATTTTGCTTGTGTGTTACCTGGAGCTCAGGAGCCCGGGGCGTTTTGGCTCTTGAATGGGATTTGGTGTGATTACCAGGGAGAGGCTATGATGGAGAGACTGACCCGCAGTGCTCACTATTCTAACACCAGGTTCAGGCGTGCTGGCTGACAGACCTGGAGTCTGGGAGACCCTTAGCATAGGGTCTCAGGAGACAGGCGGGTAGGAAGCCCAGTAGGGGCTGAGGAGGGAAGTTAGAGATGAGTGAGGAGACAGAGGCGGAGATGGTGACACGCTTTCCAAGAGACATTGCTGCTAAGGGAATCTGCGCCTTGGACCAGAGCTGGAGGCCTGCTCGCAGGCAGGCAAAGGAGAGTATTTCAAAAGAAGGGAAACTGCCAGTGTGATGGTGCATGTCTCTAATCCCAGCACCCTGGGAGGCCACAAGAGGATTGCAAGTTCAAACCCAGCTTGGGCACTTTACCAATTTAGCAAGACCCTGTCTCAAAATTTTAAAAAAGGCTTTGGTTCATCACCTGCTGCGCAAGCACAAGGACCCGAGTTCGATCCCCGGTACAAAAAAAAAAAGGGGGGGCTTTGGATGTAACTCATTGCAAAGCCAAGAGAGAAAGAGACAGAGAGAGAGAAAGACAGAGAGAGCTCAGTGAAGGGCAGGGTACTCAGACTGTGCCCCTGCAACAGTGAGATACTTGCAGGGATACAGGTGTTAATGAGCACAGAAGGAGAAACTTTTACAGCAGCGCAGTATTGCTGAGACATCTAAGCACAGTAACATTTTCCTAGTGCTCATTTTTACTGTGCATTTTAAAAGCACCGGTGATGAGTTGGAATTTATACCAAACAACAAAACTACTCCTTAACCATGGTTTGAGAAGCTTCAGAATGGATTTGAGAGCAGGGTGCAGGAGGAGGGGACAGTAGTGGCTCAGGAAAGGGAACAGTCAGGAACAGAATCCGGGGAAGTGGAGTCTGTTGGATGTCAGGCTGCTTAGAGAGGTGGTTCTTGGATAGGAGGAGCAGTGCTTCATCCTCCTCATAGCAAGAGTCTGAAACTCAAGTTATAGAAGGGAAGGGAGACGCAGGAGGCCCATCCATGCTTTAGCATGCTCACCTGGTGTTAAGGCAAACCTACACCTCTGCTCCATACAAAATTCCGTGCATGTGGGATGGATGGAATTCTTACCATAGCCACTGCATGTGAATACCAACCAGCACTCTTAAGAGTATCAGATGAAATGCAGAAGTATTTTGGCTTCTGTGCCATCTGAATCTCAGTGCAACTCAAAAACATCGTGGCTTACCAACATGACTCCCTTTAAAATACTGTGGAGCTGATCCAATAGAATACCAGGTTTCCCACACCAAGTCTACAGTAGAAAGGTGACTGAGGTTCCTTTCCTCTCAAAAGCACTGTGAGGCTCGTGTACTAAGGAATACAGTTTTACTGGCACTCCAGAGGGTAGATGTAAATGGGAGCAAGTTGATAAACACAACTTATATGGCCAATCAGATAAAGTCATGACTTAAAGTAATTGATCCTACCATTATGTTCTGGTTGGACTAAAATTGCACATTTTACAGTCAATTCAGTTTAATTCGGGAAGACAGTAATTTAATAAATTTGGATGGGCTCAGAATGTGGCTCTTCTAGATGAGAGCAATTTCTGTAGGTGGAAAGAGCAAGGCCTGGAGATGCAGCTCAGGGATAGAGAACTCGCCTAGCATGTGGGGCAGCCTGGGCTCCATCCCCAGCACACAGAAGAAACAGAGTGGCTGTGTGGCATTCTGAAGAGGCCACTGAGCTTAGGAAGTGATTGGGGTGGAGACGGTGTCACTGAGGGGCGGGCACCAGGTGTCGTGAGGTGACCAAGGGATTCTAGAGCTCTCCACTGTGTTTCACTCGTGAACTTTACTGGAGTAGAGAGGTTCGGATGGGTATGCACCTGAGTTGGGAGACGGCTTTATTTTCTCCTTTATACATTTCCCTGTTCATTAAATGGTTGGTAATAAGTATTTGTTACTTTTCTAAATTTTTTACAAAAGCTTTTTTCAAAACTCAAGAATAAGCATTGTCAATCAGTTTTTAAATGACACCAGTAAAGACTGTGCAACTTGAGAACGAGGCATTGTATATGATTTTATATCTCTAATTTAGGTTTTACAGTGCATTTTTTAGCAAGTTACGTTTTCTAAACGTGAAATGTTCAGGCACTATATATCCATTCAAATTGATGAGTTTCAGTGAAACCAGGGGTTTGGTTTATTCCTGGGACATTTCATTAGGACAAGAAATTAAGAGTTGTAGAAAACAAGAGAAAATAGATTTTTGTTGTCTGTTGGTTTTACAGGGACAGTCTGTGCATGAGAATGTATATGGGAGATTGACAAATGAAACTTAATAATATTGTTCTAGGAAGCAAGCAGAGCTAAGCGATACAAGATATTTTCTCTGTACGTTATTCATTTAGGTAAAAAGTGTGTTTTACATTGCATATGTTTCAAAGTTTTGTGACCAGAATACAAATACCTTGGAAATTGACTTTTGAGGGCGTTTTTTATACACATCTCAGGTCCTGTGGGTTCTTCCCTCTGGAGCTTTGAAATCAGTCACTGTTGTTAAGAGAAGACATTAATATATTTAGTGAGAAAGACTTCATTTACATATAAATGCTGTTTAGTTAAGAAGGCTCTCTGGTACCTGCAACATTTATCACTATCAGTTAGAGATTCATAGAACATCATTACATAAATGTTTTATTATTCCATCTTGAGGATTTCCTTATTGTAAACAAATACTTTTCCTCATTCATAGGAAAAAACAAAACCTATTTTATTTGAATTTGTTGAATGGAAGTTTAGAACTCTTAAGATCTTCCTAATGAAATTAATTCTTTCTGGCAGAACTTAAAACTTAGCAAAAAAAGTAAACCAATGTAGTGTTATTAGCAACTATTTGGACTTCCCTAAGGGAGTTTTCTTAAACTGCACATGTGAAATGCTATGACCAGGTTTTAAGTCTTTGGTGTGGCCAATCCCGTAAGCCCTTTATATCTTCCTCATGTACCTTCCTCATCCACGCATGGTGGCAGGCTCCCCTCTGTGTCTAGGGGCTCTTTTTGCTCAAAGCTGGGACTCACCATTAGATTTACTCAGGAAAGCCATTGTCAGGAGCTGAGCAAAACAGGGGCCAAGAGCCCTTGCTTCTCTCTGGAAATAGAAAAAAAAAAGAAGAAAGAGTGATTTGCTGTGAAAGTAATATTTCTGGAAGTACAGCTATTTTTCACTATATTGGTTCTTCCTACCCAGGAGCAGGGGATGTCTGTCCATTTTCTGATATCCTCTTCCATCTCTCTTTTCAGAGTGCTGTAGTTTTCAGAGAAGAGGTTTTTATTTCTTTCTTTAGATTGATTCCTAGGTATGTCAGTTTTTTGAATGGTACTGTGAAAGGAGTGTTTCTTCAGTTCCTGTCTCAGTGAGTCTGTTGTTCATGTACAAGAAGGCTATTGATTTTTGTGTGTTGACCTTGTATCCAGCCACTCTGCTGAATTTTATTATTAAGTCTAGAAGACTTTTGGTGGAGTTCTTGGGGTCTTCTTTATAGAGTATCATGTCACCTGCAAATAATGACAGTTTGATTTCTTCATTTCCTGTCTTTATTCCTTTTATTTCTTTCTCTTGTCAAATTGCTGTGGCTAATGTTTCCAGAACTATATTGAACAAGAGTGGTGATAGTGGACATCC
>NW_004624884.1:1279399-1297114 GCF_000247695.1 Heterocephalus glaber
GGGTCCAGGTGGTTGAGTATCAGAGTGTTCCATCTCATTTCCCTTTGGGGTTGCTGTAGGTGATCTGGAATTCTGGTTTTGAGACTTATTTACATGTCTTCTCTTTTCAACCCAGGTGGGGTGGGGAGCGGAGGGCGGTGCTGTTGGCACCTGTGCGGCTCACCTCCTCTGAGCTGGGAGAGATGGGACAGCAGCTCAGAAGCCCCTCCCTCTGGGCCAGGAGCGGGGAGATGGACGGCAGCCCAGAAGCCCCTTCCTCTCAGTTGTCTTTTTTTCTTAAGTTCATAGTAAGAAATTAACACAGAATTCTCTGTATTACTCTCCAAAATCATAGTTACAATTTTTTACTTGACATATACTGCACTGACCTGGTGTGTTCATGTTTTTCTATAATTGCCACCACTTATTGCCATGCCCGATACAGTTGGGTTTGGGGCCTTTCTTCAGTGCGATTGATTCTAATTCCTAGTGAGCTTGAGGCTTCTGACCTTGCTGTGCCATGTGGCACAGACCTGGAAAAACTCTTCATAAACTTCCCACTCGTACTTCAGGTAATTGTTAGGTAGAAGCTAGTGCAAGGGAGAGCAGATGGCTTTTCCTAGAAGGTAGGGAGGAAGTTCTTTAAAATTCCTATAGAAAAATATACAGGGAATGGAGGGTGTGATCCAGCACTTTTCAGAGAAAACGATAGCTAAATATTTAAAGGCTAGGAAAAGCAGATGGGGATCATTTTGTGGAGCTGGCCAGTTGTTCTCCCCGGGATGCTTGTTCACAGGAAGCTGTTACTTCTCGGTTTTTCACACCATGATTGGGCTGTGGGCACAGCTTCTGCACGGTGAAGCCTCATCTCGGGGCATCAGGGCTGAATACCCATGAGAAGCATTTTCTTTAAAAGCCAATAAAGTCAATAAATTTGTTAGCCACTTTTCAAGAAACTAATTGGCGTATGTGAAAATATTTTTCTTCAAAGAAAAAGCAACTTTGTCTCCAGTTGCTAGATAGTTTTACATAGGGCTGGCCAATCTCCACACTGGTCCGCATCACTACCCAGCAAGGGGGAGGTGGCAGCTGCTGGGTGCTGGTCATGCCAACAACACATTGCCAGATGCCAGTCTCGGGGGGCGGAGCCGGCTGGTGTGTGAGGAGGGCGTGGCACGGGAAAGCAGAGCTCACACTCAGGGCTCCTCTTTGAGCCTGGAATCCCAATCGCCATGCAGTGCCATCCCTTGGGGAAACACTCCTGGATCTTCTGGGAGCCGGTCCACTGGCGCAATCACCTCCTCGGGTGGACATAACACAGACCCTGGAGTTCAGAGAGCTGGCTGGTCCGCTCTGGGTCTGTGCCCCAGTGTAGGCCCATCTTGCCATAGCACCTGTCATCTCCTGTGTTCCCATCAGCACTTGCGCTGCTCAGCCTCCTCTGCTGTGCCTGCCTCCATCCCCCACCTACTCTTGACATCTTCAGACTTCTGTTCCGGGTAACCCTGTAGAAACCATTCCTGGGCTGTCTTCATCAGTCACAGCAGCGAACAGCGTACATGGTGCTCAGTGCATGCCAGGCCTCATTCTAGGAACTTGTGTTAACATTTCTACTCTTCACAACTACCTTATCCACATTTTGCAGAAGGGGCAGTTGAGGGACAGGGTGCTTCAGGAGTCTACTCAAATGACAGAGCCAGGTTCAGACCTAGCCAATGAGCCCCAGATTCCATGCTCTCAGCTGCAGTGGGGCAGTGGCCTCAGGAGCGCGTTGCTGACCCCATCACCCTGGCTGTGGGCAGGTTGCCTTCCCTCCTGATGACAGGGCTCTGCTTTATTGGTCTTTGAACACCAGGGGCTCCACAAGCTCTGACCAGGGAAGCAGTGGTCAGTTCCTGCTGCCCACGCCTTGCTGAGCTCGTCAGCTGTTAATGGGACCTGTATGACTTCACACATGGCACAGGCATCCTTTTAAAATGTAGGCTCAAAGGGAAGGGCTTGGCCTCAGACTCTAGGAATGAAGGGTGAAGGCGGGTTTGAGGTGTGTGTGAAGCTGGAGGCCACAGTAGTGTGCTGAACACTACAGTGATGACTGCAGGCCCCCCGTGGGCCCTCTGCCTGGGCGGTGGTTGAGATGAGTCTCAGTCTGCACGAGGTGCGCTGCTCGGACACCCCTGGCCCTAAAGAGATTTATCAGCTTAGGTACAAATAACGTCCTACAGAGATGCGTGAAGTTCCCAAGAACTATGACGTTAACTGGACTTGTAAAGTCAGGTGCACTGCACTCGTGGCTTTGTGCCCTGGACAGATACAACAAATCTAGAGTGCCAGTGAGGCAGCAGACTGTGGGAAAGTAGATTGCTCCTGTGCCCCTGGGATAAATTGCTCCTCCCATCTTCCTCAAACGTGGTTTTTGGTTTGAGAGGAGAGTTGGTGAGGTTTGCTCCATGGTTTGCAGGGTTTTGCTTTTAAGCTGTCTGTCTGTCAAACCTGTTGCAGGTGGAAAGTGAGACCAACGTGCTGCAGGATGGCTCCCTCATCGACCTGTGTGGGGCCACACTCCTCTGGAGAACGGCGGACGGCCTTTTCCACGCTCCCACGCAAAAGCACATCGAAGCTCTGCGGCAGGAAATCAATGCTGCCCGCCCTCAGTGTCCTGTGGGTCTCAACACCCTGGCGTTCCCCAGCATCAGCAGGAAGGAGGTGGTGGAGGAGAAGCAGCCCTGGGCATATCTCAGCTGTGGCCACGTGCATGGGTACCACAACTGGGGCCACCGGAGCGACACGGAGGCCAATGAGAGGGAGTGTCCCATGTGCAGGACTGTGGGCCCTTATGTGCCTCTCTGGCTGGGCTGCGAGGCAGGATTTTACGTAGATGCGGGACCCCCGACTCACGCTTTCACCCCCTGTGGACACGTGTGCTCTGAGAAGTCTGCAAAATACTGGTCTCAGATCCCACTGCCCCATGGGACCCACGCATTCCACGCTGCCTGCCCTTTCTGTGCCACGCAGCTGGTCGGGGAGCAGAACTGCATCAGATTGATTTTCCAAGCTCCGGTTGACTGATGCCCTTCACAGCCATCCCCGGGCACTGTCAACAGTTACTGTGAAGATTTCACCACTAACCCTAGACCCAACTTTTTGTAATGCTGTTCACAGAGAGAAAGGGCGGACTGGGAAGCAAGGAGATCCAGCAGCAGTGCCACACATACCAGCAGTGTGTTGCATGTTCCAGACGGTGCGGTCCCCGTTGGCATCCACTTGGTTAAACCATAGTCTCTGTTTGATCATTGGTGGTCAGCTGCCCTGCTATTGTTTTTAACCTTGGTTTTTTAACAATGTTTTATTCCCTTTGTAAACTCAGACAAAATTTTAAATCCTATTTTGCAAGTGTACAAGAAATGTATTCACACGTTGTTGTCTCGTAGCTTGCAGCCGCGGTGCCACATGTCCAGGTGTCACATGTCCAGGTGTCACCTGAAGACATACAGTATCTGTGCCCATGGGCGGTGCCTGGAATCCATCCGGCCCAGGGGCAGACGTAGTAGATGGGCAAGAGACCTTCGATGCAGGGGCTTGTTCTGAAATGTGGGCCTCTTTTCTGGTTTATTTTACCGATGTTTTAGGGGAGAGAATATTCATGTATGATTGTGGGTTTTTTCTTACTTTAGTGGAATTTGCTTATACACTCATACATCAGATACTTGGCATTCCAAACAAGAGAATTTTCTATGATGTTTTAGTCTGCGTTTTATGTTTCTTCTTAATATAGTTTTTCCCGTCTTCATCTTGCATGGCCAGAACTGCTTGATGGAGTGAACCCAGCAGCAAACCCAGAAGTTTGCTAGGCGGCAGACCTATGTGGCCATGCTGCGGCCTCGGGACTGTGACTCCAGCTTGGTCTGCACACTGAGTTGTTTAAGCTTTGAGAGAGATTCACATTGCACTTTTACTTTTTAAACCACTTGTTGGGGTTTCCTGAGATTTTTTTTTTGTCGTCTTCTGTAAGTCAGAATTCTGTGAGCCCAAAGGCAACAAACCAGAGTGATGCTGTCATTTTTGTTCACTCCCCACCATGTGTCACCTTCACAGCTTCAGGAGGCCTCAGTTTTCAAAATATTTTCAAATCCTACTAAATTTAAATGTTACCATTAGATATCCCCAGCACCAAGTGATTCATCTGCAGTGACAATTTTAAATTCCTGACTTTGCGAGAGCAAATGAGTGTTCACTGAGGAATAATTAAGTCAGAATTTGATATGAGCTCCCCCATCCTGCATGAGCTGTCGGTGTCTTTTCGTCTTGGTGAATAATTCTGGGTGCTTGCTTTATGTGCTCAGTACTGGGAGTGTCACTGTTCCCAAAAGTAGAGAAGCTGGCTGAGCTGAAATAGGTCCCTGCACATGGAGCAAGTGTTCATTTGAACTAACATCCTCTTCAATGGATTAGCGGATTTGAAATACGTTTTTTAACTTTTATAAATATATGTAATTTATATGACTCTAATATACTATATTCATACTTGAATTGGTTTTCCCATATTTTGCCTACTGGCAAGTATTTGCCCATTTTTAATCATTCTAACCTGTTTGAATACTCTTTTTCTTAAAGTGATAAGATATATATCTCTTAATTGCTGCTGCTTAATTTAACTTAATATTTTAAAAGTTCAGCCTGTCAGTTTTAAAATAGCTTTATTTTTCAATGGAGATCATTGTTTAGGATGGGGTATTTTTGTTGGGGTAATTTGTAAATTATGTGAAAATCCAACAATAGTCCTCTTACTGATAGCTTCCTCTATTCTATGTAGCTTACTTGCAGACACAAGAGATAAGAAAAAATGGAATTGCCTACAATGATGTAGTGAATGCTGCCTGGCTTATTCAGAGTCTCCAGTAATTAGGTATCCCTGAGAGAGTGAGTCTCACACTTGTAATCTTTGGGCTCCGAGAAAGATGAAGTAGGCCCTTGTTTCTTTGTCTTGCTGTATGACTAGAGGTCACCTGGGGATTCTTGATACCCTCGATCATCTTGTAAGGTACATGGCTTTGCACCCAGAAAGGCTGCATTTCACCTACCAAAAAAAGAAAAGGGAAGTTTCTTTCTGGGGAGTTACGCTCTGATATCATGTTCCCGTGTTCATAAATATGTCCATCTGGTAATTATCCGGGCACCATGTGTCCCAAAATAAGGTTACTTTTGACCTTGAAAAGTTTCTGGCTTGTAGTAAACTCAGATAGCTTAAGTGCAAGCTGAGATTTGGCCAGTAAATTCTTGGTAAGAGGGCCAACCTCTGTCAGCTTCATGTCTTCTCCTTGGGCTTCCCAGTGTGGTCCCTTCCCGCCCTGCCCGGGGGCCCACACAGAGGTCCAGCAGCTATAGAAAGGAAGCCAGGCTCACTCACTCGGTACTCCGAGAACTTAGATACCCTCATAATTTTGACTGATGAAATTTGTTTTCAGACTTGAAAGCAGTTTGGTTTGTGAGGAAAAAAAGCTCTAGCTCACCAAAGTAGAATGACACAGTAGAAGAAAAATAGCCTCTCCAGGGTCCCTTCTGCTTTGCATCTGCCTCAGCATCATGTCGAAGGACCAGAGTGCCACCCCTGACAGGCACTCAGAGTCGCAGGCCCGCTGTGCCCGGTCACAGCCTGACCAAGATGCCTTTTTTGACTAGGTTTCCAGAAGTAAAGCCCCAGTCATGTATTCCCATGGATAATTTCATTCAGTTGTTTATGTCAGTTTACTACAAACAAAAAAAAAAAGATTCAGAGTGGATGGTGTACAACTCTGAGTATTTTTCTAGTCTGGAATTTTTTATTAATAATTGGTGCTGCCGGGTCATGCATGCTGCAACCCTCAACATTTCCCTTATTTGGCTCAGCTTTTTGCAGAAAGGGCTACAGTTCACACGGCAGAGTAAGTATTAAGCTTTCTGGGTTTTTTTCTCCCCCGACTGTGGCCCAAGAGAATTAAAATCTTTTAATATAAATAACATATTTATCATTCCTCAGTAGTTAATTGTAGAGTTTGGTACCTTTGTGCCTCAGGGAAGCCACGTGATATAACTGGTTTTAGAAATTCAGGGTTAGGGTTTAAAGAAAGGAGAAAGCCATTGGAAAAATGACGGGCTCCAGTACAAAGACGAATGAATCTGGATGCAGAAATGTGCCAGGAACTGGCATAGACATGATTGTAGTAGAATTTATTTTCCAGTACCAGTGGGGAAATCATTTTAAGTTATTACATGTACTGTATTAGGAAAGTTGAGGAGCACTCTTTTTCATAAAGCTTCAATGCCTTTTACTTTTACTTACACAGAAAAATGCAAACCTCTTGTTATCTTGGAGCTCAGTATTGTTATTTGGGCACTTTTAAGAGTTTGGGAGCTCATTTTATACTTAATTTAAAGGTACTATGGGCTATAGAATTGTTGCCTGTGGTCCTGATTTTGCTTAACTTCTTTTGTAAAGCCGTTCTGTTCTTCGGATGTGCAGAGAGGTGTGTGGCCACACCGGTGTGAGTGCTGAATAGAAACTTGCAGTCTTCCTGTGAGCTTGCCTCCTAATGGAACTTCTCACAGACAAAGTGAGGAACCTCGACTCAAGCCAGACGCCAGAGGCCGCTCTGTCCACTTGGCTCCACCCAGGTCCCCATAGTGAGCCTCCACAGTGCTAAAGCTCCTCACAGTGCAGGACAGAGAGCGCCACTCACTTGTCTTTTCTTTATGACACAAAGACAAAGGTGACAACTTCAGGATCTTTTTAAAACAATGTAAGCATTACTGAAGCAGTCAAACAAAGAGGGTTGAGTATTTTCTTTTTACTAAGACATATCTTCTCAAATGAGTTCTTCACCCTCATGAAGAATCCCTAGAGAATGGGGAAAAACAAATATTTTTCCAGTTCTATTTAACTGTTTCTTAGTATGTTTCTAAACAAACAAAAATAAACTCAATGAAAGGGAAGTTTGTTTGTTTTTTTCAGCTGGAATGAAAGCTCTCTTCTCTGTATTAAATAATCTAGAATTGAAAGGGTTGGTCATATTTACCACGTAGAGTGTTATGAGCAGTTAAATTTTATGGATATATTTGTAAAATTGTTCTTTTATATTTCATGTTAAATTGAAAAGTTTATTTCTTCACTATTGTACCTGTGGAAATACAAGCCATTTTACAGGAAAAATCTTCAAAACCTATTAAACGGATCTCACTATGTTTGTGAGCTGTCTTTAGACTTTGGTTGTGTCCCTGGCATTCTGCAGGAAGAGTATGCAGAAGTACACTTGATTTTCACATTTCTCACACTTCCAAGGTAATCTCAAAAAGTTGAGTTTATTATTAGTTGTTTTTTATTCTACATAATACATATTTAAATTTGGATTCTGAAAGTTCTCTAAATTTTCTATTGAAATTCAATTGGTGCTCATATTCTGTTTCTTATGGTGTTTAACCACTGGCAAATAAGTCTGACTTCCAGGAGAATTTAACCTAGCTTATAGAATTAAAGAATTTTCTTCACGATCACTTAGAATCATGGTGCTACTTTTGTGACAGTCTTCATTTATTTTTAATAACAGTAAGGGGTTTTTTTTTTAAGCCTTTAAACCTTACATAATATCCATCATAAGAAAATGCATGAATTTAAGACAGATTTTTTTCTCATCATATTGATACACAGGGATGTTACTATTGTTGAGGGAAATAGATTTCATTTTTTTTAATGCACAATTATATATACACTTTAAGAAGTTAAATGTTCCATACTTTATCAAATCTAAGATGCGGTGAATTGCGTGATGTGTTACTACAGAAAAACATCCAATTACAATTTCCATGTATATCCTGTGACCACTAGCCATGAGGTATCAACTTGAGTGGATTCAGGCTGCCTACCACATTGGCAAAGCATAGTCTGGATGAGTGTGGATGAGGGATGTGTGGGCCAGCAGACTGAGGTGGGAAGCCCACCCCGGATGTCAGTGGTGCCAGGCAATAGGCTTGTCAGTCAGGATGGAATGAAAAATGGAAAGAAGGGGGAAGCGTGCCCATTTCCGAAAGCCCCAGCTTTGTCATCTCCCTTGCATTGGTCTTGTTTCTTCAGCCTTCCAGCACAGACTCACTAGCGACTCCACAGTGAGCTTCTTGGCCTCTGACCTTGGACTAGTGCTGCAGCCTTGGTCCCTCTTGTTCTGTGGCTTCCCTCTTGTGAGGCTGACCAGCTGCTGGGCCCAGTTCTTAGCCTTGGAGAGCCACTGGGGACCCCCTCTGATACTGTGAGTGTATCCAATAAATTCCCTTGACTACACATTTTCTGTGGATTCTCTTCCTCTGAAGAACCGCCCCTAATACACGTCCTTTCCAGCAAGAACACTTAGCTGTTCAATGGGGAGAGGTATTTTCAACAAATGGAGCTGGCACAACTGAAGATCACCAATCAGAAGGATGAAGTTGACCCATACACACAAACCAAATTAACTAACTGCATCGAAGAACTACAACTACAGAATTCTTTGAAGGAAAAATAAACCTTTATAACCTGATTTAGTCCATGATTTCTTGAGTATTACACCAAAAAACACAGCAAAAGAAAAAATAGAGAAATCAGACTTTATGAAAATTAAAAGTTCTGTGCATCAGAAGACACTGTCAAGAGTAAAAAGACAACCCTCAAAATAGTACAAAATATTTGAAGATCATTTATCTGACAAAGAACTTGAACCTGGAATGTGTAAAGAAACCTTAACAATTCACTGATAAAAATACAACCGATTAAATAATGGTCAAAGATTTCAATAGACTTTTTCCAAAGGAGACATACGAATAGCCAGTGAGCACATAAAAAACCCACTCAATGTCAGCCATCAGGGAAATGCAAACTAAAACCATACGATACCCCATTATAGCCGCTAGGATGGCAAATG
Organism: Heterocephalus glaber; assembly: GCF_000247695.1. The sequence goes on from NW_004624884.1 coordinate 1,288,300, forward strand.
TCAAAAAGACAATAACCAGTGTTGGCAAGAAGATTGGAGTGTTGGAGCCTCACCCTTGAGATTGTGAAATGATGAAGCTGCTTTGGAACAGGGTAGCAGTACCTCAGAAAAGGTAAGATAAGCAATTAGCATGTGATCGAGCAGTTCCATTGCTGGTTGTATACCCAAGAAGACTGAAAACATTCACGAAAAATGGACATAAACATCCAAAGCTGTATTATGAAAATAGAAAAAAAAAGTGGAAACAACTAGAAATGAATGTCCTGTGTACTGAGAAATGGGAAAACAATGTAGTGTACCCATAAAATGAAATATTATTTGGCTATAAAAATTAAGTATTCATATACACTACAACATAGATGAACTATGAAAACAGTAAGTGAAAAAAATCTAGACATAGTGTATATGTCAGAAGCAGGGAAACTCAGGGAGACATGAGTAGTTGCCAGAGATTATGAGAAAAGTAATAAAAATGATACAAGGTTTATTTTGGGTGATGTAAATGTCCCAAACTTAGTAATGGTCGTACAGCTACAGAAACATACTAAAAACTATTAAATTCCACATTTAAAAGGGTGACATACTGTATGAATTGTGTCTTATTTAATATATCTTATATTCAGAGTCACTAGACCGCAAATTTGTGCCTTAGAATTGAAATACTATACTCTGTTAATTCGGATGAAAATATTTAGAATCCTCCAAATTGTATCCACCTTGAGAGATGTTTTCCAAAGTCTAATAGCACATTTCATCCTGTCCCACTTCCACTTGCCATTAAAAGAAAGTAGACAGAACCCTACCAAAAAGACTAGAAGACAACTTCCTATGCTTAAAAGACCTGCTACTTTTTTGTTTTTTATTAGGCTGTAAGCACAGAATGCTATTCTGAAAGGTCTCAAAATCTACTTTCTTTATGAACTATTTTTGTAAATGGATTCTTTTGTAATCACAATAAAGACCACTATAGAGCTATTGTACAAAATTTAAAACCTAGGAAGTATAAAGGGAATATTAATACTTAGAAATACACTTTTCTAAATTAAAAAAAGGAATTTTAATTGTGACTTCAGTCTCATCCAAGCTATTTGGCCCCAAAGCCTGTTCTACAGAAGCGTTGAAGTGTGGCTTTGGGAGTGCAGGGGAAGTGGTGGCCGGCGTGTCTGTTGGAGGACTGTGTCTCATGCTCATAAAGTGCAGCCACGGTTGGTAAGCTGCCAGACTGCAAACTTCCACAAACCGCTCTCAAACTGGTGTGCCGCCCCAAACACCCACTGCCACTGCGTGACACACCCTGGGTGTCCAGACGGACTCTTCCTATGCATCTTTTATCCTCTAAACAGGATCTAGTTGAAGAATGCTAAGGTCATTTTTCTTAGTTAAAAAAGGCATAATGGACTCTTCATTGCCTAATTCCATGTCCAAATTTAAGCTTACATCAGAGTTTCCTAATATTTCCTTAAAATGCAGATTCCTTAGCCACATCTAGAGAGACTGACACTTTAGTTTTCTAGGTCTATGAAGGGATTATCACGGACGATCAAGATAACACTGCATATAATGCATGTTCCATATTTTGAGAAATTCTTCCTCTAGCTGATTATGTTGTTTGTATGCCTCCTGTGGTGCTATTGTGCTGTTTGGTTTGGGGAGACCCAGCACAGTTTCCTGGGAACTTGAGGTATGTGACCCCATGCAGAGGGGACTGATGACCTCACCAGTCAGTGTCCTTCCTGCCCTGGGATTGCAGCTGCCACTTTCAGATGAATGGACCAGACGCTCCTAACTCTATTGTCTCTCCTAGTTTTGCCATTGGTTTCTTTAATTCATGCCTTTCACCATTTCCACCCTGCAGAAAACAACTTCCAGGGATTTTTAAATTACTTTGAAGGAGTTCGGCATTAAAGATGAGATAAATACATAACTCTGGAAGATTGCTCGCGTCATTATCATGCAAACAGCAGAGCACATTTCACAGACTGGGTTCCTATCACCTGGTGATGGAGGTTGGAGAAGAAACTTCTTTTAAATTATGGAGTTTGATTTCTGCATATGTTCTGGACATACATGTTCTACTGTTTACATTTTCTGTTCTATAAAATAAAAGTTTTTCCTCTTCTAAAAAATAGAGGTAATAATATTGCCATGTGCCTTAAAGGTGTAAAATTAACAAAACACTGGTTCGACATTGTATAGTGAGGACTTAGTAAATCAGTCACTTGTATCCGTCCTGTGTGGGAACATTACCTCAAGGGTTTTCCTTAGAATCTGAGTCCAAGCAGCACTGTGGGGGGAAAAAATGTCATAGAATCTTATAACCTTGGGAAATAATCTAGTAAACCCTCAATTTATTTGACTACAGACACTCTTATCCTGTATAATATATTTTAAATTCTTGGGGAATGCTAAAATTCACAGGCTTTAGCTATTCTGGAACTTCACCACACATTCTCAAAATTGGTTTATTTTAAATGAAAACAAATGATTGTAAACCCAGTGTTGGCCATTGCTATTCATGTCGTTCTAAATCCTAATCTTTAACGAAATAAATTGTTATCATGCACAGCTCTGTATCACAGGCTTTGTGACTTAAAACACTTTCACATGGTATTGCTGATGTTTGTGGAATAACTATATGAAAATCACACAGAAACTGTGATTGTGAATAACTAAGGTGGGTGTCGTAATGCATACCTGTAAGCCCAGCACTGGGGAGGCTGAGGCAAAAGGATTGCCTGCAGTTTGAGCCTAGCCTGGGCAATTCGACAAATTGGTAAGACTGTCTCAGTATTTAAAAAATAAATAAAAAGGATGGGGGCTGCTGCTTAGACTGAATGACCTCAATTCAAACCCCAATACCGCAAAGAAAAAAAGTGAGTATGTATTTGAGAATATAAGATTATTAACAATCAATGCACCACCCTTTCGGTTGGTAGGGTTTCTCAGTTTTAAATGTATTTTTGTCATTTCAAACCCCTATTTTATTTAGTCGAACTATTTATTTGGAATAGTGTACCTCTTAAATTGAGTGGATACCAAACGGCTGAGCTGCTGTGGCCAGCTCTCCTGTTAGTTTCTTGTGTAAAGTGGGGCCCAAAACTCAGGCTGAGACGTAGCTGTGCAGTAAAAGTGTATGCTTAGTATGCACAAGCCCCAGGGTGTTAATACAGTCAGAAACAGAAAAGCCAAGGGAGCCACTCCCCTCCCTCATTCAGTTTAAACACAGTGCCACCCTAAGGATTATCCATATTTAAATTTAGGAGATTGCAATACCAGAGGCGGCAGATCATTGACACCAGTGAGAGAGGGAATGGGAGGCACAGGAGTCAGAGGTGTCTGACCCTTTAAATACCAAAGCCTGGATTATTGGGGTTGTTTCTGTTCTTCTGTCTCTTTTTCTCCTTTTGTTCTTTTGCCAGCTTCTGCTGCTACTGTCCCATGATCTTCAATAAACATAGCTACTTACTCCATACCAGGAGGTGCACGCTTGGCGATTCTTTCCTAGTCATGCACAAGAACCTGGACTATTCTGGGCCCATTCAGCTGTAACAGGTTAATCCCCAGCACCACCAAGAAAAGATAAAACTCATTTACATTGCCACAGTCGGTCCTACGAAATCCAATAAACTAGCCAAATTTCCAGTCCCTGCAGGCCACTAACATTTCCTTGGATGAAAACTTCTTGTTTATCTGAACAAATTGATGGGGTAGATTTCTTTCCCTTTTTTTTTTGAGACAGTGTCTTGCTATGTAGCTCAGGCTGGTCTTGAACTTGCTCTGTAGCCCAGGATAGCCTCAAACTTGCTGTGATCTTCCTGCCTCAGCCTCCTGAGTGCTGAGATTACACATGTGCATCACCATGCTCAGCTTTAACCAGCAGCCTGACTACTCTTTAATTCAACCCAGTGCTTGAAAGACAAGTAACAGAATTTTCTTCAAAGTTAAATCATGTATAATATCTAACAGTATTGCCCATTTGTATTAATATTCACGTCAGGGCTGGGGATTCAGCTCAGTGGTTTCACCGCCTGCTGCGCAAGTGCAAGGACCTGAGTTTGATCCCCGATACCAAAAAAAAAATTCATGTCAGATAAAAACCACCTAGTGGAGTAAGTGTGAAGTCATCTACAATGTGATGTTTTGACATCAAATGGAAGTGCAGGTGGGCACCTACTGGATAGACCTGAGCTGCAGTCTTTGCATAGGCCCAAATCTTTTTTTAAATAGAATAATACTTCTGGAGAACTGTATTGGTGGAGTACTATACACCATGAAGTCACACTGGCAGCTCCACTCTCCAGGAGCCTACTGCTTAAAGGTGGCCTAATATGCTAAATAGCACGCTTGCAAATTGATTTCTTAACCTGGGGCTTCTGATAAACAGGCTCAGATTCTGACTCTCCAGTCCTTTCTTTTCCTCATAAAGTGGTATGAAAATAGCAAAGGAAAACTTCAAACACTTCTAAAAGACTGTTTTAAGCATGGTATAAATATAATTTATGTTAAATATTTTAATTGAAAGGAATTAAACATTTTAACATATAATACTACTATATATGTATGGTGATCTATGATATGATATATGTATTGCATTCTCCATTTTTTACAGTAAATTCTTTGCTTCTGTTTTGGGGGATTTTGTTTGTTTGTTTCTTGAGACAGGGTCTCTCTGTGTAGTTCAGCTGGCCCTGAACTCAGTATGCAACCCAGGATGGCCTTGAACTCAAGGTGATCCTCCTGCCTCAGCCTCCCAAATGCTGGGATTACAGGCATGCACCACCATGCCCAGCCTTTACAGTAAATTTTTCATCGATACTTTAAGGTGGTTTAACCTGCTAGGAGTTAGACTACATACAGGTAAGTACTCTGGAACACCTACCCTTCCCCTTCACTAACGGAACTGCTGCTCACCCTGAATAATGCATGCTGTAGAATCACTCATCTGACCTCTAATCTGCCTCTGGTGGGTGACCACACCTGAGTCCTGTGAAACCCTGATGCTCACCTCTTATGCCCATGCTCACTGCTCCCTTTGCTAACCTGGGCTTCTGCTCTTCCCAGCAGAGTCATGTGGTTACTGAGGGTCAATTACAGGTGCCCAGTTGTGAGGCTGAGGGTCAATTACAGGTGCCCAGTTGTGAGGCTGACATTATGCAGTTAAGTATTCAGAACCTCATGAATCAAGACTGTCAAAGAGCTGTTTCATCTTGAAAATTAAGTTGGATACTTTGGGAGGACTCTAAACAAGTTCTAAAAACAAGTTTCAAATATGAGCAAGAAAACTGTAATTGGGAAATGTGTGGGTGTCTTGCAGCTTTTGCTCAGATTTTACCTGGTGCCTTTTGATTCTCACTCCATTTTAAAGAACTGAAACTCAGAAATGATTCACTGTGAATTGGTTAAGCTGACAAAGAACATACGGCTTTCCAGTCTGAACTGAAGGAAAAGACTGTGACACACCACCAACATATTAGTGTATGAATGTGCACTTGTGTTTTTAGAGTAAAGTGTGACATTACAATAAAAACATGTTATTTTAAGTCTCCTACTATTAATGACATTAACTGAGTAACTACTGTATCTACACCGGATAAGAGAGTTTCTGCCATACTTTAAATCAGGCTTTCATGCACCCAACTTCAAAATTGTACCTTGCTCTGCTTCCCTAAGCTATATTAGACATTGGATTATTATTATTTATTTATTAATTCTATCAAAAAAATATTTAACACTGCTACGATCCACTGACTGTACCAGAAAGGCAAGGAAACTTGTGATAATAAGATAGAGTCTGTGGCCCTAGATTACTTTCATTTATCTCCCATTTTTTCACTTATTATTTAAATGCAATTTTTACTTTCGTTGACATTTTTCAGTAAAAATAAAAAAAAAAAATCTTCCTTGAAACTTCTTGACCTAAAACAAATAAGAGTTATCTTTGACAAATGATTGACCTTCGGTATATTCTTGTGAGTTTTGGCAGTAATGATTTAATAAACAGCTACTGTAGAGTTGAAGCCAGCTTGACATACACAGACAGACTGACAGAGGAGACCCCATGCTTTGGCACGGTCTCCCTTCCTGCCTGTCAGACGGTGCGCTCAGGAAAACACACGACAGCTGTCCACAGCATCCCCACGCATGCTTCTGGCTCCTCCCAAGCTCCTGGTGGCTGGCTGGACATGGTGTCTTGAGTGATGTGCCAGGTCCAGACACTCTCCTCCTCAGGGAGGCACACTGCCCTTTACTTGGCACGCTGAGAAGGGCTGATCAATCTCACTGTGCTGCATCAGTCTGGACTCTCCAGGAGACCAGGCCCTTCCCTGTGTGGCCCTGAACCCAAATCCTTGTTGCCTAAGCATGGTGACCCCCATTCTCCCAGATGCTTTGTGCTTACTTTTCAGCCTTCTCTGGTAACCTTTTTTTTTTTTTGAAAGAGGTACCTCAGGCTGGGCTTGAGCTCGCTACGTAGCTAAGAGTGGCCTTGAATGCATGGCAGTCCTCCTGCCTCAGCCTCCCGAATGCTGGGATTTCAGAGGTGCGCCACCATACCTGGCTTTGGGTAACCTCTTGAAGGGAGACAACAAGATCTCTGGCCCTCACCAAAGTCTCGGGCTCTTAAGGTTCCAGCTGTCCTTTGCAAAGACCCAGCACTCTGCTGCTCCCTCCCCTGCAGGAGCAGATCTCAGCTCTTTACCACTGCTGCAGTCTGACCAAGTGTGGAAGAGGCTGCAGATCAGCAGCCCACCCTACTCTGCCTCTGCCCTCCTCACAGGAGTCACTCGTACACCAGTGGACCTCCTGTGCCTTTTACCAGAATGTCTATCTTGCTCTGAATCGGTGTGACCTTTCCACTTGCTCACGGAGGAGGCATCCTCAGGGGCCAAAGCCCTAAGACTGCATCTGAAACCTCAGGGCAGGGCTGTGTTCAGCTGTAGCTTTCCTTAAATCAATTTCTATTCAAGAGTTCTGTGCTTATAGTTAGTGCTCCTCAGAATTTGGCAGTTGCATACCAAAGCTGATCTTTTCTCCTTTTAATTTCAAATGAGGAGGTTCTTTTACAAAATCATAAATCATAGTAGTTAGTCATTCTACTCTAAATGCCTGGTGATGATCGACTTCATTTTGGCAGGCTGTGGGAACTCACTTGGCACTGACCAGAACTGATGGTGGGGAGCTGCATCCCCTCCCTCTGTCCTCAAAAGCAGAACAATGGCCTGGTCACCTGTGCATGAGGAGCCGATGACTCTGCTGTGGGGAGTGTCCTGCTCCTGGACACCACTCTGCAGCGGGATCTCACTGGCCTTCCTAAACTCACAGCCTTTGGCCTTTCTCTGAGTGGAACACGGGGCAGGACAGAGGTCAGACACAAACAGTTTATCCCAAGTCACAGGGAGAGCAGAGGACGGGGAAAGGTGTCTGACAGGCTTGTTACTTGTCTTAAAGTCACTTTGATCTAGGACCTCAAGGAAAGAAGACTGTCAGTTAATTTCCAGAGAAAAGAGAAGCATGGGGCCGGAGATTCAGCTCAATGGTGCTGCCTGCCTTGCAAGCACAAGGTCCTGAGTTCAATCCCCGGTACCAAAAAAAAAAAGAGAGAGAGAGAAGCACAACTCCACATCCACACCCACACCCTTCTCCTCCAGCCCGTGTCCCTGCTGTCACCTAGCTGTCCTGCAGACAGGAAAATCCCCCTGGCCCACAGGGGCTTTGGACAGAAGATTGCTAATTGCATTCTCTGCTTAAGAAGCACACTCTTGGCACCTGGCCACAGAACATCTAAACATTAGAAACCATGCCACTATTTTTAGTGTTCATCCTAGTGTTTCTGCTCCATGAGTCAGGACTCTCTTTTTAAAAATACTTGGCATTCTTCAGAAGGAAGGTACATACACTTAATGTTCTGACTTGCTGCTATTCTAATCCCAGCGTCAAGAGTTGCTCCTTTTTTTCAGCTGTCCTCAGTGCCTGGGGACTGGTAGGCTGCTCCCCCACATTCCTGCTCATTTCAAAATCGGCCACCAAGACAGATGCAAGGGAAATACATTGGCACTCATGAACTTAAGGAGCTGAAATAGCAACAGCTGTGGCAATTTCAGGATTTCAGCAGGTATTCAAGGAACTAAATGCAAAAGTGGGATTTGACAATTCTGTAGGGAGCCAGGACAGAGAGCACCTGGAAGTGAGCTTCAAGGAGAATCGTCCTGATCTGTCAACAAGAATTGCAAACCTGTGACTTCATTCTGCCAGGCCCAGCAGAGCTTCCTGCCTTTGACTCAATCACTGAGCAGAAGGAAATGCCCTTTCTCATCTCTCCACATCTGGATTTCTGAGATACATTTATCCCATATGATATGCTGCAGCTCACTCTGTATTTTAAATTAAATTCATCACTGCATTGTAACATCTTTCAATAGACTTACAAAACCATGGGTATTTTCAGGAAGGAGTACTGTGGCAGTGTAGGCTGAAGCTTGTAACACGTCCTCTGACACATTCTTCCCAAGCATAGGACAGTGATCCTCAGGTTCCCTCTAAAGGGTAAGTGGCCTGTCTCACTCCTTTACAGGGGCAGGGCAGTGACCAGGGCCTGGCAGGCTTCTGAGGCTTAGAAAGGAAGGATGTCGTCCACCACTCCCAGCCCAGAGGAAGGCACTTCCAGACCACCATTCCACCACTCCCAGCCCAGAGGAGGTGAGCCACTTGGGTGCCAATAGCACCACCCCCCTCGTCAAAATGAGAAGACACGTAAACAAGTCTCAAAACCAAACTTCCAGATCACCTTCAGCAACCCCAAAGGGAAATGAGATGGAAC
>NW_004624884.1:1314159-1325340 GCF_000247695.1 Heterocephalus glaber
AAATTTCCAATGATGAATGTCATTATATTGTATACCTCAAATGTACCAATGATTAGAATGAATAATTGATAATGTGAAATAGGAAGAAAAGGTCCAAAGTGGTAGGGGAAGTGGGAGGGGTAGGGGAAAGGAAAGAAGGGAAAGGAATAATGATGAGAAATGGAAAAAATAGAAGCAAAGTCTTTGTAAATAGGGAAGGGTGGAGGGTGTGAAGCGAGGGCAGGGAATGGGGAAAAAATAAGAACCAAGATGCATCATGTAAAGGTACAAGTTCCCAGTGAGAAATGTAAATGTATTGTATACCTAAAATGTACCAATAAAAGAATTTTTAAAAAAAGAAAGGAAGGATGTCACTTGGCCTTTTTGTCTTTAGACATCATTAGGAAAGACTTTGTTCACGTCAGGGTGAAGATGGTTGTAATTATTAACGTGGTAGCTAAAGGTGCACATGCAAGCTCCACTCATTAGGTTTAAGTCCCAGCTCTGCCACATGCAGGGCCCATGACTTTGGGTAATTTTCTTAACTGTTCAGTATTCCAGTTCCTGCATCAGTATAATTATGCCCATCTCGAATGATTTTATAAGAATTCATTGATCTACTACCTGGAAAATACTTAGAACAATGCCTACCACACACTTAGTAAATGCAGTCTTGTATCATATGAATTGTTTCTCTTCAGTATACACCTGTCCAAAGATAGGAACCCCAGAAAATATAAGGAGAGCAAAACTTTTGATATTTTAATGTCCTTGTATTAGCTAGAACTCTGGTATTTACAAATTCAGAAGTCCAGTTTCTGAACTAGCCTAAGGTGCTTGGCTAACATAATCATGCTTGCAATCTCCCACATGATGGCAAAGATGCCCACTACCAGCCAGGGCTTATACCTGCCTGGCCTGGCATCTGCAGCAGAAACGGTCTCCCCATCACCAGTTCAGGGTTCTTTTGTTCAATTTGGATGGAAGTAATGAATTGACACAGTAATAATGAATACCACAGTGATGGTAGTGTTCACCCCTTGATGGTAGTGGCTCCATGCTTTAGTGCCAGTGGCCCTCTGGCGGCCCCCATCAGCTCACGGCTCCTGTGGCAGCTTTCTGCAGCCCTTCCTAAGTGTCTGCTTCAACTCTGAGGACCCCAGCTAGTTGTGTCCAGTAGCCAGCAACCTCTGCTGCCAGTCACTGGCCTTTGTTCGTTGCTGTGGTATCTGCCTTTGGTTCCCCAGGCTAGCAGGCTTGTTACTGACTGCTCTGCCCACACTACCCAAAATGAAAATTGGAAGTGGATGTACAGGGCCACCTGGACAGGCTTTGTGGGGACTATGATGCAGCTCAGGGGATGGTACACAGGAGGGAGCCCTCCTTGGCTGTGTAAGGAGTGTAAGGGAGAATAAAGGAGTATAAGGGAGTGCTGCCCATGGAGAGCAGGAGCAGCCACCAGATGTGGAGTTTTGTTCATGTCACGGACCTCCTTGAGAACTTCCACAGTAATGACAGAGGGCAGAGCCCTCTGGATGTCACAGGGCAGAGTCACCTGGGTTTGGCCCAAGTTTCAGGCCTGCTGAAGCCAATGAAGTTGTCTCCTGGTGCGGCTGAGGGTAAAGCACACCTCGGCCACTATGGCCATGGTGTAGTGGAACTTAGGGGAGAAGCACCTGCTGGACAGCTTTGTGTCCCTGTGGAAATGGAGGAGCTCAATTCAGGGTCCATGCTGTCTTTGAGGGCTGGCCACGCAGACCGAAAACTCCTTTGGGCTTAGGGATCTGCAGGCTCTCAGCAGTGGCTCTTGAACTCAGCCCTGTCACGCAGTCTATGGACTGCTTCTCAGAGAGGCAGTAGCAGTGCCTAGGGTGGCTGGAGTGGCAGAGGTGTCATAGTGGTCATCTGAGTCCGAGTTCCCATTAGCACGGCTCAGGTGTGACCTCCAGAGGAGCCCTGGGGTTCCAGGAATATCCTGGGACTCACCTCAGGCCAACCCTAAGGAGGTGCTGAACTGAAAAGGGGGGTGGCAGCTGCCAGTCAGACCCAAGGGGACAGGAAGCGTGGGCCTTACTCCTTCCTTGGTCATTCCCTGAGCACAGGAGTCCCAGGAAGGGCTGGGTCACTCTGGAAGCAGGGATGTTGGTAGTCAGCCAGGATGGGGCACAGCTATAGCTTAGATCTAGATGTTCCCCTAAGTCTCATGTGTTCAGAAGTGATTGGATCCAGATTAACCCACCAATGAGTCCACAGCTGAATGTGCTGTCATGGCTCGGTTGGAAGAGGTGGCCACTGGGGGCTGTCCTGTAAATGTATCTCCCGCCCCGCCCCAGCCCCAGCTTCTGCCCTCTTACCCTACCTCTGTGCTGTCCACGGTGAGCAGCTTGCTTCTGCCATGCCCTTCTACCATGATGTTGCTGCCTTGGAGCAGCCTGGACCAAGAGCCACATTAAACATCTCTTTCTTCACATTTTGATATCAGCTATTTTGTACTAAAGATGAGAAAGTGGCGAAGACAGATGGCTGACCCTGGAAGGCTAAGGGTGGAAGTGAGGAAGCTGGGGAAGAGGCACGATAGGCAGCAGTAGGCTGGGCAAACCAGACCACACCAACCAGCTCGACCTGTGGAATTCGGCCCTCGGGAGAACAAGCACTCTCCAGGTCAGAGGAAAGCAGCACTGCGGGCTGAGGCTGTGCGGTACACAGCCAGAGATACCTAGCTGGGGCTGGCTGGGAAAGGCACCCACCGCATACACTTCCCAAGGCAGGATCTGTTCTAAACAAAAGCTTCCCGTGAAGGCTCTGATTGTGTTCAGTTTTTCATTTTTTTATTTTTTTAGTATCATTTTTTATTAGTACATATTGGTAGCACATACTGATCCCGTCCCTCAGAAAAGGTCTTCTGTATTAATCATGTGTTTTGTTCTCTGCATTTTGTGGTGTTTTGCCATCTTGGGGGTCTTGTGCTCTTGGGGGCAGCCCACGAGTTTTGCTACTTCTGAGAGACAGGAACTTGGCTGCAGCTTTCCTGTACAATTCCGTTGCTCCACAGCCACTTCCTGAACCAACTCCTTTACCTCTCAGCTCCTAAGCCAGCACTTCCCCTGCCCTAGGTCACCCCAGAGCCAGGGCCAGAACAACTAGAGACTGCCCCATGCTTAGAGCCCCCTGAAGTTTCTCAAACTACCTCACCCTGCACCTGCTGAACCTGCCTCGCCTGGGCTTTCCCATGGAGGCTGTGGCAAGACCTTGACCACGAGTTTCCCTCCTTCCACCTGCCTCCTGACTGACTGAGCACCTCCTGGGGACTCTGGGTGACCTGCCTGCCCTCTTCTTGGGAACCTGAGTAAGCAACACACTCTGCTTTCTGTCATCTTACTGTAAAGTACCTGCTGGCCACAGATCCCTAGGACATTCGAAGACACCCCACAACCACAGACAGTAGGGTTGAAGAAAAATTTGCAAAGAAAGACTGCGCTCAAAAATGAAATAAATTATGAGAAAAAGAGTCTCTGAATGCAGAATGATAAAATTTATTATTCATCTTCTCTAGCTGTGTTTGAAAAAGAAGTTATCAAACCCAAACAGATACATAGAATTTCTGTAGGACTGCATAAATATGGACCTGCCATAGGATTCTTGCCAGAGTTTTAACGAAATTATGGATAGTATTAACATTAGCAGAGAAATAGGAATTTCCAACATAACCTTTAGCAATTCAGCAAGGGTGTGTGTGTGTGTGTGTGTGTGTGTGTGTGTGTGTTACTAGGGTGTGGGAAACCAAGCATAACAACTGAGGCCTGAGTTGACCACTCCTTGAGGCCTGAGAGAGGAGACAGCAAGATTCCCTCCCTTGGTCCAGGCCTGACATGCTGGTGCCAGCCAGTTTCAAGAAGCAAGTTAGCTGCAGCTGAAGTCTGATTAGAGAAAATACACCTTCAGGTGCCGTCTGCAAAGGATGAGAACCTGATGAACCTTCCACGTATCCTGGATCACATGTTTGCCTGCTTCTGTATGCAAGTCTACTAAAAGTGAGGAGCGGGCTGGGGATTTAGCTCAGTGTTTCCACCGCCTGCCTCGCAAGCACAAGGTCCCGAGTTCAATCCCTGGTACCAAAAAAAAAAAAAAAAAAGTGAGGAGCACTGCCAGGTTGGGGCTCTTTTGTCTATTAGAAACAAGAGTCCCCTGGCCCCCCTCTTCCAAATTATCTTTGTGTCTTTAGTTTTTAATCCCCATTCACCCCCTCCAGTTCAGGATAAACTCATAGAGTGGTTCCTACACTAGGGACCAAACCCAGGGCCTTCACATTAAGCTACATCCCCATCCTTTAAAAAATGTTTTATTTTGAAACTATATCTCACTAAGTTGCCCAGGCTGGGCTTGAGCTTATGATCCTCAAGCCTCCTAGAGTGCTGGAATTATAGGCAAGTGCTACCATCCCCAGAAACAGCAGCTAATACAATCTCAATAAAACGTGTCCAAACTCAGAACTGTCCATTTTTTTTTTTTTTTGCATTTTCTTTCTTTTATTTTCAAGAAACTTGTAAGTGATTTTTCTAGGTTTCAGTGCCAAGAGTGAAAGCACCGAGGTCCTGGGCTGGATGTGACCTGCTCATACATGGGAAAAATGAGCACGAAAACCCAGAGCAGCAAGGCCAGGGGCATGTGAGTGACTGCAGAGCATCCACAGTAACCGTCGTCCCAGAACAACATGGCAAGTGTGTTCCGTGTGCAGACGGTACTGGGAATGGAGGGGAAGTGACTTATAGGCTGAAAAAGGCCTGCGTGAAAGCGTCCCTCTTGGAGAATCACTCAGGCTGAATCAGTGGTTTCCAGAGAGCTGTGGGGGCCCGGTGTCTCAGTGGCATGTGGCTGCCTTACAGTTCCTCACCACTTCCCACCCAAGCACTGCGGAGGGCAACGCAAGCATGAACTGACAGAGGAAGCCTCCTTGAGGCACCTCAGCTTAATCGGTAGATGCAATAGCTGCTTTGTAGTGCAGCAAAGCAGCACCTGCTCGCAAGTGCTGCAGTTGTTTAGCCAAGATCTTGCTGGGACTGGCACACTGTTCCAGAACAGGTGCCTGATCTGACCAGACTCCCATCTCAGAAGCCTTTACTGCCCTGGGGTCAATGACATGGAGAACACACTTTCCTCCTGGGAACAAAGTCCCTCCAGCAGGCCTGGTTTCCAGTGACCCACTTCAGGAGGGATCTGCTAACTCAACTTGGAGATGGCTCGAAACCGCTATCTCGGATCAAAGCCCGAGCCCCTTGTGCCCTGGTTTACCCAGGAATTAATTTGTTTGCCGCTCTCTTCTCTTTCCTGATGGAGGTGGCCTTCAGCTCTGGAGTTATGTGTTCACCTTACCTAATCTGATTATGCAACGCGCTTGAAGTATTGCAAGAGTGTCAAAAACAGTAACACGTTTACGCAGGCATCAATGTAATTATTTTAATTGCTATTTTAATTTCTGAAAAGCCCATAAATTGTCATTAAAAGTAGCGTAATATCTCTGCAGAAGACACTGCCAAGTCCATAACAGACTCTAACTGGTTGTTTGGTTTATTTTTTATATACTTTAGTAAAACATCACTATATGTCCTCCTAAATGCTACTTCTCATGGTCACAAACCCGGCTGGGTAGCAAGCAGCCTGGCTCACAGTGATATTGTCTTTTTTCCCATTGTCTCTGATAACTATACAGTTTCTCCAATGGTATAATCAGGTAGAAGGGGAAAAATGCAAGGACACTGAATATAAAAACCCTGGTGCTCATACTGCCCTTTGAGAAGAAAATGGTGTTTAATTGCAGTTCTTTTTTCTATAACAAGAAATAGAAGCTTTTTTAAGGAAGTCAGACATAATGCACTGGTTGCTATTTAACATTCAGTCCCCTGTCTTTGGCAGAGCCAACCCTTCCAGAACATTAGCACTTACATGAGCCTTGCCCCTGAGCTTCCACCTGTCCTGAAGGACACCAAATGCAGTGTTGTAAAGTCAGCTGGTCCCAAGGTGGAAGACTTGGGATGGCACTCTCTCGTGGCTTCCAGCCTGAGCCCAGGGCCTGAAACCATGGGGACAAGGAGTCAGGCAATACTGAATACAAACCCCAGCCCTGGGAACTGTTCCTCCCAACAGTAAACTCTGTCATCTACCGCCCACATCCTCTCAGTGAGAGGCAGGGTGCTCATCCAAATGAGTGCATGTGTGTGTGGGAGGGTGGTAAATGCCAATAGTTTAGGAGAAATACACCCTAAGCGATTCTAGTACAGCCTTCTGCAAGTTTGGGTGAAATCATCCTCAGGGACTTTGTAGCTTTTTAAAAGCATAGTCTGTCTTAGAGTTAAGATATAAATAGGTTTGGTGTATAGTCCATTTCCCACTCCTGTAGGCAGGCTGCCAGGGAGAACAGAGTGAAATCAGTGTGTCCACAGACACATCTGTCAGACACATCTGCTTCAAATTGCAGGTGCCAGGTATTTTATCCCAGTGACTAAGACACTAAGAGTAAGTTCCATCCTGGGAAGTTGGGGCAGGACTTTCATTGGTAGGAAAGTCTGGTAAAGCTGGGCCTGCCACATGGGTATCTGAAAGTGATTAAGACTAAAGGGGAAAGGAAAATTGATGGCCAGTCATAAGGTCTCCCCAGCAGCCTGGCAAGGCCGAGGTTTGGCTCTTCCATCTCCATTTCCTCAGAACCCTCTTATGTATCAACATTGATAAAGAAAGAGCCAACAATCTTTGCTAGGAGAGAAACCATCCTGAAGCCCTTTGGATTAGGAGCAAGGTCAGTTCTCTGCGTGGAGCTCTGGGGTTTGCCCTTGGAGCCTGGGCACTACCTGGCCCATGGTTCATTTGTCTCCCTCTGGAGAAATAAGTGAGGGACTGTGAAGTAAGGGTCTTCATTATTAAGGCTTTTAGGGCAAAGAAAATGGCATCTTCTTTGAGACTTCCGACTCCCATCTTTAAAGCAGTCATGACAAAAATACCAGCAAGCAAGAAATCAGTCCTTGATATTCTAGGAAACTCATGCTTTATGACAGAAAAGAAAACCATGTGCTAATTACCTGAGCCTCTGCTTGACTAAAAATGGGCAGGGTATAATGGTTTGGTGACAGGGGAGTAAGATTCAATGAAAAACCGTTTAAATTCACATTTTGATTTGGATTTCAAGAGTGACAATATGAGAGTGATATTTCCTCTCTATATCATCATTACTTCTGCAAACCACAGGGTAACTTAAGCAGAAAAATAATTTAGTAGAATTAAGCAGAGGGCTGGAAACACCAAGAACCTGGGTGGGCATCAGTGACAAGAGAGCTGTCCCTGGAGGATCAGGAGAACCTGCAGTGCCACCCTGCCCCTCACCACCCCTCACCTCCGACCACGGCGGATCATTCCTGGCAGAACCTCTCCTATGGGGTGTGCTCAAGTGGTCTGCACCCCTAGTGTCACTCTTCACTTGGTCTTGAGATTGCTTCAGGGCAGAAAAAGGTATTTGAGTGCTAAGGCACTCAAACCCCTCACTGAATGTCACTGAAGCACTCACCCTGTGTGCGCCTAGGAGCCTCCGCCACTGTTACTTCCCTGTGGAGCCTGCCTCTCCCCCTTCATATACACATACCCTGAAGAAATCTTGACAATAGCAGTGTGTATTGTGGCAAAATATATCTAACATGAAGTTCACCATTTTCACCATTCTTAAATGTACAATTTTGTGGCATTAAGTACATTCACAATGTTGTGTACCAACATGACCCTTCATAGAAACCTAATTTCAGTCAAGATTTTCCTGTGCAGTTGTGGTCGGAGGGGACTGGAAGCAACCCTGTGGAAATAGGATGGGAAGTGGCCCAGATGCCTGACACATCTCCGCACGCCATGCTGCAGCAGCTGGCAGACGCTGTCCATACAACAGCACCCTCTCCTTACCGCTTTTGGCTGTCAGCACACAGCTGCTGGCTTGTGTGGAAAAGCAGACTGCCCACACGAAACTCTTGGGTCCAACTAGGCCAGTTAACTTAGCGCTGGGGCCCTGTCCAGCCCCTTTCCAGGAGTTTCATAAGGAACTCTTCAGCGCAAAGTTAGGAAATTAAATAAATTCCTCATAAGTAGAGTAGTCTCCAGTGTAGCTCCCATAAATACTGGGATTCTCGTGGGAGCGAAACAGTTTTTTACTTTATTTGCCCATGTGTCATCTGTAGCTACATTGTAGACGTATTCATCACACTTACACATCATCCAAGCCCAGAACCCCTCTCTAGCCCCGCTTCGTCTCAACCCTAACGTCACAGACCGTCTTAGAGTCCATCTACCACATCCTGGGCAGAGGAGAGGTTGCTCCCACCACACAGTGTGGACAGCAGCCATGCAACTCACTCCATTGCCCTTAATCTTTTGGAATTTTATAAATGAAATAATTTAGATTCCTGTCATTAATAGTGTCCTTGAGATTATTGTGGTTGCTCACATTCTGCTCAGGAAGTACACTTTTATAATCCATCAATTTTTGCACAGCTATTTTAAACTGAGAATTAGAGACTACTATGTGGGGAAGAGGGTCTCAATACACAACCCTGATTCAGTGCCATCTGTGTAATGTGAGGGGGACATAAAGAATTATACAAGAAGGCTGAAGAGTTTTCACTAACTGTGCCTTGGTTAACCAAGGGGGGATCTTAGGGTTTCTATCTAGATGTCCTCCAAGAGCTTCATGCGCTCATAGGTGGGGCTTTTGAAAGGTGACTGGGTTACGGGGCGTTATAGCTGACTTGCTGGTGGAGGTGGAGTCTGGTTGGAAGAGGAGGGTCATTGGGGGCATGACCTGGAAAGGTTTTTCTCCCTTTCTGGCTCCTTCCTTCTCTATTTCTCTGCTTTCTGACTGCTGTGACAGTGAGCAGCTTTTACTCCAGGCCTTTTTACTTTGGAGCCAGCAGACCATGTATGGAAAATGTGAGCCAAAATAAACCTCTCCTCTTCTAAGCTACAGGTGTCAGATATTTTGTCCCAGAGAGGAAGAAAGTGCCTCAGACTAAGTGCCATCCTGGAAACATGGGGCAGGACTCTCTTCAGTAGAAAAGGCTAGCAGAGCTAGGCTTGCTATTGCCAGACAGCACAGTGTCCAAAGATTCCAGCCTCTTTCCGTCCCACCCAAAGAACTGCCTGGGATAACTAGTGAACAGTTAAACACAACTTTTATTCAAAGCAAAGGAAGATTCAGTGTGACAGGAGAAAAGGAAAGAGTGAAGAAAAGAGAAGGGAAGAAGTATGTCCTGCAAACAGAATGGGCTATGGCAGAAACAGAAGGACAGCAGAGCGGCAAGATTGCAGTGACAGCAAAGTTAATGGCCACCTTCTTTTTATACTCTTCCAGATCCTGTCCCTAGAAGTTGCTTTGCCCACACATGTGACTAACAAGTCACATCTGTTCCAGACCAGGTTACAGGCTGACACAGTGTTGCAGCCCCCATTCCAGATCTTTGTGATTGACAGGCCACTTATGTCCCGTCTTCCAGCCAGCCAGCCATTGCCCAATCTCCTGCATCACTGCCACACTGGTATTGGAGAGTAACTAAGCCTACAGGAGACAGGAGGATTAATGGTCAGCAATGTGGTCCCTGGCACCCTGGAAAGGCCTAGGTTCTCAGGGTCTGATAAATTCCCATTTGAACTGGGAAGGAGAGGACTGGGAGTATGACAGTTTGGTTCCAGTGGGCTCTACATTGGTCACTGAGTTGAGGGAGGGTCAAATCTAATGGTTCAACAGAATCTTTTTCCTGGGGGAAGTGCCTTCTCCTGCCAGTCAGAGCAGCAAATTAGGCCATCTCTTTCACACTCACTGGCTTTGACAGTGCCAGTTCCCATTTCTATCTCTGCCCAGAATTGTCTACAGAGAAGCATTGGGAGTTTTAGGGAGCTTTGAAATGTAATTCTTTATCCCTTCTTACCATTTTTTTCTATATGGTGACTAACTGATAAAGAAAATTACAGAAGGCTTAAGTCATGGGTTAACTCAGTTTCTCATGCTGGTATTTCTCCAAATTGCCCATCTTCTCCTTTCTAGGCTCTTACTTAGGAAGGTACACAATTACAATGGTCACCACGGCAAACTTTATACATTATCTTTTAAATGTTCCAGACCTATAGAGTCTAATTTGATTGTAGAGATTCTAATTAATGACTTCTATGTTTTATATAATAGCATGTTTTTAAAATTAATAAGTTGTAAACAGAAAAAGGTAGTTAAATTGGTTTTGATTGAAAGATAGCTTATGTAGAAGAGCTGCCTTCATTTATGCTGCTAAAACAGCAATGCACTATTTCAGTCCACATCTTCACCTCCTGAAAGCCTGGTACTCAGTTCTATAATGAACTTCCATCCTGGGAACCTGGGATGGGGCTCTTGTCAGTATGAAAGTCAAGTAGAGCTAGGCTTGCCATGTTGTATCTGAAACTGGTTCTTGCTGGTTTTCTCATGATGCACCTATAACTGGCAAATAATGAACTATATCAAGAAAGAGGTACTATACATCATTGGGATGTATAATCGGCCTTCTGAGGGAACTTTCAGATATGATGCATAAGTTTCTTCCATTCCGTCTGCACGTGGTTGGCAAACATATTTACTTGTTACATAGAACAGTCTGAACATTTCACGGACAGTTTCCTACGCTGTTATTATTTCTCTACTGTTATTCTCAGCACAGAGGACTTGGGCACCTGGGGCTGCTCACCAGACACAGCTTGTGTGCTGCTCACTGAACTATTAGGCCTTATGCTTGACTTTCTCTGCTATGAGCATTTCAGCCAACCGCTCTCTTACCATTAAGTTTGGATGGTTTTTAAGAGATTTCTTGTTTCAAAGAAATTTAGGAATAATGGTATAGCATCCTGGGTTGCAGTCTTACTTAGTAGTTAAGGTGACTGTAATTTGAGTTGTACAGGACTCTAATTAACCTACAGAAGCAATGAACTTGCATCCTATTGTCTTTAGCTTCTGGAATATTTTGTAGTGCTCTCCAGATCCAATGGCACCTATCCCACTGCCATCACCCAAAAATGGTTTGGGTAACACTAGTGCATCCAACTATATAAAACAAATACTAACCGACATGAAAAGTCATGTATGCACTAATACAATTGTACTGGGGGACCTCAACACCCCACTGTCACAAATAGATAGATCAACTAGACTAAAAA
>NW_004624884.1:1345718-1372822 GCF_000247695.1 Heterocephalus glaber
AAGATACTCATGTAATGGTACAAGATCCCAATGATGAATGTAACTGTATTTTATACCTAAAATGTACCAATAAACTTAATGGGAAAAAAGTGATCAGAAGGGTAATGATGATAATGGACCATGCACGGTGCTTATGTACATTACCTTATTGAACTGCCACAACAACCCAACAGGGGAGTGTTGTTCTTATAACCTCACTTTTTGTGTTCAGGTACGAGAACCTAGTTGTAAGGTCAGGCTCCAGAATACCTGCCCATTGCTGCTAGTGCTTCTGCCTCATTACTGTTCCCTGTGTGCAGTGACTGCTGAAGTGGTGTGTGTGTGTGTGTGTGTGTGTGAGTGTGAGTGTGTGTGTGCACTCATACACTAAGTTGTTGAACAGCGCCTAGCTCATCCCTTCCAGCACAACCACTGTGCAGCAGGCAGGGATGAGTTGTTTCTCTTCAGCTGTTCTTTCTGCTTTCTGCAGCACTGATTGTCCCTTGAAGGATGTTAATACAGGAAGTGAATAAAGAGAGGTTTCAAAACAAAACTGTGACCATGACAACTCCCATCTTACGCATTTTAGATAAATAAGCCCTCACAGTCATAAACTCCCTCCCTGGGATATTAAGTGCTCCGGCACACTATAAATAATGGTGGTGTGACTCATTTCCCAACAGTCTTGTGGCCATCTGCTCAAGTATGTCCCTTCCTTTTCCTATATTAGAATGGCACAGCAATTCTATAAACTCTTATGTGGCCATCATAAATGGTAATTTGAAAAGAAAAAAAGTTAGTGTAAAAATGTGGAAAAATACTTATAAACATTTTATAATATGTATGTTGAACAATACAAACAGCAGAGTGAAACCAATGCACACTTGATGTGCATGTGTGTAAAATAGCTATGTGTGAGGACAGGGAGAAGGATACTGCTTCCAAAGATTAGAGACTTCTTTATTAAAGTCTCACAGTTGCTTTTAAAAGTGGAGCTAGAGCAAGATGTTTCCTTGTGAACGTTATCCCATCAATTACAAACATTATACATGCATACAGACTCATAGCTTTAGCGGGAGGAGCCAGAAAGCCTCAAAGACGGATAAAAATAGTTATTAATATGACAGATTATACAGGATGGTGCAAACCTTATCATCAAATGAATGATGTGCTTTCCATAACCTGTTTGAAATTCTTAAGTGGTTGGAGAGATTGTGAGAGGGCGGAGATGGAGATGAAAGGATGATCTTTTCTTTCAAATTTTATCCCACCCTTGGTAGGGATAACAAATGACACAGCCGCGAATCTTTTTGGGAAGAAGGCAGGACATAAGTAACAAAATGAAGACTAAATTAAATATTTTAAGCAACTCCCTAGGCACATTTTTCAATGACCCTGAAACCCACTAGCTATGTTGTAGTTCTTCATTTTTTCTACTAGCTTCAAGCCTTATTTGTCCTTTTTGTTTTGTCTGCCTTTAGTTTACTCACTGAATCATCCGTTGTCAGATTTGGGCACTTGAGGTTTTGTTGGAGTGAAATGAATTTTTTATAATTCAGCTCTGTTTATTAACACATATTTTAAAGATAGATATTGCACATAAAATAGTTGTTGGCTTTTTTCTTTCTTTTTTATTTTAAAGCCCTATGCCATTGTGCATCTGTGTTTCATTTGCTTTGTTGGTCTGGGTCAGCTAAAATTGCAAAGTATTCTTGGTGTTGACATGTCAAAGGACTTAGAGAAATTAATCACCTCCATTCCAAAATGCAGCTTTCCTTTCACAGGAAGTGTGGGTCATTAACAAATGCTAATTTCCCCAAATCTAAAATGATATGGCACAGAAATGAAATGACAGGGAGTAAGTTCAGCCCAAGGCTAATTTTAATTCAAGGAAAACCCATCACTGGAGTTAGAACTAGACACACTTATTGTCTTCAGCTTCTTGGAGGTCAAATCCAGATACATTCTTGATGATTCCTGTTGTCAGAGACCCTGGAACAAGTGATGCTTTCTGAGACTCCTAAAAAACTGAACGCTAAAGCAGCCCCTTGGGAAAGCAGTGCAAACAATGTGTGACAGTGGAAGGAAAGTGCAGTGGAAAGAATGAACTCGCTGAGAGGGACCAAAGTGAACCCACTGGTTCAGCCTCTCTTGTTCCTTAATGAAAAGATTTTAGAAGATTCTGGCCAGGACATCAATCACAATAGAGAAGAGTCATCAGAGTTTGGAAACGCCGTGACATTTGCTCAGATTTTGTCATTAGCTGACATGTGATGCTGCTCTAGTCCTCAAGGTGTGGTCCTTGGGAGACTAGGGCTATCAGGCTCAGCATTACCTAGAGGCCCCTTACAAATACACGTGGGCCTTGAGCAACAGGAGAGGATTTGAGGGTTTGTTTGCCAACTTGTTGCCCCCTAGTGTCTTTAACCATATCTGGTGCACATAATTCCTAGATGAAGGAATTTCTCCCACCCAATCCAGTATCGCTAAACAAAAATCATTACAGGCACTTCCCGAGACTGCATTTTAATGAGATTTCCCATGTGGTTCTCAGGCATAGATGTGAGAACCATGCCCAGGGGGCATGGACACTGACCAATACTTGTTCACCTTTAGTTTGAATGTTTCCCAAAACGTGCCACAAAATCCAGAAACCTAAAGATGAAAGAACAGCCATGCCTTATTTTATACAGTGACAATAACAACTATGCCCTGGAATTGTACAAAACATTTACACTCATTCTCTGTAAGTCTGAGGTTAAGCAGCTCTGTTTATCTCCATTTTATAGGTGAAGAAACTTGGACATATGCAAGGTCAAATAATTAAGAAAATTAAATCAAAATCTATTCCATTAGACAGAATATAGAACACACTTTTAGTTCCTGGGGCAAAGGCATCACATATATCCCCAGCATTATTATTCCCAACACTTTGCATGGTATTAGGTCACTTTCCTATAATCACTTCATTCTCTTTTATTAGACTTGAGGTTTAATTGGAGTTTCCAATAAGAGATTTTATGTGTCTAATGGATTTTGGTATAATAATCAGAGTCTGAAATGCAAGTCAGAAGGCCAGCTGACTTTTAATGAAGCTGTATTGAAAAAGCAGAAGTTTCAAGACATGACAAGCCTGTGCTATAGAAGGAGATACAAACATATTCAGGAATCAAGGTATCTGGCTTCTTTTCAGTCCTTAGGTACTGACACGATGAACATTCATCCCATCGTTTATTGCTGGAAAAGGGTAACTGCTGATAAATATTCAACTTTGGGGCAGCTGGCACAGTTTTAGGGAAGGATAGAAATAGCAGACCTGGGCAGTCTCTCCCACTGGCCACTTCTGGGGCTCTGGGGACTGGGATTACTTCTTTTCCCTGGTTCCCCGTCCTATGTCCTTAGCCAGGGTTTCCACCTGCCCATCCTGCTATGGCATGGATCCTTCTCCCACCACTCTGTTCCTTGCTATCTCCAGAACGACAACCCACTCATGTCTGTTGAATGATTGCTTAAGGAACTTTTCAGCTAGTTACCAAAAGGATGATGGGACTAGCCTCCAAAAACGAAGAAATGAAGGAAATTAAATATTATAGGAGATCTTATGTTTATAGCTATATTAGAGCAATTTCCCCAGGAAATTTCGTAGTATATTGCTGGCAAAGCATTTTTTTTGGTACTTTCTCAGCCCTCCTGGGAATATTTTAAATACCACACAAGCACTCTTACCACAGAGACATGTTAATTTTAATACACTTAAATACTATGTAGTACATAGCTCAAAAAGTACGTGCAGTACATGTGGAAATTGACCTCACCCACAACCAGGAACCTTTGCCCTTCCTGCAGGGGAAGTGCAAAACAGGGATGCTCTTTGCATCTCCATCCAGGCCACACAGCTTCCATCCCCGTGAATGGGACAGATTTCCTGCCTTTTGCTATGATGCAGAAGAACCAACAGGCCTGTTTATACCTTTTTCTGTATACTCCATGATCTGTGGTTCTCATGTGTGAATGTGGGTGCATCACAGCACAGATTCTCATTGGGAATTTAGATTCAGCCCAGGGATCAGTGCAGCTGGCTGAGAGACATCTGCCATAGCCTCTTCCCCCTGGGACCAGTCTGAGGAGGTGAACCTGAGGCACAGCCCCTGCCCTATTGCACTGAGCACTTGGGCCACACCTGCCGCCCTGCCGAATCTCTGAGTGCTCCTGAGGACCCCGTGCCTTCCACAGTCACAGGAGTTCTAGAGGATCAAGTTTGGGGCTGTGAATAAAGAATTCTTCCCTTCACATAATCTCCAGAGCTTCTGCTCTAAAATTCACTGAATGCTCTATTAATAAGCAGTATTAATTAGGCTTCTGTATCTATCCAGGAAGGCCACAATTGGATCCAATAAATTGTTTAATTTGCTAGCAAATCAATGACTCAATATTTTGGGCTCTGGGGCTCAGTTTCTTCTTACCCTACTTCCTGAGGTCCTCAGACTTGGATGTGCACCAGAGCTATCTTCGGAGTTTGTTAAACATCAGGTGGCAAGGGCAGGCCTGCACAGCCCAAATCCCTGGTGTCTGTGGATTCAGGCCCAGAGACTCTGTGGCCCTGTTTGACAGATTCCACTCGGGGTTCAGATGCCACCGGACACTGAGACTCATTGACCTAGCCAGTTGCTCTCACTGTCAGCGTGAGCCTGGAATTCCTAGTGGACTACTCCATTGTGTCACTGGAACCTAACCCCATCCCTCTGGTGTGGGAGCTCTGAGCTGGAGCTGATCACTGGAAGCTCTGTCGAGTCCCCAGGTGTTACTGATGTTTCTGACCGGGGCGAACTCAGTCTCTCAACATCTAGGCCCAAGCAGTACTTCTAGCCATGTAGAGCCATTGTACCAAGACATCCAGTGGCCTTAGAACAGCTTCTGAAGACACAGTCCCTGGAAAGCCACTAAGTTCATGACTTCAGACGGAGAGCGTCTTTTGCTCTCCGTCGCTGGCAGAGCAGCAGAGCTTGTTGAGAGATGCTGCTTCCATAGGTTCCTTGCAGTCTTTTCCCCATAACCCAGCCAGAGAGCAGCCTATCTGTCTTAAAATGACTTTGGCCTTAAAAAATGATGCAACTGGAGAGCTCCCTCACCTCTGCTAATTATTCCACACTGCCCAGTTTATGCTCAGCCATTAGGTAGCCCTTTCTCCTGCCTTTTGCTCAGGCACAAGCACTCTCTCAAAGACTGGGATCTTCCTCAGATTCCATTCCCCTAACCCCATAGGACTCCCAAAGCTTTATTGGGTAATGTTGATTCTACGGACCGTTCCATAGAAGGGAAAGACAGATTATATCGTACACTCACTCCACAGCAAAACTTCATCAAACTCTCCACCTTGGTTGTCTCTGTCCTTCCTCTGGCCTCCTCACCTCTGGCCAGCTTTTCCTGTTTCTTCCTTCTCTCTCCAACCCACATCATCCCACCTGAATCACTGCCACACATTCAATTTTCCTCAGCAGCTAAGGGGTCTTCTTGGGATCTTCCCTCCTTAGAAGCCAGGAGTGGATTTTAAACACATATCCCTCCTGTGGTTATTGGTTTCTGTCACTGACAACATGGTTGAGATAATCAAGCATTTCTCAAAAGAGGAAAGGTTGTCATGGGTCCCAGTTTTAGAGGCTTCAGTTCATGGTTGCTTGGCCCTGCCATTTTGGGCCTGTAGCAAGGCAGATAGTCAAGGTTGGGAGCTCATGGTGGCAGCCAGGAAGGAGAGACAGAGAGAGCCAGGAAACGGGGTGGGCGGGCTGGAGTCCCAGTGTTCCCTCCAAAGGCTTGCCCACAATGACCTAACCTGCTCCTCACCTGCTTCTCCCAGGCCCAGCGCCTGGAGTTTCTGCCTCTGACTGTGCTGCAGGCTGGCAACCAAGCCTTTAACATCTCCTCACCCCTCCCTTCCTCAGCACCAACTCCAGCAGCAGAAGCACAGAGGTTCTTTTTTGGGGGAGGAAATTTGCCTATGGGCGTTGAGGTCCACAACTCTGCGATTGTCTTCCTTCTCTGTGCAAAGCTAGTCCAGGCACAGGTGCAAGGTGGAAAGTTACCTTCTTATGTTCTGGGAGATCTACGAGGTTGCCATGCATCTGGAACCCTTCCTGCAGAGCAGTGCACCTAGGATGGAATATGAATGTTAAAGCCTCTGGCTGAGGGTGGAGGAATGAACTTGAACATGCATATAGACACCTGACACTGTTGGGTCAGGAGGGGTGGGGATGCAGTGAGGACAGACTTGGGAATGCAACATGGGGTGGGAAGAGGGGCAGTGCACTTGGAGATGCAGTATGAACACCCAGAGCTTTGGTGGTAAGGAGGGCTTCACTTGGAGGACACCCTCAAGTACTTTCAGAGGCAGAGACCGCCCATAGCTACACCTCCCTCATGCACTCTCAGGCTTGGGCTCCTGGTAAACAGGCCCTCTCCTGTGCTACTCACACTGGGGATCGTAGGCAGCCCGCCTCAAAATGGCAAGTTTACCCAGCAGCCACACACAATGGGTGTAGAGCTTCCAAGTCTCCTGCTGCAGCCCAGAGTTCTGTGACAAAGAAAAGACAGACTCAGCAAAGTCAGATAAGGCCAGGAGGACAGTCAGAGGGAGCTATAGCACTTTTCTTAGAGTGATGAGCAGAGGCCATCATCAGAGAGCACCCACAAAGTTCAAGTTCCCAAGGACTGAGGTGCCCCTTGCCAGCAAGGGCCTTCCGTACTGGTCTGGCATTAGCCTCATTCTAGAAGCTATTCTCTAGCCCCAAGCAGGACCAGATCCTTGGGAACACTGCAGACACACTGTGTCTGTCTGACCTTGACTTCAGAACAGGCCATTCCCTGGGTTTCTCTCATGCCCTAATGAAACCTCTTTCTGTTCTTGAGGAACTTGGATGACCCTAAACTCAGAAGGGTCTGAAACCTTAAAAGGAAGGCAGCTATGCTAACCACTAATACCACCAATGCCTCTTGAAACCTTAAAAGATATTAAAATGAAGGAAAGAGAATATGGAAGGTAAAATATGTTCTTTGAACGTTTACATGTGCTTAAAATTCTTTATGATATCATATTGTTGCAGAAATCTCAGAAAGAAATACACGGAGACACAGAATTCAGATAAAATAATAAAATTTCTTCTCGCAAGCGGGCAGGAACGCCAGAAACTGGTCTGGTCAGTATCCCTGCCCCCTTTGTTCAGCATTTCCCTTTTTTATATCCTTTTCAGCCATTATCTCATCCTTAGTGGTCTTTGATGTGTAAATACAATTCCAGTTCCTATTTACAACTCACAGACACAAGATAGGCACATATACCTTGTAAATCCATCCTGGCATTGTAACTTTGTTAGGTTAACGAAGTTACTGGTTAAAGAGTAAGATAACCGTCAACTTAAACAAGGAGTTATGGGAAAAGCAAATCTTAAAAGAACACATTACTTATTTTGCTTCTACAACTACCTTAATATTCAATCTATTGAGTTATCTAAAACTTTTCCCTATCGATATTAATGTGATTGTGTTCTTCTCTTCTGCCCCTACTTGTTAAAGGCTCTGGTTGCAATCCAGCTCCTGGGCAGGCCGCATAACTGGATTTGGGATTACATTCCTTCTATGTTCTCTGTCCTGATTCATAGACATCAGAGTCTTTGAATTTATTAACAAAGATGAATCCTAGTTTCAGTAAGATCGTCCTTGCTATCTGACTATCAACATATTTCAATCAGGGATTGATTCTGGGATCATAAAGGAAGCAGAAAAACAAATACATATTTGAAATTAATTTTTATATTCCAATACTTCTTCTTGAAGTCTTTACTACTATGTCCATTTCTCTACTGAGTGACTGAAATGCTTTTCTCTGGCCACTAAGGTTAATTTCTTTTTTCTCATCTCATGGAAGTGTTAACCAGCTGGACTTTTGTTTAACAGCTTCTGTGCAGCATTATGCTCTGACAGCTTGCATGATGGATGGAGCTGTCAGCGTCACCTCGCTCACCAGAAATGAGGGGGACATTGCCTTACCTATCAACTCTATAAATCAGATGAATAGAAATTAGGACAAAGCTAGGCCCAGGAATCCTTTCGCATTTTATTTTTCTTCTTAGATTATAATCTTTGGAATATGCACCGGGAAAAAAGGGAAGAATTGAATGCTACTTTGCTTTAAAGAATCAGCATTGATTTATTCTGGAAAAGAACTGCTCCTGAGAAAGACATCTGGAACAATCCACATTATATGCATGCACCTGTCCCCTGCAGTCTGGAGTCATAACTTCCCAGTTGGAGATCAGCTAGGCAGTGCAGGGAGGGAGATATTAGGAGAGACACCAGCACCAAAGGGGGGAAAGAGATGCAGTTCCAAACTGAAGTGACGAGATGTGCCCAGGAGACACCTTTCCACACCATCACAGAGGGCAACTTCCATGGTTCCACCACTTTTCTTTACAGATTGCCTACTCATCTACGTCATTTTTCCCTGGTGGGCTCTGTGTGCCTTGTTGCTGAGAACTCTGTCTCATCTTCCTGTCCCCATTCCCAGCTCTCTGCCCCATTTAAGGAACCCAGGGTAAGATCTAGAATGAATGAGTAGAATGAATGAATGAATGGGTTTGTGTACTTTTGCAGGATAATTATAGTACCTCTAGATGAAGAAAGAACTAGAGCCTGGCAGAAGTATAGAAAAATTTTTCCAGATTACAAATATGTAAAAAAGGAATTGTGGGGAGAAAACAGCACCAATAAGCCTAAGATCTCATACTTTATTCTTGGCTGAGAACAAAATTCCTCCTTGGCACACATGATGCTGTGAATGTTATTTATCAAGTTCTTCATCGGGAAAGAAAACAGCAATTAGGCTTTATGTTTTCTAGGTCACCACATCCACTGCTTTACCCAGCTCTGGGTCACGTCCCAGACCTGGTGCCTGTTCCCCGACCCGATGCCTACCATGCCTCCCTTGGGATTAGGGTGGCTTGAAGTCAACATGGAGCCATTTCCAGCTCCACCTGGCTCCACCGAGCTCACATTTTCAGGTTTCAGGGTCTCAGCTTCTCCATCTGCTATAAATGACAACACTTGGCCTTGGCTGCTAAGCAGAACCATAATAAAAAGTAAGATGTTGTCAGGGAAGCCCGTAAGCCATTTCCATGGCACAGGGGTTAAAAATAGCCAAAAGGCAGATAAATGCAGTCAAACATTTTGTCATTTGCTTTCCCTTAAAATTTTCACTACTCTATGAAAATGAAAAGATGTCCTTTTGCAGAGTGAAAGATACTGTTCATTGCAAGAAGCTGCTGTCTGCTGCTGATAAACAAATGACAACTGTACCTGAATGGGACCATATATTGCCTGAGGCAGATTTATGATTAATTTTTTGCTGGGCTCTTTTTTCTTTAACTACTAAAAAGATTTGGCTGGAGTGGGTACATTTTCCCTCTTAATGAAATCCTTTCAGTGTTTGGAAAATTTTCCAAGTAAGAAAATAAACCTTTTTACCCTGCTTGAGTCAGATGTTCAAAACAAAAGATAAAAATAGCTGCTTGGGAGGCTGTGGCCTGCTTGCTCTGTCGTCAGGGAGGTTAACTCTTCAAAGGGCCCAGCTCAGCAGCCACTGTGCAGGGTTGTTGCTGGAGTTGGTCCTCACGCTCCATTTGGCGAGGACTCAGCAGGGACCACGTGAAGTTGTGGGCAACAGGGGCCTAGAAAGTTAAGAGTGATCCCAGTGTCACAGTGCTCCTTCCAAATCCCCTCAACTGGACTGCTTTCCCCACTGGAGGACTGATGTGCTGACTTAGCTCTATTTCTAATGGGAGTTTATGTTTTCATTTCTTTCTCCTGGATGATTCAGAAAATCTGATCAATCTGCATGTCAACTGCGATAATAAAGAAACCCAACACAGTTGATACTAAAAGCTAGCATGTGATGATCACATCAGACACTTTCTATACAGACATGAATAGTGTTCTAGTTAATCTGCACAGCAAATTCCTGACATAGGTGCTACTAAGTCTACACTTTACAGAAGGGAAGGTGGAGTGCAGAGAGCCTTGCCCAAAGACTCGCAGTCAAAAGTGGTGGCAAGACTTTAAACACAGGGCTGCTGCCCAAGTCGGAGCCTCTGGATGGTGGGCTGAGCTGAGTGCGTGGGGTCGGGCAGCGCGAGCGATCTCAGGTGCATCCATCCACACGCCATGCTACATCCTCTTCTCCCTGACAGAAGCCTCCAGAGCGGGATTTCAATGGGGTTACTCTCGCTGGGTGTAAATGAAGGCCAAGCACCAGCTGCAGGTTGCAGTAAGTGTGAGGTGCCAGTGGCCAAGTGTCTATCGCCTGGGCATCCTGGAGCAGCAGCCTTGTCACTGGCCTTGAGGAGAAGCAAGCCCGGGAACCAGCACGGCTGGGTGGTTTTCTTCTTGTTTGGAATCTGCTTTGCATTTGGGATCCTCATCCAATATCTCTGGAGCTTAGTTAATTCTTGAAGTTGAGAAGTGGTGTGAGGGAATATTAACCAAATAGCCCTGTAGACAGAAAATTTATAGTCCAGCAGAGAAATTAAATTCCTGCATCTTGTAAGGGACACAAGTTCATAATCAAGTGGGATGGAGGGTAATTTTTCTCCTTTATTTTCTGGCCTGATCCCTACAGTACTTGTTTGAAGTCTTTTAGAAAGGAGAAGATGGTAAAGCTAAAAGGACCAGGGTTCTTCTTGGGGGTCTAGAAAAGCTAAAAGTTATTTACCAGCTAGGCCACCCAAGGCTGCATCCAAGAACTGGCTTCACTCAGAGCAGATGGGTGCATGTGTGGAGGGGCCTTCCTTCCATCTTGGGAAACATGGGACCACATGAACTATGGAATGGGCCCTGGTGACTGCTTCATGCACAGGGAAAGCAGCTCAGCTTCAGCCCATGAGATCCAGAGGAAAGTAGGACGCTTGCAGGATTCTAGGAGTAAAATTCATACCTCTGTGTTCATCTAAATGGTCTTCTTTAAATTAAAAGTAGCTGGAGGTGGTGGTGAATGTTGGTAATCCCAGCATTTGGGAGGCTGAGCCAGGAGGATCCTGAGCTTGAGACCAGCCTGAGTTACACAGCAAGTCTGAGGCCACCTGGACTGCATAGTAAGAACTTGTCCCCAAAAAAGCAATTAAAAGTAAAAATAGAAAAAATGCATTTGTGTAGTTATTGTGGGAGTAATAGCACTGCATTCATAAGGCATTAAAAGTTACAATATGAAAAACAAGTCATTCCTCCCTCCCTGTTCTGCCTCCAGGCCACCGGTGCTACTTCCCAGGACAGCGTGGAAGAAGATTGCATCTCTGTCCCACTTCTTCTCATTGCCAAGTTTCTCTCTTCTGTATTCCAGTTTTCAGTTCTCCAAGCACTCCTTGCTGGCAAATCGTTCCTGTATGTCGCTACCTTTATCAGCTTTCAGTTTAATTTATTGACTTTCTAGAGTTCTTACCTCACACCACTGCCTCCCCACTCCCATATGGATCGATTGCTGGCAGACAGACCCTTCTAAGTGACCCCTTCCCCTGTAACTGATACAGTAGAACCTCTATTTCTAATGCTATCAGTGATGGGAAAGAGAGCTTGACTTCCTACTTTGTAATGAGAAGATGGAATGGAGTTGCAACTTGTGTCCTTAGCTTGTATGTGTCAGCTAACTTGGTTTAACCAAAAAAGAAGAGGAAAATGAGTAAATGAGTTGGGGTGTAGGAGTAAGACAGGAGGTTGAGGGAATGGGGGTCCCTAAACAGCAGGAATGATTCCACCTGCACCTGCATTTTGCTCAATACAAGCAGAGGGGAGGCAGGAAATAACAACTGCCTGCTCTCTCAGGTTCCTTCTCTGCAGCCACACACATGTGCTCTTAGTGTGTATTTCTGCATCAGTGTCACCGCGAACATGAGCAGATCTGTGGGCCCTACTCCAGACACTGAGCCAGAAACTCTAGGGCAGGCAGCAATCTCTGTTTGAACAAGCTCTCCTGCTGATGCTGATGCAAGCTCTAGTCTGAGAAAACTCATCTGAGCAGGAGTAACTCCAATGTTTAAAGATGCATTACATTAATACTACTCCTAAGCCCAAGC
The DNA here is from genome assembly GCF_000247695.1 of Heterocephalus glaber. The sequence continues at coordinate 1,357,808 of NW_004624884.1, forward strand.
TGATTAGTTCTATTTTCTTTTGGTAGGGAGAAAACAGTGATTCCATGATGACACTGATATTTTGTTATGAAGCCATAATTAAGTCTTTCACGCTTTCTCCATATGTTGATTTTTTTGAAACTGAAAACCAGTTAAGTGTACTTACAGTTTATATTATGTAATTTTTTCTTTAAGGCCAAGAAGAAATGGTTACATGCATGTCTCTGATTTCGCTGTCAAGGAAGGAGATGAAATAGAGCTGTGTTTTCTTGCCTTCCTCCAGTTGGTCACCATGACACCTTAGCAACCTTTGCTTCACGATTGAACCACTCCTGTCAAGTAAGTGTATTGAGAGCCATTCTATATAAATTTTGGGGAAAAGTCATTTCATAATTAAAGTATTATTATAGCTGTCTAAGGCCCAATGTCACCTTGCCCATGAGCCAGCTATGGCATGCAGAAACATAACTCTGTTTTGCCTCTGTCACAAGTTGAGGCCTCAATGGTCCCATGATACTGTGATGCTCAAGGGCAAGTGTACATCAGTTGAAGACATCCTGGTTCTTTGAGAACCAAGTAGTAATAAAAAGAGAAAGGTTTCACCTGGGGGAAGGGTAACAGCTTTATTAGCCTGCTGTCTTGGCCCACCTATTATTGTAAGCATGCTCTCCTTATCATCTTCAGCAACATAAGATCCTCATGACCTAAGATCCTCATCAGCATAAGATCCTCATCTACATAGGATTACTGCCACCCCCTGAGCCACCTGATACTCCCTCCAATTATTGTGTGCAGCCAATAAATAATGACTAGCTCGGAGAATCTTTGTCTTTGCCCACTCTGAGGCACCGACCTCCCGGCTCCCCATGTACTTTGAAATTATGCAAGTCTCTGTTGTCTTTCTTTCTTTAGCCCTCACCATTCTCCTTTCTAGGCAGTTGGAGGACTGACCACCCTCCGATATTGGTGGCTCTTGTTTTGAGTTCAGGGCATCTCTGATTGCCTTTCTCCTTTTAGTTGCTGGGAAAAGAATCGTGGACACTCATTGTTATATTCCTATTAGCTTCTTATTTGGGCTCTCTCTTGCTCGGAGTACATTTTATTTTTCCTGAATCTCACTGACTTCCAGGTCACTTTGACCGTCATTTTTGTCACCTTTCCTGGAAGCTTTGTATGCTTTCTTTACTTTTTCCCTTCATTGCTGTTTGGGCATTCTGTACCCCTTTCACAGCCTTCGGGGATTCTTATTTCTTTACATCATTTCTAGCCTATGGAATCCCTTCCTTCCCCCCAACCCCAGGCTCCCATCTGGAGCCCGGCCTGTTCTCCAAACCTGCCTCATAGCCAATGTCCTGAGTCTTCTCTGTGCTGCTTCCCTGAATTGCAGCCACTGTTTTCTGAATCCTATATCTGCCTTTTTCTTGCTTTACAACCTTGTGTGCTGGAACACATCCTTATACTCCCTAAAATATGATGATGCAAGAGATACAGTTCTTATATTAGAGGATAAATTTTCTGTACCTTTGAATGTCTGGAATATTTTGGCTCTGTCCTCGTGGTGGATTAAGAGTTTGACCATGGCATGAGGGCCTGGGTTCAATACCCAACACTGTAAAAGAAAAAAAGATTTTGACTATGTATAGCATTCTAGATTGAAATAAAAACAATTTACCTCAGAACTTTGAACCAGTCACTCTATTTCCTGATATTAATATTTAATGTTACCCATGAAGTTTAGGGTCCATCGTGAACATCTCTCTCATTGGTACCACCTGTCCTAACTTCCACCATTCCAGTTCTTCCAACAATTTTGTAAGCATTATTTCCTTGTATCTCATTCTTTTCTGCTAAAATACCTGGTGTGTGAGTGTGTGCATGCATGTGTATGCGTGTTGCACTAAAGTTAGGTCTATTATTATTAGCAGATGAAGATGTGAAGTACTGTGTGAAAGATAACCCAACTATCTTGTGGTGGAGCTGGGTTTCAGTGTGGCTTTATCAGACTACAGGTCATGTGAATTTAACTCTGTGTTTTATTGCCTCTTGTTCTCTATCTAAAGTTGGCTGTTGCTCATAGAGACTGGTCAGCCCTTAATATGCAAGAGTCGTCGTAAGACTGGTCTACCAGCAACAGTGCGTTGTCAGTATTGTGGCCAAGGGTCAAACTTTTGCCCAGTCTCATTAACCAGTGTGCTCTGAATGAGATAACACACCCTTCAAACCATCTCCCAGGTCTAGTTTTCTATGGATCTCAAAAGTAAATTCAGTTAGCTTTGCATGCTATGTGTAGAATAGATAAGTGGGGGGCTCCAAAATCATTTTGAGATTGCAATAATGGGACTATTCCTGATTCTGAAAATAGAAAACTTTACTGTCTTCACATTCCTACCTATTACCCACTAATACTATAGTAAAGTATGAATAAAGGTAGAGGGCCTCAGAGGCAAGTCAATGATGCACATGTCCTGTTTTGAGAATTTCTATTTTCCCAGATCAGAAGCAGTTTGTTGCCATGAACTTATTTGTTATTTTAAGGAAAAGAACTGAATAGTAGCAATTATACATTTGTCTGGCTCAAATAATAATAGCAGCTGGGTTATTCTCTATAATTAAAATGGATTTTGGTCTCATCAAATCAACTCAGCCTCTTCCTGTGATTTTTTTTTGGTCTTGTAGGGAGGAGAGAGTGCTTGAGGCTGTACTGATGGACATGTCAGTTTAGATGGAAATGCTTTGTTCCTGCAGTAATGTACCCATGATTCTGTGTGCGTTTGAGCTGCTGGACTCAGAGAAGCCGAGAAATTACTTAACTGGTTCTCTTAAGCCACACATCCATTCTGTACACACTAAGATCTCGGACATTTCCCTCCCAACTGCAAGGAACAAAGTAAGCCCATTATGATTGGAAAGATCACTTAAACCCCAATGTCATGAAATCAGTAGTGGATATTATGGAGAGGACGTGAAGAGTTCTTGCTGTTATTTTCCAAGCACTTACTATTTATCTAATCTGGATGAGCTGAGAGCACCCAAGATATAACTGAAAAATGTTAGGACAGGAAACAACATGTAACATATCTGGGACCTATGTTTTCTCATATAATGTAAGAAGAAGAGTGAGGAGTGAGATTCATACAGGTGGGAAGATTAGAATAATATCAGCCAACCAAATGCTTCGCAAGAATTAATCTCACAGGCCTACTCTGACCACACCCTAACATTACTTCAACTGGGTTAAGACAGCTCTTTCTAATCAGAAAATTATTCAAGAATATTAAATTCACACATTACCGCCAGCCATTTATATGTGAAGGAATCCTAAATATAAACTTTGTAAGCTTCATTTTTTCAGGGGTCTGGTGGGTACAGTGAATTTGTTCAAATGGGATCCAAGGAAGACATCTGCTCCATTGTTTTTGCTTTAGAAAGGTAATCAGTAGGGTTTAGGGTTCCTGCATGTTGATGGTTCTGCGTTCATCATGAACGGAAGCAGCAGTACTCACTTGTCCATGGTCTCCGTCATATTGTTCCCACAAGGAGTTCATGGGAGTCTCCAAATCAGGGGCACTTTTAGGGCATTTTTATCTTGTGGTTCTCAACAATCTTCTTTCCCTTTTTTGACAGCCCCTTTAACCTGGAATCTGAGAGGCAACAAAAGCACCCAGGACAGCAAAGTAATGTTGACAAAGTCCCACCCGAAGGGAACTCTAGGCACTCAGTCTAGCCTCTTCACTCTTACTATGCCCACATATCTGGCTATCTGGTCATAAAATAAGTTGGAAGCAGCAGTTAAAAGAGATGGCCAAGAACTACTCCAGGAGCAACTTGAATCTCATAAGTAGGCAGAAAAAATATGAAGTAGACATAAACATTCAAAGAACACAGTGGGCTGAAGTCCCTTCAGCCAACCCCTCAAATACCTCACATAAAGCCTGAAGACATGTATTACATCCTTGTCTTCTCACATTCACAGCAACAAACCCATGGTTTCAGGAAAAGGTTTAATATTCTAAGAGGTAGAGAAGAGTGAAGAACATTTTGTAAAGATTCCCATCCAGAAAAACCAAACCTAAATTAGTAAATGAAGAGGTCAAATGTTAATTTCATGAGTCTTCTGGTGTATCTAGATGAATTTATTTCCCACGAATATCCAATAGCCAAAGTTTTACTATGTAAGATTTTACCTGAGAGAGAGAAAAGTTAAAAGGCTTGTTTTCTATTTATAACTACAAGGTATGTGTGTATAGGAGCATATGTTAGTTAATTTTGTCAACATATGTGTGTGCATACAGAAGCATATAGCATTGTCACACAATTTAAAAGGAGTACATATGGGTGTGTATAAATGACTGGAAAATCTTTCTGTTTTCAGAAGGTTCTTCAATAGTGTAGTGAAAGTGTACAGACTAGATATCCAAATCTGATTACACTTTCAGTTTTGTGATTGTTTAATGATTTAGTCTGTTTGTCATAGTTTTTCCCAACCCCTTAGGAAATTGTATCTTCCTCCCATTTTATGTTGAAGTTCTTTAAATATTCTAGACACCGAGTTTTAAAAAGTATATAGACTTTGAAGTTGATCCTATCAATGAATTTCCCAGACCCAAAGACCTGGACCTGAGACATAGAGCCACTGTCATATGATACCCAATATTTAACAACTGGGCTATCCAAAAGCACTTTCACACAGATGTTTCACTTGGTTGACATGGTCTTCAATTTTCTTGGTATCTGTAACAGGTAACATCTTCTTTGTCGCCATTTATTTGTTTTAAAAACTGGCTGTGGTAGAATCTCACAACATAGATTTATCTGAATCAACATGATGTCATTTAACAAATTCTTCTATCCCCCATAATTTTGTAAACTACTTTTACATCTAAAGCCTGATTAGCCTCAGATTCAAATTTTTTAAAGGATACCTCATGGTGGGGGTGGGGGGTTGGGGAGGCTATGGAATTCCTATTGAATCACATCAGACAGCTTATGTCTGACATTAGCCTTGAAGATTGATTGACCAAATCAGGTTGTCACCTTAATCCATCCATTATAAAATTTCCCACCAACATTTACCTAATGCTTTGAGCAGCCATTGATCATTGCCTAGAATAGACCCATGGTTTCATTAGGTGTTCCAAAATGACAATTTGCCAATTCCACTATTCCTGTATGCATTTATTAGCTGAAATTCTATAAGGAGAACTTATACTTGTCCACTAATTGAAAGCCCTGAAATTGTTTAATATTAGGAGGTAGGGTAACTGCCCAGCTATTTTAGCTACCAAGCAATCCTGGAAAATAATGCTTTCCTACAGAAGAGGTTGGGCCTGAATCAGAAGGCTCTGTTTAGCAGAGTTTCTCATCACAGGTCATAGGAGACTCAACCCAGGTTGAAGCAGGATTCCTGTGGGAAGATGGAGTGAGAAAGTAGGGGCCAAGCTTTGAGGAGAGAAAACGGACAGGTTTTCAGCAGAATTTCAGGCCCTAGCCCAGGAGGCTGATGCACGAAGAGCCCTGGAATGTGGTGGGGAAATAGAACAAAGACCCTGGCGTGTGGACCAGGCACACTGGGTGCAGCCGAAGGAAGCGGGAGGAAGAACATCCCTGGAAATGAAACGATCTGGGCTCTTGACTCACGCAAAAAGGGAACTGAGCTGAGGTGTTGCTGGGCTCCGTGACGGGGACATGGAAGGAGAAGCCAGCTGGGACAGACCCTTGGAGGGAGTGCTCCGAGGGGCCTGCGGAGGGTCTGGGTCTGGAATTGAGTGCAGCTCAGCTAGTTTGACAACAGCCCCTTCCACATGGCCTCGGTTGGAAATGGCACAGAACGCAAAGGCCCTGAGGGCCAAAAGGACTGAGCCGGAGGAGGTGGGGCCAATACTGGTTTTACGTGTGCAAAATATTCACCACCACTTCACACTGGTACTTGGTTAATGAATCCTCCACCCGATTTTTGCCCATGTGTGACTCTACTCCCATCCAAATCACACAAATTCCCGCAAAAGTAGAGTTGGACTATTTCTGGTGTTAGATCCCTGCCAAGGCGGGAATGCGGAAGATAATACAAAGAGCTGCCTGGCTCCTGGCATGCTCTCAGCTCCTACTCCTCTCCCCTTGGGGTTCCAGGGACCCATGCCCCCTGGAATTTCTATGTCTAGGAATTGGCTGCTACAAACCAAATCACCCACCCAATTAAGTAGAAATTTCTTTTACTGCTGCTTTACCTACACATAAAAGCACCAGAAATTATTTTTAGATTTAAAAAATAGCAGTTTGCTGGTGCTTGCCATCCAATTTGTAACAGATTTCTAGAGATTAACACTTGCTAGGTTTCTGGCCACACTGAATCATAAAAGCAATTCTGCATTCCATCAGTACACTCTGCTTGGAGGATAAAAATAACACTACAGTCTGGCTGGGGGAGTCTGGGCCACGGGTGTGCTTCCCAGGTGCTGTTTGAATGTTGGTGAATTGCTGCTCTCTTTGGAGCCTGTTTGTGGAGTGTGCTCTGGTATCTGACTCACTATTACACAGTGAGGCCCTCAGTGTGCTAGAAAAGAGGTCTTTCCAAAGAATCAATGTAGAGAGTAATTGTGTCTGATTACCTGGCCAGATTATCTAGACTGAAAAACTATATAGTGCATTCTTTTTTTTTTTTTTTTAAATGCTTTTGATAAGAAATATTTCAGGAGCTCCAAACTCCTCTACCCAGGCACCTTGGGTCTGGCTTGGCTTTTCTGTGGTGTGGGCTCTAACTAATCCCTGAAGAGGGAAAGATACTCTGGTGAAAAGTGCACACAGCAGCACCCTGATTTAGCTTTGGCCTCTGCGTAACCCTGCTTGTTCAGATCTGCCAGGAGGAAGCTAGAGTGGCTCCCAGGAAATAACATCCCTACGGCCAATGCCTATTGGTCATCCTGTGAAATTACTGATATTCCTGAATCTCTGTAAAAATCAGTGGATTTTCAAAGTGCAAAGAAAATACCCCCACTTGCCTCTAGAGAGAAGCCATGAGGACTCAGATTTTTTGTTTTGTTTTGTTTTTTGTTTTTTGAGAGAGAGTTTGTTGCTTTCTGCTATTTCTGTAGCAGGTTACATGACGTCTGCTCACTGCCCATGGTGTGAGTCCATGGATGAAGGTCATGGTGGCAGAACTTCTTAGCCTGTAATATACAGTCCTCCTCTTTCTGTTAAACACCACCCTGGGAAGACAAATAGGACCAACATGTTCACAATGAACCCTAAACACACACACACACACCAAGATGTGCACTTGGGGTCCCTGTGGTGGACTCTCCTCCCGAGGGTGTCCTCTGTGGCTCCCTGCCCACCTTCCTTTGTGGCCCTCTTTGTCAACTTGTCATGAAGCTTAGAAAACTCCAGTCTCTGACTTTTCTGACTCCATGGGCTATGTATTTTCTTAACTGGTCAATCAGATAATATCTTACATTATGAACATGACTGTTTACAAAATGGACATTTTAGAGTTAAGGAAAAAAAATACCTAATGAACATCTAGTGCAGCACTTACCCAGAATGTGGCCTGAGAAACCCTGAGAAGAGAGTCGCTACAGAGAAGTATTCCGCCGTGAAGCACATTTGGAGAATATGAATGAAAATCCCCAAGTCCTATTGACTATACTCCAAAGGCTCTCAGAAACCCTTGGCATAACAAGGGTTTAAATATGTTTGACCCATTATTAATCTGGACTTTTTCCAGATAGTTTATATTAAATTCCTATGGAACGTAATTTTAAAATGCTGGTCCCGTATGTTCCCTCCAGTTTGGGCCTGAGAAGACCATGGGAGGCTTGGGGACCCAGGTGACCTGGCTAAGCCCAATTTGTCGGTGCTAGGACAGGAGGTGGTCCTACTTAGGCTCGACCTGGCTGGGCTGTGACCTGCGTTGTCCATTCTCAGAGCCACGCAGGAAGGAACTGTGTGGTTCCCAAAGTCCCTCAACTGGCAACATCTTCGAGGGCCTCTCCTCGCCCTCCCAGTGCACAGCACAGCAGATTTTCAGACTTCCCAGTGTCCTGAGACCTCACTGGCAAAAGCATGGCCCAGCCACCTCCTCTATCCCAGCCAGAATCCACTCTCTCCTTCCCTCCTTGTTGCCCTCTTTACTAATTCATGTTGTTCCTTAGGCACAAGGAAACTTTGAAGTTGCTTTGAAAGTTTGCAATCCTAGCAATCTGCACAGCCCTCCTTGTGCCCCCTGAGGTGTTTCTGATACATCTAGTTTTTGGTCCTGTATTAAAAATGCCTGAAGAATTTGCCCGGCAAAGATAACCCCTCCTCGGGGAGAGGGGGAGAGGACAGCAGTGGGAAGGACGGTGGCAGCTTCTTCGGGGCAGATGGGAGAAGGTGGGAAAGCAGCAAGGGCCACTTCTGTGGGAATGAATTGAATTCTCATTGACTGAATTATTTATTTATTAGGTTTTGAGACATGGTCTCATTATGAAGGTTAGGCTGGTCTCGAACACACTATGAAGCCCAGAGTGGCCTCAAACTCCTCCTGCCTCAGCCTCCCTAGTGCTAGGATTACATGTGTATGCCACCATCTATTGAGTTTTTAATCACATATTTATTTCTTAATAAAGTATTCTCCATACAAGGGAAATGAAAAGACCCCTGTGATTTCTTGTTCTAGGTGTTTTATTGTGTTACATCAAAAATTATGTTTCAAAGATTTGGTATTCATATGTGTCCATCATAAAATTTCACATTTTAAAAATATCCTATTTACTTCTCTTTACTGATGACACCCAGTTCAGGCCTTGCTTCAAGGTACTTCCGAAGCCTGTGATATACCTTCTGAATGCCAGCCAGCCCATGTGCAGGAGAGTTCCAAGAAAAGCAGTGCCCTTGTCTCCCATGGCAACCCTCCCAACCAGGGACTGCCCCATCGGGCTCCTGTGCCACCACACCTGCAGGCACCTGGTGCTGTGAACACTTGAGTGGATTGGTGGTCTTCCTGACCTTTGTGTTCAAACCCCTTTGCTTGTCTGACTGACCACCCCTATGCGCTGGGCAGCTGTCGGTGGTGGAATCTCATGTTTCCTCGGGGTGAGGCTGTTTAACTTCCAGCCTCGGCACCTCCTGACACTTGAAAACTAAAAAGCACCATCTCACACCACTGACTTGCAGCAAACCCAAGGCCTCCGTGTGGAACCCCCGGGTAGAGGAGAAGGGCAAGGGGCAGGAACAGGGGCTGGAAGTCTGGGGAGGTACATGAGCTGCAGAGAGACCACAGGAAAGGCCCTGCTTGCTCCAGCCTGACCGTCCTCTGGAGCACTCCCTGTGCCTGCGGTCCCAGGGTGCAGGAGAAAAACCTGAAATTGCTTCACACGATCCGTTTCGGGAATACAGGTTGCTGCTTAAGGAGATCTCAGAAATAACTTCCTTTGGGGTGAGTAAAATGGTTAGTCCAGGCAGAAGCATAGAATGAAAACATTTATGTGATTTCCTACACTCATTTTTTTTCTTCTTAAAGTGCACTTCACAAATATAGCAACTTAAATGCAATATTGTATCCTGGAAGGAATCCTACATCAGAAGAGGGATATTAGGCAAGAACTAAGGAATCTAAATAAAGTCACACATTGGTTTGTTGGTTGTGATAAATGTGCACAACTAGTCAGACACTGACAGTGGGGGAACTGGGTATGGAGTGCATGGGAACTCCCTTAACAAGTTTTCTGAAAATCTGCAACCAGAAGTTTAAAAGTTTATTTTTAAAAATTCTGCTTGCAGCAGACTGGGATCTACAGTCAGCTTTGTGGAACCGTTAAGAGGTCAACATGACCTGTCATCAGAGCCATGCGCCAACGGGGACAGCTGGCACACCCGACCCAGACCTGAACTCCTCATGCAAAACCTCGCCTGCAACAGAAGACTTGGAGGCCCTCCTGACACAAGCCCAGAAGTCACTGGGTGTGTCAGTTTCTCAGACATGGATCAAATCCGTTTTGGTAAGGGTCTGGGGTTGGCTGCCTCCCTCCCTCACTGCCTGCCTGCCTGCCTGCCTCCCAAGATTTTCCCCTCTATCTTTGTGCTGTATGACTGTGTGTCACCAGGGCAGCCCTGGTTGCTCATTTTCAGCAGAAACTACAGGGTCAAAAATACTGGGGGGCGGCCCTCTGGCCTGTGCCTTGGGAGGAGAGGTTTGGGTCTCGGATTTCACACCTGGTAACTCCACTCACCGCACAGCTGGTAGCACATCCGGAGTGACAGTCACTTTTAGTAACATCTTTTGGATGTGGAAATGTCAAAGATGTCACCAGCTGACAATTTACATAGTTAAGAGTTGACAGAATACTTGTTTACCTCAGGCCCTAAATGCACTGTTCTCTGCAATCTTCTGCTACCAAAGTCCATTTACCTACATGCTTTTATTTCCTGGCTACTTCAGCAAGACTAAACAGACAAAGACAAAAATAACAACTCCTGGACGGGTGTAGCCAAATCTAGACTTTTCTGGAAAATTGTCTGTGCTGAGGCTCTTTGTATGTGGTTTTAAAGATTTTCTTCCTGTTAAAACTATATTGATGTCAAAAGATGGACTTGTTCACAGAAAAGTATAGATTATAAATCAGTGTATATACTATGGTTTTATTTTATTTAAAAATAATGCATGTGGGCTCTCATTACTGGTGGGAATGCAAAATGGTGCCAACTTTGGGAGACACTTTTGTACTCTCTTATACAACCAATTGTAATCTTACATATGATCTGGCAATTGCACTCCTTCACGTTCATCCAAAAGAGCTAAAAACTCGTGTCCACAGGAAACTTGCACATGGTCATGTATAGAAGTTTTATTTATAATTGACAAAACATGGAACAACCAAGAGGTCCTTGTTGGACCTTGTTCCCGGATTAGATTAGCAACAATCTCTTGGAGCACCACACAGTCATGACAACTCACTGGAGAACTTTATTTTCTGGCCGGGACCCACGTACACTCCAATCAAGTTGAAGGACAAAGGCCCCTACTGAAATGAGGACTGCGTATTTAAAGGGAAAACCCACAGAAAAAGCGCCTCTTCCCATTCCCCTGTGTTACGGATTATCGCAGAAGCTGGTAACAGAAACCAAGATAAGCACAGTTAGTTCCTCCCATTCCCCTGGGAAACGGTTTGTTGCAGATCACCTGAAACACAGTTTCTGTTTATTTTATCTTGTGGTTCCATTCATCAGATGGGATTTACTCCCGGGAGACAGAGTGGAGCTGGAAGTCACATATTTACAAAATGGAGGAGAATGTTCTCAACATGGTGCTGGTATTGCTAAGTTGCTAAGTTGGGTCTCACAGTCCTTAAGTAGATGAATGGATAAATACTACTCAGTACTAAAAAGAAGTGAACTCCCAAGCCGTGGAAACACACGAAGGGACTTTCAATGTATGTTAAGTGAAAGAAGCCAATCGGGAAATTCCTATCACAAAACATTCTGCTCAAGGCAAGGAGATGGAGACAGTAGAAAGACCAGTGGTTGTCAGGGACCAGGGGAGAAGGAGGAAAGAATAAGAAGCATGAGGAACTTTGAAGCAGGGAAAGTCTTCTGTATACTGCGATGGTGGATGCATGACATTGTCCGTTTGTTCGAATCCAAAGAATTTACAGCACCGCCAGTGAGCTCTAACTGTGGCTTTGGGCAGCAGTGACATGTCAGTGTCGGCTCATCAGTTGTCACGTGTGAAAGTCAGAAGGTGGCAGGGAACTCCCTGTACTTTCTGCTCAATTTTGCCATGAGCCTAAAGTTCCTTTACAAAAATAAAGTCTATGTTTGCACAAGTCTTCTCCCAGAATGATGGGCTTTTAAATGGTTGGGTCCCCCCACATTCTTTGTAGCTTTGGAGAACCCAGCCCTAGATCTTCTGGACTCAGCCCACCTTTCCCTGTGGCCCCTGCTCCACCCCTGTGATGCTCTTGCAGCTCCTGACTGTGCAGCCTTGTCTCCTGGCTTCCGCCTGCCTCGCCTTTCCTCCCGGCACGCTTCTCCCACTGCTTGGCCTTCCTCTCTGGCTCTTCCCCCCCCCCCCCCCCGGCCTCTGTGGCCCTGGTAAAGCTTCCCGCAGAGGCAACAATAGGGACTTCCTTGGGGTTCAGGCTCCAGGTGTGATCCTCCTTCCCTCGCTTGGGTGATGAGCCAGGCTGTTCCATGTGAGGTCTCGGATGATGGCTGTGAAGGGCTTTGGCAATGAATGTTCTCAAGCGAAGATCACAGGTGACCAGGGTGACAAGCTGCCTGCTCAGGGCCTGCTGTGAAACTCTCACTGCACAGATATAGCATGGAAAGATGTCCAAGAGGACTATTTTACCATGGAAGAATTTGTTACCTCCTTTCATGCATTGGTAGATATGAAATATCAGGCCTAGTGGATAAACCTGAAAATATTAAATGAGAAATTAAATCAGCTTTTAAACACCTCAGCATTCAAAAACAAAAGCAAAAAGCCACAGTACATTGTTTCCCCCCAAAGAACAAGCCCTTCGCATGATTTTTATCTCCAGTGATTTTTGTTGAAGCCATTCCTGATTTGTTATTTTAATGGGCTTTCCAAAATCTGCTGTGACTCTCATTATTCTTGCAGGGTGGATTTATTCTTGCACTTCTCATACAAATAAGGGAGCCAGGGGACCTCAGATACTAATCATCCCACAAGCCCAGCCTGGAGCCAGCATCTTTGGTGGAAATGGCAGCAAAAATACATTGTGGAGGCCAAATCCAGGGTTCTCGTGGTCAGAGCATAAATGCTGACACAAAACATGTTTGTAAGCAGATACATTCTGCAGCAAGTTATTATGTCTTAGACCAACGTAGGTTAGCAGGGGCAGCTCTGACATGACAGATGATAAGGGCAGATGTCCAGAGGACTGGATTTCCTGCTTTATTTTTTTCTCCTTCATTCAATAATTCCCACTTCCTAGTCGCAAGCAGGCACTTAGCTTGGGGCTCTGAAGATTGTTCTAAGCACTGGGGCATGATGCCCAGTGTGTGCCCATTCCAATCTTGCACAGGTTTACCGGGCACTCCCATCATCGCAAGGACCACACATGTGCCATCCAGTCCTGGTGTAGCCACTCTTGGGAGAGATTTTTGATTTAAGGCCTGTGTCCTGGAGCAAGGGACTTAGACAATAAATTCAGCTACCAGAGAACGTCAGAGCTCAGACTGGGTTGGTGAACAGTCACATGCTAGTTCTCAGTAGTCACTAAGGGCACACCTCTCTTTCTTCCTTTTCCTGCTTTCCTAGCAACCTGTCCCAAGCCTAGATTCCCAATTCTCCATTGTCCTTATTCAGTTTCACTTCGCTAGATACCTGTGTACCTGTACCTTTAAGCATGGCTCATTCATGCAGCCAAATTTGTGGACTGCATCCTGGACCTTGGCACTGAGCTGCATCCTCAGTCCTTTTCATTTTGAAACAAGGTCTCACTAAGTGGCTAATCCTCCTGCCTCAGCCCCTCAGAGTACTGGGATTATAGGTGTGGCCCGCCACATCCAGCTTCTTTTCCTTTCTCCTGTTATAAGAGTGGTAAATAAGGTGAACCAACAGCTTTATCTGCTTTTACGCACACTTTCTGTGGGCTTTGTTCTGAGAAGTGGGGTTACTAGGTCAACGAGTACAGATGCTTTTATACCTTGCTGCAGAGTGCACATCACTGTCCAGAATCCCTGCCAGCTGTGTGAGGACCCTTTGACGCTACCCTCAGCCGCTGGAGGAGACACCACAGCTTTCCGACCCCAGAGCTGGTGGGGTCTCTTTTCCCGTGTGAGCAGAGCCGTGGCTTGCTCAGGTGTATCCTGCGCGGTCTGAGCCGGTGCTGCAACCTCATTTTCCCTGCCAGGGGGCATCTGACCCCAGTCTGGCTAAGGAGGTGAGATATGGGGTTTACTAGGTAAAATGTTTTTCTCTCACAAAGACACAGAAAGAAACAGCCTCCCTCCTTTCCCTGGACATTGTCACAGCTGCACACAGCACATGAACTGTGCCAGCCTGAGGCAAAGGCCAGTGAAAGGTAGAAGTTTGACAGTGTTGGTGACCCTCTAAGTTAATCTAGTCAGTGGCTGTCTTTGCCTGGGAGTTTTTTGGGGTTTTTTTGGTACCGGGGATTGAACTCTGGTCCTTGCACTTGAGCAGCAGGCAGTGAAACTGCTGAGCTAAATCCCCAGCCCTTGGGAGTTCTTTTTATATGAAATAATATATTACACAAATTGTTTAAAAAGTTTGTTTTGGTGGGGTATTGTTATTGCACCCTAAACACTTCTAACTGGAACCCTAGCATTACAATTATTAAAAACTTCTCGAATTAATTCACACATGCAAAAAAGCAATCTTTCTTTTGCTTCAGTTTGCTGTTCTTTAATTACTGATGAGAGCAGCTGTTTATCATTCCCACATTTGTTCATGATTTGCATTGTCTTTTCCTGAACTACCTGGAAAGATTTTTTAAAGATCAGTGGCCCACACAAGAGGATCCTTTGCAGGCTGGGCTGAGCGGACGCATTTGGAGTAAAGGGACAGTTGAGATCAGGTTGGAATGGAGCCTCATGTGTCCGAGGGCCCCTGTTGCTTGTTTTCAGAAAAGTTCTCCAGCTTGCAAGTCTCTTCAGGACAAAGAACTGGGGTGTCTATGCAAAACATGGCCATCGTTTGGCATCAGTCTTGTGGAATGTCTGTAGAAAGCTGGGCCTTAGGAGGACTGTTTCTCAACAAGTAGACAAGAAGTCTGGTGAGTAAAAGAAAATTAAAACTTGAGAAAGGAAAGGAAAAATTAAAAGAAACCAAATATTTGCTCAGGGACACATGACATTTCTCTCTGTTCAACCCTGGCTCTCTCAGCTTGAATCCCATGGCCCCCATGCTTGACCCATTGAGATCACTGTGCTTTTTTGCTTTAGCTTCAGAACATTTTCATCAGCTTATTCTTTCTTCCCCCATTAAATTTATTGGTACATTTTAGGTATAAAATACAGTTACATTCATCATTGGGATCTTGTACCATTACATGAGTCTCTTGGTTCTTA
>NW_004624884.1:1374362-1398966 GCF_000247695.1 Heterocephalus glaber
TAGAAATAGAACCACACATATATGGTCCACTGAGTTTTGAAAGATTATTTAACATTAACATTTTATAGAACATAAACTCAATTCAAGAGCAGAGGAAAAGATAGTGTTTTTGTCAAATGGCACTAGAACACCTGTTATCCGTATGTAAAAAATTAACCTCAACCCTTTATTTTCATACATAAAAATAACTTGAAAGGATCTATAAACCTAAATATGAAAAACTAAAACTATAAAACTTTAAGAAGAAATTATAAGGGGAAATGTTTATGAATTTAGGATAGGCAAGAATTTCATAGGATATAAAAAACATGATATATAAAAGAAAAAAATTGATAAATGAGATTCCATGAAAATTTAGAACTTTAAATGACATTGTTAAGAAAAGAAAAGTAGTCCTTAACCAGAACATATTTATAATACATATAACCTATGACCAGAATATATAAAGAACTTTCACAGCTCTTTAATAGACAACCCAATTAAAAAGTAGACACAAGAAGATGATAAATAGCCAGTACAGCACAAGGAAAGTTGTGCACCACTAGAATCAGAAAAATACTAATCAATACAACAACAGATTGTATTATATACTCAATAGGGAGATGAAGTTAAAAGTTTTAAAAGAACAAATGTCAGCTTAGGTATGAAGCACTTAGAACTTCCTAATATTGCTAATGTGAATGTAAAATGATAAAACCATTTTGGAAAACAATATAAAAATTTCTTGTATTACTGTTAAGAAACAACAGTTCTGTTCTTAAGTTTTTACTTAAGAGGAATGAAAACACATGTTCACAATAGATTTGTACATGCAAGTTGACTATCACTTATCTGAAATTCTTGGGACCAGAGTGTTTCAGATTTTCATTTGGAATCCACTCGATCTGTAAAGAGGATAGCTACTCTTGCTTTTTTTTCAGGTTCCTGTCTCATGGAATACTGTTTTCCACCCTTTAACTTTCTGTCTATATGTTTCTTTTTAAATAAAGTGTGTTTCTTGTATGCAGCATATTGTTGGATCTTGCCTCTTGACCCATTCTGCCAGTCTCTTTCTTTTGACTGGTGAATTGAGACCATTAACATTGATGGTTATAACTGATATGTATTGACGTATCATTGTCATGACTTTTTCTTTTTGTTGGATTTTCCCCCTTTGCATTTAATTTCTTGTTGTTCCTCGTGGATTCATTCTGCTGGGCTTCCTGGGGTTGTGATCTTCATTGTCTTTTCCTAGGATATTGTTTAAAATTTTTTGGAGTGCTCATTTGGTATTCATGAAATTTTTAAGGTGCTCTTTGTCATCAAAGTATCTTATTTCTCCATCAATTTGAAAAATAATTTTGTAGGGTACATTAATCTGGGTTGGACACTGCTTTCCTTTAGGGCTTGAAATACGTCACTCCAAGCTCGTTTTGCCTTGAGGGTTTGCGTTGAGAAGTCTGCTGTGATTCTGATGGGCTTTCCTTTGTATGTGATTTATTTCTTTTCTCTAACTGCTTGTAGAATTTTGTTCTTCTGTTTGGTTTCTGGAATCTTAACTATTATAGCCTATGTGTAGTTTTTTTTAATCAAGGCTACCTGGAGTCCTATATGCCTCAATTATCTGTATGCCATATTCTTTTCCCCTGCTTGGGAAGTTTTCTGCCATCACTTCTGTGAACAGTTTTTTGATGTCATCTGCACTCTCTCCTCTTTCTTCATTAACTCCAATCAGTCTTATGCTATTCTTCTTTGCATCATCTAGCAGCTGCTAGATTGATTTCTCATGGTCCTTTATAATTTTAAAGAAATTATTCTTTTCCTGGTCACTGTTTGCAACCTTATCTTCTATATCCGAAATTCTGTCCTCACATTGGTTCATTCTGCTGCATAGACTTTCAATGGAGTTTTTAATCTCCTGGAAATCTGTCTTCATCTCTTTTATAGATTCCATTTGTTTCCTTTGTGGGGATTCCATCATGTTCCTCAGCTCCTCTATTTTTTTCATCTCTTCAGGGAGTTCAGGTGTTTGAGTATCACAGTGTTCCATCTCATTTCCCTTTGGAGTTGTTTTAGGTGATGTGGAAGTCTGGTTTTGAAACTTTTTTACCTGTCTTCTTATTTCAAAGAGGGGTGGGGTGCTGCTTGCACCCGTGCAGCTCACCTCCTCTGTGCTGGTGGGGGCGGTCTGGTGGCCCAGAAGCCTCCTCCTGTGTGCTGGGATCAGCTCACCTCTTCTGTGCTCCATCAGCTTTTTCAAGAAGAGAAATGTGTTTCAATTTCTTGGGTTTTGAAATAAACTTTGCCCACAAGCATTGGAGCAGGAGTCTCTGATTCATCTCCAAGAACAAGGAACATGAAAATGATTCACTTTCATTTTTATCATGTTCGAAAGCCACAGAGGACTGAACCATCAGTACTAAGGTAATGAATAATGGTCAGGTAACTCGAAGTCTAACTGGCCTGAGTTTAACTGGTTTCAATATCACAGATACTAAAGTTAAGTCCAAGAATTTAGGTCCAAGAATGCTTCAGACATGAAGTCTTGTCAATGAGCAAGATATATTGACTTTCTCACCAAAGCTCTAGTAGTTTCCATCAAAGTCTTGTTCTAAACCATCATAAATTAGAAGATCAATAGTTAATGGTACTGCTAGACAAGTTTAAAGCTAAATAATTCTTAACCCATTTGTAATTTGGAGGCACTTTGGTAGACAACTGATATTTGTTTAGCTAATTTTATATCTGAGGATTTCAGTCTGAACTATCATTAAGCCCACAGCCACCTCCTGTGGAATGTGCCTCACTAATCAGAAGCTTACTTCTCTTTTGTTTGTGCTCTGACTTTGTATAGCTGAGTGGCCTCATTAATGACATCTTGGCTTAGTAAATCTGTCCATGTGTGGTAAAATCCTTCTGATGCTGATGAATCTGTAGCGTGGACTCCATAACAATTGGAAGAAAGCAAGAGAACAGAATGGGTACAGCTGAGCAAAAGGGGGCACATGTAAGAGAAACATGTAGCTGTGAGAGGGTGTGTGCTGTGCTGTGCCCCTGCCTTATGGCCAGTGGATGTGTAGGGGTGGGTACACCACATTGCCTGGCCTGTGAGTTGTACCCACTGCTTGGTGACTCAAAAAAAAAAAATAATAATGTTACCCCAGCATTAATGTGAACTGTATTGGAATAAAGAGAGTAGAGAGGAAAAATAGATGATTTGTTTTTCTGGCTGCCTGCTCCTGATATGCAAAATTATAAAATAAACAAGATCCAAAAATAGTACAGTCTTTCCTACCAGACAGATTTTCCACTCAGCTCTGAATTCTAAAAGCCTCTGCTAAAGGAACTAGATATTGAATTAGGCTCATGGGGGAGGGCTGTAGGAGTAGGAGGCCAAGCTGACTTTAATAGAAGGCTCAGGGCAGCTGGGGTTGTGAATATTTGCTACCCACTCACTACAAATTAGCTAATTGTTTAACACAGATAATGTTGCATGAACCCTGACAATACCCAGCTGCCTGGTAGCAAAGAGGTCTCCATTGCTGGGGCCATGGACTGTTACCAGTTGATGGCTTGTTAAGAACTGGGCCACACAGCAGGAGATGAGCAGGGGGTGAGCAAGTGAAGGTCCATCTGTATGTCCAGCTATCCCACTGTCCACAGTGCTGCCTGAGCTCCACCTCCTGTCAGATCAGCAGCAAGCATTGACTCCTCACAGGAGCATGAACCCTACTGTGAACGGTGCATGTGAGGAATCTAGGCTGTGCGCTCCTTAGGAAAACTTAATGCCTGATGGTCTTGGAGCTGAGGCAGTGATACTGGCACTGGATCATGGCTGCAAATACAGATTCACATTAGCTGAGAGGTTTGACTGTACAGGAGCCATGATAAATCAGGTACTTGGAAAATCAGATCAAAACCCTATCAGTGAGTGGCAAGCGACAACTAAGCTGCATTCGGTGACAGGCTTTATAGTGGACAGTGAGTTGATGTATTCAGTTGTGCAGCTACATCTGGCCCCAGGCTTTCTGTCAGGATCTGATAGTTATTTTCATTTGCCCTTGGCTCACCTATTATTTTATTTCCCACCTGCACCTCTCCTGCACTGCACACTTAACTTATTACAATTTTAATAAATCCACAAGCCAACCCTAGCCAAAATGAGCAAAAAAAAAAAAAAAGCCATTGGAGAACTTCTTTGGAAAGGAGGAAAAATACAGTGATAAGATAGCAGAAGACCCTTAAGACTGCCAAAAAAGAAAGAAGAAAGAACAAAGAAATGTACATTTAAAAGAAAATAATGAGAGTCCTACTTAAATTATGGGTTCATTGCAACAGGTGATTCACATTCTCCAAGCCTGTTATATATAATATGTGGCAACCTACTATCCAATGGAGTGATGAAACCTTCAGAATTCCTTTTCCATGTGGAGACCAAGCATCCTGAATTAAAAGACAAGGCTTTGAAGTTATTCATAGAACTATAAAGGTGAACCCAAAGAACAGAAGCAATTACTGAGAGCCACCACTTTATCAAATGTGACTGCCACTAGAGCATCATTCTTAGTGGCTGGTCACATTATTGAAGCTGAGAAGCTCTTTGCTGTTGGTAAAGAGCTGACCTTGCCCACTGCTAAGGACACTCATCATCAACTTTTAGGAGAAGCTGCAGTTCAAAAGGTGGCAGGTGCTCTTCTTTTGGACAGCACATAACTAGATGAACTGATGAAATGGCAGAAGATACTGAGGCCCAATTGTTAGAAAGGATTAATGAGTCACTGTGGTGAGGATTACAGGTTGATAAGTCTACCAATTTTTTCTTGTTTTTGGTACTGGGGATCGAACTCGGGACCTTGCACTTGCGAGGTAGGCAGTGGCACCACTGAGCTAAATTGTTGGCCCTGAGTCTACCAATATTGACAACAAGGCAACAATGCTTGTTTTTGTGTGTGTTCATGTATGTTATTTTTTCAGGAGGATGTACATGAGGATATGTTATGTACACTTTTGTTGCCAACCAACGCCACAGCTGCAGAACTCTTCAAATCATTGATTACATATCAGGAAAATGGAGTTGTGTCATTTGATGTCAGTATATGCACAAATGGAGTGGCTGCCATGAATGGGCAGCTTTCTGGTCTCATTACACATATCAAAGAAGTTGCTTCTGCATGTGAATCTATGCATTATGTCATCCACAGAGAAATGCAATCTAGCTGGGAAATGTCACCTGAACTTAATAACATTTTTCAGAATGTGATTGAAATTGTCAACCACATGCCCATTATACACATCTGTTTGCCCAGGTCTGTGAGGAGGAGATGGATGCGAGACGGCGCTCACACCTTCTCTTACACAACAGTGAGATAGCTTTCTAAAAGTAAAAATCACTGGCCAGAAGTTTTGAGTTATAAGAGCTCCTCCAAAGATTTCTTTTAGAAAAACAGTCACCACTGGCAGCATATTTCAGTGACACAGAATACATTGCAGAACTTGCTACTCTGTGACATATTCAACCTGCTCAACAAACTCTGTCACTTCAGGAAAGAATGACAACTGTGTTCACACTGACAGATAAAGTGGTTGCATTCAAAGTTAAACTAGCAGTAGTGAACATTGGGATTTTTGACATGTATCAAACATGACCAGATATTTTGAAAGAGATTGAGACAGGGTCTTCTTTCTTCTGCTGGTGCATAATCATCTATCTCATCTTTCAAGAGTTTGAGTATTACTTCCCAGCCACAAAAGATCCAGAAACTGGGAAGAAACGAATCCACAATCCATTTGTAAATAGGCCAGGTGAATCTACTTTGTATTTTTAGAAGAGAATCAACTTCTTGAGATCGCAAATGGTGGTTGCCTTTAAAGTATGTTTGAGACAACTTCAAATCTCCATACATTCTGTATTAAAATCAAGGCAGAAAATCCTGAGACTGCCATAAAAGCACTGAAAATCTTGCTTCCATGTTCAACATCCTATCTTTGTGAAGCAGGGTTTTCTGTGGTGACAGCAACCAAAATGAGATTATGGATTAGACTGAGATTATGGAGTAGTTGCAGGAAAACAAGCTCAGGGAACCCACTGATTCTGCATATGGTGAATTGTATAATTATTTAATTATATATTACAACGTGATAAAAACAGAAATAAAGAGCATAATAAACATAACGCACTTGAATCATCCCCCAACCATCCCCCCACCCTCAGTTAATGAAAAAATTATCTTCATGAAACCAACCCCTGGTGTCAAAAAGGTTGGGAACTGCTGTGGTAAGATATGGCCATCAAAACTTTGATTCATAAGGCCTGAGGTTTCAACACCTCCTTCTCTCCCCTCCAGCCCCAAATCATAGCATCAGATCCCAATTCTTGGGACCCACTGAATGGGAATCTCACCAGATGGGACCTGGGAATGCACATTTTTTACTTTGGTCTCAGTTTTTTTTTAATGTTTGCCCATAGTTTTAGTTTCAAAGTTTAAGACCCTATGTCATAGGTTTTTCTTTTCATGTCTACTTAGTATGGTCTTTACTTTAAAAAATGTCTTATTAAAAGAAGAGCATTTGCCCAGGTTCAAGGATCACTTGTCCTGGTGGAACAAGGCTATATTTGGCCACAGTGGTGACTCAGTTTGAGTCTTGAGTCGTCCAAGTTGGATGGCCCTGGGGGAACCACACTTGTGCCTGTGGACAGTGACTGATGACAGCGGGATACAGGTGGCAAGTTACCTTCATTCTGTCCTTCAGAAGACATTTCACTGGGACAGGGGAGGAAGTGGTGTCACAACTCCCATGGCCCGGTGGGGGTTTATGCCTGTAATTCCAGAACTCTGGGAAGATGAAACAGGAAGATTGCAAGTTCAAGTCAAGCCTGGGCAACTTAGTGACTTAGCAGAATTCTGTCTCAAAATACTAAATTAAAATGGGCTGGGGATGTCAGTCAGTCAATCTGTAGTACTGGAAACAAAAGATGAAAAATGAAGCATAATTTTTTATACACAATTTTCTGCTTTTAATATAACTGTATACATTTCCTCAGTAGTTTTAATCTTATTAACAATTTCTTTTGTGTATTCTAGGAATGGCCCTTAGCTTGAAGAATGGTGAATGTAATATATATCAGGTTCTTAGTTATTCACTTGTATTTTCTAAGGTAAAATTTTAATTTTAAGCTCAGTGTCCCAGTGTTCAGGACCCTGCCATATTGCTATGTCTCAAATAGTTTAACTTAAACATAGCTGGAAAGTTACATCTGCTACTTAAGTATGGATTTTAGATTCTGCTATAATTTTGGTTCAAATCTATGGTTTTTAATGAAGCAATGGTGACTAAAATCATTATTTACACATACTGAATAAAAGATCCAGATTTTTACTCACTTCTGTTTTTGTTGTTCCCCTTCTCTCATAAAGATCATTACTTTTGAGGAAGAGGAACTATTGACACTACACTACACAATGCTCTTGTCTGCCCAGAAGATATCTTCTCAAAGCTCACCCAGCACCACAAAGGCAGGGACCCCTTTAGAGGCAGCAGAGTCTGGCTTCGAAGTCCCCACAGTCAGCAGGCAAGGCACATCTCTGTTGACCTGTTCCTGGTTAACCAAGGTTTAGACTAAAAGATACTCCAACATTTTGTTCTCCTTCTCCATCCCACCCCACCCTCCAGCACTCCCCTTGTGGTTCCTTAATAAGCCTTCCCAGCTCAGGCTCAGCCCAGCAGACACCAGGTGGACACAGCCAGGCCTCTCTTCTACCACTTTGCTCTGCATTAGCAGCTGCATAGAGAAGCCTGGGGACAGATGGGGACCACCCACAAGGGAATAAAACAATGCAGGGACCATGCGTATTTTGTGTCTTGTTTAAGGACATAAATGGGGACACAGGGCTCACACATAGCCCCAAACTTAAATATACAACACCTACAAACGTATCCTCCTGACACAGATGCAAGCAACATAGCCTCCTGCAAATTGTTTCACCTTCCTAGTGAAAGTGGACCCAGGAATTGCCTGCACCTGAGGTTGGACACGGACTGCTCAGGACCAGACACATGCTCAAGCCTGAGTCCTTTGTGTGTATGGATGACCTGAATAGGGACTTTTGGTGGGAACCTTTCTACATTAGCTACTCCTTTCCCTTATTAGGAAACTACTGGCCTGGCCTCCTCTTGATCAGAGCTGCTGCTCTACCTGGCTGAAGCAGTACTCCCAATTTAAAAAGTTTTGCATGGGCCTCTATTTCCTCTGGGTCTAATCTCATTTCTATGCTAGACTCAGCTCAGGTGAAAGCCTGTCTTTGTTATCATGGCCTTAGCAGTATGTGCATATTTGTTTACAGTCTCATGATATCTAAGCAGCCCCTCTCAGTGTAGGTTGTATGTTTCAAGAATGAGCTAGCTCTACTGACTCCGGTGTCAACACAACACATCATCTAATACTGATCACTGGCGATGCAACTGGAGGGGGTACTGGGGCCACATTGAGCAGAATAATTGTTCCACTAATGAAACAAGGATCCTGAAATCATGTCCTTTGATTCACCTTCAGGGAGGGAAAACAGAGCAGGATGAGATAAGAGGGAAAGGAAGAAGAAAAAGGGGAGAGGAGAAGAGGTGAAGTGGGAGGAGAAGGAAAAGGAGTGGACTCACTGCAGTACAATTACTGGGGATAAAGTGTCAGACTGGGGCTTCTCCGAGGAGGAAGTAAGAGCAGAGAACGAGCCAAACAATCTGAGGCAAGACTGCCTGCACTGAGCCCCCAGTCCCCCAGCTGCTGAATCTGTACACCATACTGTCTGCTTTCTTCCTCGTGGACATCGTAGCTGTGGTAAATCTTAGCAAGGACTAGGTGGGAAGCTGAGCAGCTGTGGCTGGAATATAGATACAGCTTTCCTTCGCCACTACCCTAGCTTGCAATCCTTCTTTTCTTCTTCTGACCACTTGTCAGCACCATTGCCCCAGAGAAAGGATGACTCACAGGAAGCAAATAACACAAAAGGAGTCAATTATTAGCATTTTTAGTTTTTAAAGTCTAGGCCCCCTGAGGATACCAAGAGCTGGAGCATTTACAATAGATATGGGAGAGTGATGGATAACAGCATTCCCAATCCACTTTGCTCCCCATTCTCTAGGCTGGGGTCCTGATCCTCTAGGTTAGGGTGCCTGGGTTTGCTTCCAGTCCCTGATGAGCACCAGAAGTTGAGAAAGACTGCACCTGCTTCCTTCCTGAGGCGCAGCAGGGAGTGTTCTACAGCAGAAACTCCACATCCTCCTGGGGCCTGTGGTACAGACATGGGGATAGGGCTGTGCCAGGGTTAGGGATAGCCTGTCCTGGCACGTGCTTTTTTGGGGGGGATCGAACTTGGGACCTTGCGCTCGCGAGGCAGGTGCCTGAACCACTGAGCTAAATCCCCGGCCCCCTCCTGGCACATGCTTTGAAAATACCTTGGGGCAGACCCAGGAATGGTGGAATGGGGTGCTGGGCAGTGGGATGACTCAGGAGTACCAAGGAAGTGACTAAAGGCTGTGAATGGCCCCATCAACTTTTCAGTGGTCCCAGAACGCCACGGGAGCATTAGGATTATCCTGTGTGCCATGGAGGGTCAGGGAGTTGACCCAGAGAGGGACCCAAGCTTGATGAGTTTTGGCGGCTACACAGGGCAACTTGCAGTGCTCGCATCCAAGCAATGGTGCTGGTGAAAAGTGATGCCAGCTTGGGTGAGATGTCCCCTACCCTAACTCACTGGCATCATGTAAGCCTCAAATGTAGAGGCATCATGGGGAAAGGGCAAGTGCCCTGAAATGACTGAAATTAAGCTCCTACTGCCTGGAAGGAAAGGGTTTATTACAGGTATTCATTTATAGAAAAATAAATTTTCCGTTTTCCACATCTAGGTTTGTGAACTCAAGATTTACAGACTGCACCCAGCAAGTGCGTAGAAACTTGTTCTGTGCCTGCCTCTGTGGAGTCTGGGCAGGATGCCCACCACATGTCCACTGATGCTCATAAACAGTGACTGTGAATTGGTCCCTGTGAGTTGACTGTATAGTCATGACTGCCTTGAAGACTTTGTCTCTCAAGTCGTTCCTCGTTTCGTGTTTTATGCACCATTTCCTCTAGAAAACAGCCATCTGCTCTGAAATCATACAATCACATCATCTCCATATTCCTTTCATTGGATGCTTGACCTTAGATGATACAGACTAAAGAAAATTTTCTCATCTAATGAGCCATCGCCCAACACAAATGGAGCCAGTTACTTTAAATAAGAACACCTGGGTGGATGTGGCGGATCCACGCCTTTCTTGGTTAACAAAGCTAGAGCATGCAAAAGCTAAAGGAGAAGGAGAAGGCTGCGTTGCTCTTCAGACAACTCTGCTGCCTTCTACACCCTTGAAGTCTGTACTCAGACACACATTAGCCTCCTTCAGCGTAAATTTAATACATGAGAACTCACTTGGCTTCATAATTACGTAGAAGTAAGTTTTGTTTTTCGGGTTTTTTTTGGTACCGGGGATTGAACTCGGGTCCTTGCGCTTGCGCAGCAGGCGGTGAAACCACTGAGCTAAATCCCTGGGCCTAGAAGTAAGATTTTTAAAATCCGAGTTATCAGGTGGACTAAAATATAAACCACTTTAGTTTTCTGTAACTTTACAAATGCATTGTATTTAGGGCACCTGCTCCCCTTTCTCCAGCACATTCTAAGTTGGGGAGAAGGCTGAGCTTCTAGCAGTGGGATGGAGGAGTAGACATTCGGCACACACTGGCATTTGCTGAGCTACTGCCTGTGTCTTCTGCTCTTTGGACATTGTGCCATGTGGCCTTTGGTCACAGCCCAGCACCTTCAGTCCTTCTATGGCATTGGATCGTCATGCCCACACACTCTGTGTCCTCCTCATCACAACTGAATGCTCCTTCAGACCTCTCTGGGGCTCCCAAGAGTGAGGCCAACTTCCTCCCATGTGTGTGCAGGAGAGTGGAGCTGTGAGGGTCCTCTTCTGCCCCCATCTTGTCTCTCACATTGCTGTTCATCATGCTGCCTGGACCATCTTTCAGAGGACCAGTCAGGTGAAAACTGTAGTCTTAAAAATCGACTGGCCATACTATAAAGCTACAGCAATCATGACATTGTAGTACCAAAGAACTGATAAAAAGATCAATGGAACATCATAAGAGTGTAAAAATAGAACCACATAAACTTAGCTGATCTTCGACAAAGAAGCAAAGGAAATACATGGAGAAAATGTAGTGTTTTCAATAAATGGTACTGAACAATTGGACACCTATATGAAAATAATTAATCAAGATACAGACTATATATACCTCACAAAAATTAATTCAAAATAGATTATAGACTAAGTATAAAACACAAAACTATAAACTCCTATAAGATGACATAAAGGGCAACCTAACTGACTTTGTGCCAGGAGATGGCTTTTTAGATATAAGCAAAAAGCATGATATACATTATGAAAGAAATCATCAATAAGGTGGACTTCATCAAATTAATAATCTGCTGTGAAGGACAGCGTCAAGAGAATGAGAAGGCAATCCACAGCCTGGGAGAAAATATTTGCAAAAGACACATATAATAAAGGACTGTAAAAAAACTCATAATATTCAACAATAAAATATAAACAACACAATTAAAAAAGAGCAGACCCCTCACCAAAAGGTACACACAGGCTAAGTAAGCATATGACAACAGGTCCAGCATTATATGTAACTGGAGAGCTGCAAATTAAAACAACAAGATGCCACTGTTGGAATGGCCAAAATCCCAAACACTGACAGCACAGAATTCTACTGAAGATGTGGAGCATCAGAACTGTGAGGTTTTTTTTGGTTTTTTGTTGGTTTTTTTGGTACTGGGGATCGAACTCGGGACCTTGTGCTTACAAGGCAGGCGTTGGAACCACTGAGCCAAATCCCCGGCCCCAGAACACTTACTCATTGCTGATGGGAATGCAAAATGGTACAGCCACTTTGGAAGACAGTTTGATAGTTTCTTACACAGCTAACTGTACTCTTAGCATATAATCCTTAGTCACATTCCTTGGTATTTACCCAGATTAATTAAAAACTCATGATATATGCACCCAGGTTCATAGCAGCACAATTCATGATAGCTAAAACTTGGAAGCAGCCCAATTGCCCATCAACTGGAGACTGGATAAAGAAAATGTGGTGTTTTTTTAAATAAAATGCAGTATTACTCAGCTATGAAGAATGAGAAACTAGAGACATTTATAGCTAAGTGGATGCACATTGAGGCGATACTCTTTAGTGAAATAAATAGGACACACGTGTGTAAATACCCAATTGCTTCCTTAGTGTGAGAAACTGAAAGTGTAAATAAGGACTAAAAAGTATAATAGATAATGTGAAATAGGAAGAAAAGGGGCAAAGGGGAAGGGGAAGTGGGAGGGGTAGGGGAAAGGAAAGAAGGGAATGGAATTAATATGAGAAAAATGAAGAATGGAAACAAAGTCTTTGTAAATAGGGAGGGATGGAGGGGTTGAAGGGAGGGCAGGAGAAGGGGGAAAAATAAGAACCAAGATGGATTATATAAAGGTGCAAATTTCCAGTGATGAATGTCATTATATTGTATACCTAAAATGTACCAATAAAATTAATTTAAAAAAACCTCATGTCCACCGTCACCTACACAACCAACCAGAATGTACTTAAGTGAATGGAAAAACAAAATTATAGTATATCCAGACCATGGAATATTATTTAGCTCTAAAACAAATGAAGTGGACTAGGAGTGAGACTGTGGTAGAGTGCTTGCCTAATGTGTGTGAAGCCCTGGTTTTGATCTCCAGAACTACAAGACAATAGTAGCAACAGTGAGACCCCTAACAGCAACAGTAACAATAAAATCAACTTTGCTTTAACAGCAAAAATGAACTATCAAGCCATGAAAAGACATGGAAGAAACTTAAATACCTATTACTAAATGAAAGAAGCCAATTTGAAAAGGCTCCATACTGCATTTTCAACTAGATGACATTCTGAAAAAGGCAAAGATGGAGATCAGGGGCCAGGGATTTAGCTCAGTGGTGCCGCCACCTGCTTTGCAAGCTCAAGGTCCTGGTACCAAAAAATACTACAAGGAAAAAATGGAGATCATATGGAGATCAGTGGTTATGGGAGGGAGGGATGAGTAGACAAAACACAAAGGGTTTTGGGGGGCACTGAAATGACTCTGTATGATAGCACAGTGGTGGATAAACATCATTATACATCTCCCACACCCACAGCACTTATACCACCACAGGTGAAACCTTATGTAAACCACGAGTCCACTGATTGTACCAAATATAACAGTTGGGTGGGAATTTGGTAGTTGGGGAGTTATGTGTCTGTGGAGTCAGCGGGTAAAGGGGGAACTCTCAGTACTTTCTGCTCATTTTTGCTGTGAACCTAAAACTGCAGTGAAAAGTAAAATTTATTAACTGAAAACATCTATTGTCCAGGTCAGGAACGTGGCTCAGATTTAGGTGATGAGAATACCTCTTTCTTCAAAGCTATTGTCTCTTCTCTAAGTTGGAACACATATTTAGAAATTCAAAGAGAGTTGGTGAATTTATTCTTCCTGCCATCTCTCTATTTCCTGCCTTAGAGATTCCAAAGTGATACAACTGTCCCAAATTTGCATCCACAATGTTTTTCTTTGCATGCTAGAATTTATTTTCTACATTTTATAGCCAAGATATTTTATTCTACTTTAAAAAAAACCAACCAAGGATCCTTGTAGAAGTTGAGTCCAGAGCTGGGGCAAGGAAAAGATAAGATAAGCCTGAAACATACTGTAATATCAGAAAATAAGGAGGTGCCAAAAAGACTCCGAAAAGGATGGGTGCAAGTTGAAAGGACATAGAAGCCAGCCCATAGGAGCTCACAATGGCAGTATTATAAACAATTTGAACAACAAAATAATGATGATGGTACTGGGTTATAACCCATCAAATAAGATGAATATCCACTGGTCCAGACAAATGTAAAAGTAATTGAATTTTAAAATGAGGAAAAGAGACAAGACAGCTTTTCCTTATGGAAGAATTCCAATGAATAAATATAAAGTAAATGAGAGAAATATACAAAATCACTATTAGGCAAACATCTTAGTAATAATTTAAGCACTATCCACTAATGGATGCTAAATCAGCAGGCGAAATTTGAGAAGAAACAGGATATTTGTGTAGCTTCAAAGACCACCCCCACCCCCCCGCCAAGTATTTGTCAGTGACAGAGGGAAAAATGGTACCTACAGTGAGAAAACACAGAAGACACCACGTTAATTGATTGACCAAAATGAACATCACCCAGAGTAGGACAGGTGCTACCCTGTGCCCCGACATCACCCCTGAGAAGGAATCCACATCACGTCTGTAGTGCTTTCACCAAAGATGCACAACCTCACAAAAGTGGAAAGAAAACAGCAGACACAAACTGAGAAATAAAATAAAAAATAATTGGAAAGTATCTAAATATTAAGGTCATCAAAGGCAAAGAAAGATTGAGACGAAGGAAACACAATAACTAAAACAATGTGGGGTCTTGGACTGGATTCTGCAACAGAAAAAGGACTTTGGGGGAAAACTGGTGAAATTTGAGTAAGCACTACAATTTAACTAGTACTATTATAGTAATGCTAATTTTGTAGTTTTGATAATACTATGAATATGTAAATTGTTACTATTAGGGAAAGCCAGGTGAAGAGTTGCCTGACCTCTTTGTACTATTTTTCTGGCTTTTCTGAAAGTCTAAAATTATTTAACAATAAAAAACAAAAAAAATCAACGTATCACACACACACATACAATCTGGATTTCCTTGTTATCTAGAAAAATTGGAAAACTCATACATGCCATTGGTCATGAAGCAGCAACCACCACTTTCCTGTGTAACACATTTTTTTGTCATAAAGTCACAGAAAAATGGATGTGTCAAATCCTCGTTTATTCTTTAGAATATTTTTATTAATGAATTATTAATTTTAATTCTGTGTGTTTTATTATATTAAACAATGAGTGCTTAACAGGAAAAAATTACAAAATAAAGCATTGCATTTTTAATATTTATTACTTATTTTAAAAAACATCAAATTTTTCAATATTGACAGTTTTTTTGGTGTACAGTCTAAAAAAGGACAATGGAAATAAATTCCTATACGAACTACAATGAAAACACCAATAGCACTGTACAAAAATAATCTTTCCTTCAATTATTACACCTAAAGCAGTCTTCACACTCAACAACAGCACGTTCCATACACACGTACCACTTACACGGACAGCACATGTAGTTTGCTTTCCTAGACTTTTCGTAGGACATACTTGACGTCTTGCTGGTCTTGCTGTTTTGTCAGGAGGTTCTTATTATATTATACACTGTGTAGTTAACAGGCACATAAAATATCCATAAAATAAATTATTAATAAGTATTACACATTTAAAATAAGCATCGACATTTTCACACCACCTGTGCCCTTGCTTACAAAACCTAAAAGACATCAGAAACAAAAGCCTATGTGAACTACAATGGAAATACCAGTAGAACTGTACAACAACAATAATCTTTGCTTCAACTGTCACACCCAAGGTAGTCTTCACACATGAAAATTGCATGTTCCATATACAAGTATTGCTTACACTGATGGCACATATTTTTCGTTTTCCTCTCCTTTCTTGTATGGCACAGCTGACATCTTTTTTGGTTTTCCTGTTGTCTTAGTAGGTCTTTAGGATTCTGCACCTGCCTGTTCACCTGTTAGCTCACAAGTGTGCTCCACAATTTTTTTGTGTAGTTCCCTGGGATGAAACATTTTGTTTTTCCTCTGCTGTAAATGATCTCTCATGAGTTTCAGTCCCAATCCTCCAAGAAAATTCTTTGGAATATTTTTCTCTTGTTGGTTTCTTCATAAACTGTCAAATTATTTATGCCACACATGTTTAGGATCAAATAAAACACAACAATTGGCCAATGCTGCATAACTCATCAACATCTACTCCACTTTTGGTTTTGTTGTAGAAAGTTTCCATCTCAGGGTTTTGTTGTTGAGATTTCCCTATTAATATTTCCATCATGGTGCAGTGTTAACATCAGCAGTACTAGTTTATTTTTCTTTGTCATATATGAGGTCAATGTAAATCTTTCCAAAATCCAAAGATTGTACTATACAATTCTGTTTTAAAATTGCAACATTTCATTTGGAATTTCTGCTTTGCTCCTGCATACACTTTCTGTGCTGGTCAACTTGTGCTCTGTTAGCAAATGTAACGTCAATTGAAAACTAATTGTCAAATGTCACACTGATTAGTTTAGGAGATGGGAGCAACAAGTCTGTTCACAACATCATTCAGTGTGAATGAAACCTGATGGCTAAGTTCCAGGATACATTTCTAAATTGAAAGCATAATAGGGCTAAGGATTTAGCTCAGTGTTGCCATGCCTGCCTCAAAAACACAAGGTCCTGAGTTTGATCCCTGGTACTGGAATATAAATAAATAAATAAATAAATAAATAAATAAATAACATAATAAATCCTTGCATCTACAAAGGCATAAATTTTTATGCCATACTTTGACCTATTGTTTTTCAATAAGTCTTCTATATTCCTGCAATTCCCATGAGAAATCTCTGCAAAGCACAGCAGACCTATGAATGCTTTCAGATCAGCTAGTGTGGTGTCATAATAAAACATTTTTAAATATGGCTATTGGTACATACAGAATGTATTACTTGCATTTCAGACTTTGTGTATTTCACAACATCTTGTAGCATTTCTTCTGTTACAATTTCCAACACTGAATGGCAGTGCTGGCATTCTGTCCAGTAGATTTCACCCCTGCCAAGATCTTGCTACATTTTCAGATCTTGTTCTAACATTGGAATGCTCTATTTGGTTGCATGACCATTTTGCAACATTTCAAATAGTCAAATATATACTCACATTGCTGTTTTCTTTGTCATCTATATCAAGGAGGTCTCCATTCCCTATGTCTGTATCAGTTGATTCTTGCTCCACTTCACTATCAGAGGAACTTTGGCTCATATGGACAACATCAAAGTCATCATTGTCATCATCATCATCATCATCATCATCATTATCCACCCACACCATTCTTCTGCTATAAAAACATGTATTTTACCATAGTGGATCATCTTCATCATCTAAGCATGAGTAACCTGATGATTCATTTCTGACCTCCTCCAAAACTTGCAAATCTGGTTTTTCATGTGCCCTTGTACTGAATTGGGCTACTTTAACCAGAAAAATCAAAAGAAAACTTTTTTTAAAAAGTCCTAGAGTGGTGTGGGTGTATCATACCCTCTGTGATGCTCAGGTAAACATTCACAAAACCTCATATAGGTGAAAGTCCTGGTTTGACAATTTTGCACATGTGCACACACCTTGCCATTCATCATCCCAAGTGGGTAAACACAAAGATTGCTTCCTGTATCCCTTAGGGAAAGGTACTGAGATGTGCAGCTGGCTACTATTATGCTAAAGTAAAAATTTACAGTAGAAAAGTAAGAGATGTGTTCATGAAACCCAGTGTTATGCTCATTGGGTTTAACACTACAAGCATAGTGGGGAATTTCCAGTTTGCTGCAATACCTTCACTCCTCTGTTGTACAAGATGGAGCCATGTTTCCCTTATTTATTGTGCTACAAGCCTGGTTGCAGGAAGTAATTGTGCTTGGATCCCTTCTTTAATAAAAATCTATTGTTCTAGGCCAAATGATCTGCTTGTTGTTCTCTAAATAATTTGATTTTATCCTTTCCTTCTGTCTGGTATCCCAATCCTGCTCATTTCATTCTTCTCGTCCTTTAGGACCTAACATGCAGACAGCCTCTTCTATGAAGATGGGGTCCACTCACTGAGTTTCTCTCTCCCTGCTTTGAACAAATATTTGAACAGCACCATTTTTCATTAGTCACTTATTAAATGGGACTTATGAGTTGGGAACATTTTCCCAAGTGCTGGGAACATAAACAATAGGTCATCTTTTTTTTATATAAATTTCTTATATTCTTTTATTGGTACATTTTAGGTATACAACACATTTACATTTCTCATTGGGAACTTGTACCTTTACATGATGCATCTTGGTTCTTATTTTTTCCAATTCCTAGTGTTCCCTTCACCCCCTCCACCCTTCCCTATTTACAAAGACTTTATTTCCATTTTTTCCATTTCTCATCATTTTTCCTTTCCTTTCTTTCCTTTCCCCTGCCCCTCCCACTGCCCCTACCCCTTTGGACCTTTTCTTCCTATTTTGCATTATCGATTATTCATTCTAATCATTGGTACATTTTAGGTATACAATATAATGACATTCATCATTGGAAATTTGCACCTTTACATAGTCTCTCTTGGTTCTTATTTTTCACCCTTGCCCAGCCCTCCCTTCAACCCCTCCATTCCTCCCTATTTACAAAGATTTTGATTCTATTTTTCCATTTTCTCATATTAATTCCATTCCCTTCTTTCCTTTCCCCTACCCCTCCCACTTCCTTCCCCTTTGCCCCTTTTCTTCCAATTTCACATTACCTAGACAAAGGAGAAGTTGGACTCATCTAAGACTCATCAATGTTAGTTTTGTATCATTGTTTGTTTGTTTGTTTTTAATTTGGTATGGGGGATTGAACTCGGGTCCTTGGGCTTGTGGAGCAAGCGGCAGAACCACTGAACTAAATCCCTGGCCCTCATAGAACAATAGGTCATTTTTAATCACCAAAGATCTTTCAGGCTAGAGAAAGGTAGACAAGAAATCCAGCACTTGGAATTTGTGTGAGAAGTGCTATGATAAAGCTGTGTGCACTGCTAAGATGCTCAGAGGAAGGGGTTTTGTGGGTGTGAGGTGCTACTAAGATGATCCCTGAAGAAAAATGAGGAGTGAAGTAGAAAGTGTTGAGGGAAGAGCCTTCAGATGTGGAAAGAACTTAGTCACAGGCCTGAGAACTTCAGAAGACAGACGTTTTGAGTACGTGGGAGTAGCAGATGCACAGGTAGAAGCACACAGCCTTGTGCAATAGCAATGTAAACACCTCATCACTCAAACTTAGTATTGACTCCTGAAAGTGGAGAAATTTGTGGGTGAAAGGAAAAAATTAAACTTCCAGTTAAAAGACCTCGTTTGTGTCTGCCATTTTCTAGAGGCAGTGACATTACTAGTAAAGGACAGACTACTTACAAACTGTGTGGATTTAGATAAATTTCTTAATATCTCTGTGCTTCAGTTTCCTTATCTGTAAAATATTGTGTACTGCACAGAGAATTGAGAGCAGAGGTGATGGTAACCATTATCACCATAGACACCAGCCAATAAATAGATACTGAACAGACATGGCTATAAAAATCCTGAAGTGCAGACCAGGGTGTCCTGGTGAATCCCACCATAGTTGTAAAGAATCATGAATGATCTACATAAATTGAAGTCACAGTGCCTGGAACCAAGTGGGCAATTAATAAGGGTGAGTTACTAGAACCATGTCACAGCTCAGGCGTGTTTTCTATCTAGTGTAATTTTTACTGTACTTCTGTGAGACAAGTGTTTTCATGTTTAACAAGTGAGGACAATGAAGCTGAGGGAGGTTTAGAAACTTATTCAAGGGTACACAGGTAAGAAGAATCCCAGCTGGGATCTGAAACTGCAAAATTCGTAAGGCCAAGTGCAAAATAAATATGCAGCCTTTTGTTCAAAAGTAATTCAGAACCTGAAGACAATGGCAGCAGAACATTACACCAAGTGTGTGGCCCTTCTAAGTGTGGGGTCTTCTAAGGGGCAGTGGGAGGGAGACCACAGGTTGTGAGTCCAAAATGTGTGTTGTTTCCAAAATACTAGAGGTGCTGAAAAGAGCCAGCAAGAAGGAAAAACTGAGCATTCACCTCTGGAGCAAAAGAGTAAACACTAGACAAAGGCTTTTACTCTGGATGCTCCACAAATGCCACTGCAGTGTGCTAGCAGCTCCTAAGGAGCACAGAGGTCTTAGTAAGATAAAGTCAAGAAGTAAAGAAAGCCCACCCAGGCACATGGTGCTGCTATGTGGAATGCCAACGGGCTTTACACCACAGTGTGAGTTTATTGAATTGGTCTGTTTTTCTCCTATTCCAGGGAGTCTCATTATGGTTGGGGTTAAAGAACATTAAAGACCTTTATATATCAACTTAACATTAGTTCAAACTCAGCTGCCTCTTGAAATTGTGTTTTAACATGAATAAATGTATGCCATTTACCAACTACATTAGCTAATATTTTTGAAAAACCTGCTCAGCAAGGACACTTAATTTCAACTTTGCCCAAGTAAAAGAGAGAAAGAACCTGCCAAGGTGGGAATGTTCTTCTGTCAGCTCCTGTCATTTCCAAATGCTTCTATTCCCAATCCCTGTTACAGTGAGTTAGCCTTTATCTCAAGATGCTCACACACTTAAAAAATAGCATCTTCAGTTAACAAAATGGAAAGCTGAGGTACCCTGGTGAGACCCCACAAATTATCATAGTGCAGGATTAAGCAGATTTCACTTCTTTTTAAATGGACTTTTCATTAGTTCTATGGGGGGAATGAATCAACATACCAGCCAGCATCTATCCAGCACCTACTAAATTTCCTTGTGTAGGAGTAGCAAGGATTACAGTGGGATGTACCATGGGAAAGAAGGGATTCCAGGGCTTCCTGGAATGAGACCATTCAGGCCCTAGGGATGATGTAATGGTGACAGCCCCTGACATATTTATTAGGCTGGAGGTTCTCCCAACCCCTCTGGAGACTAATGGATATCAAAGAACTTACTTAAACATACTTGAAAGTAGAAAGATGTGGGATGAGGGATGACAAGAAATGGAGAGTGTGACCCCAGCAAGTGTTTGCCCTAGCACATCTGACTTAAGGCCTCAAGAACTTGGAATAATATTTTCTATTAAAGAAGTATTAACCTAAGAGCCAGGTAGGCTCTACCTCAGGTAGGTCCAGACACTGGGTATAGGCTAAGGGAGAAATCACACTACATTAGGACATGTCTTTTCCATCTTGGTAAAAAGAATATTATCTCAGAAACATGGGTAAACTCACTAGGAGATAAGTTGCTGTTGAGTGGGAGCAGGGCCTGCTGAGATAGTCACCTCAGCTACTGGGAAGCACAGGGCCCTGACCCTGCTAGAGGAAACCTAGTGGATTCCTGGCCCGATCTGCATACATGAAGGCTGTGTTGGAGAGCACAGTGTGGTGGAGCTGGAGTAGATAACTGTAGATAAAGTCTAATAACTGTACACACACACACACACACACACACACACACACACACAAAGTGTCCTTCCTGGGGCCGGCATTGTAGCTCAGTGGTAGAGCACTTGCCTTGAGTTCAAGCCCCAGTTACAGGAATGACATCCATCTTCCTGGCCATACCACTGCCCCAGAGGGCCGAGCAGATGAGCCACTTAGGTGCGGGCACCCCTGTCCCCGGCTGTGCTGAGCCATTACCTGGATCCACACTGCAGAGTTGTTGCAGGGGTCATAAAGGACACTGTTCTGAGCTTGAGAAGATAGAGTAGAACTGAAAAACAGAAAGAAGGCCTCTCTGAGGCCCCTTGATGAAAATTAAAGCCCACCAGAAAAGTGAAGAAACTCTCTGCAATAAAGGCACACCAGACCACCTTAGTTGGGGGAGCAGCAGTGTGGACTAGAGCAGCGTGGCTGCAAGCAGATCCCAGCCAGTGCTCCACCCTGACTCCAGAGGCTGGGTCACACTGGCCCAAGCCAAGGGCCTGCCTGGAAAAGAGCTGCACAGGCACACAAGCAATAGCCAGAGGTTCACCCCAATACCATCAGTAAGTGTATGAAACCCTAGCCAGAAACTTGCTCACACAACAGGAAATGGGATGCACAGCCCCCAACCAAAGGCCCAGACAATAGCAACATAGGGGCCCTAGCCAGTGGCACACCTAGATGCCATCCCAAGTGTGCACAGGCCCAAGCCAGAAGCCCACCCAGACAGCAGGTCAGCGCAGGGATCCAGAAGGTCACCTTTCTGAACCCAGGAATTAGTGTACTGGTGAGCAACACATGGCTTGGTGAGTATTGAAGACCACTGGGTGAGCAAAAAGTTGCCTCAACAAAGGCACAGCAGGCTGCATCTGTTGAAATGAGAAGCCACGTAAACAAGTCTCAAAACCAGAATTCCAACCCCAAAGGGAAACGAGATGGAACAATCTGATACTCAACCACCTGGACTCCCTGAAATGGCAACAAAAGAGGATCTAGAAAAAATGAAATCAGAAATAATTTCACAGATACAAGCAGAGATTATGCCTATAGTGCAAGGTATGACTAATAAATCTAGAGAGGACACAGAAAAAAAAATAGAGGAGCTGAGGAACATGATGGAATCCCAATAGAGGAAACAAATTGAATCCATAAAACAGATGCAAACAGATTTCCAGGAGATTAAAACTCCTTTGAAAGTCATATTGATGTACCCTGCAAAATTATCTTTCAAAATTGATGGAGAAATAAGATACTTTTATGACAAACAGCACCTTAGGAATTTCATGAATACCAAACTAGAACTCCAAAAAATTTTAAACAATATTCTAGGAAAAGACAATGAGGATCACAAGTCCAGGAAGTCCAGCAGAATGAATCCATCAGGAACAACAAGAAATTAAACACAAAGGGGGAGAATCCAACAAAAAGAAAAAGTCATGACAATGACACGTCAATACATATTAGCAATAACCATCAATGTTAATGGTTTCAGCTCACCAGTCAAAAGAAATAGACTGGCAAAATGGGTCAAGAAACAAGATCCAACAATATGTTGCATATAAGAAACACATTTTATTCAAAAAGAAACTCATAGACTGAAAATTAAAGGGCAGAAAACAATACTTCATGTTACAGGAACCCAAAAAAAAGGAGGAGTAGTTATCCTCTTTGCAGATCAAGTGGATTTCAAATGAAAATCTGAAACACTTCTGGTCCCAACAATTGCAGATAAGGGACAGTCAACCTGTATGTACAAATCTATTGTGAACATGTGTTTTCATTTCTCTTAAAAAGAACCTAAGAACAGAACTGTTGGTTCTTAACAGTAATACAAGAAATTTCTATATTGTTTTCCAAAATGGTTTTATCATTTTACATTCACATTAGCAGTATTCAAAAGTTCTAACTGGTTCACACCTAAGCTAACATTTGTTCTTTTAAAATTTTTAACTTTATCTCCCAATTGAGTGTATAAAGTAATCTGTTATTGTACAGATTAGTATTTTTTGATTCTAATCGTGTACACCTTTCCTTGTGCTGTACTGGCTATTTATCATCTTCTTGTGTCTACTTTTTAATTGGGTTGTCTATTAAAGAGCTGTAAGAGTTCTTTATTCTGGTCATAGGTTATATGCATTATAAATATGGTCTGTTTAAGGTCTACTTTTTGTTTTCTTTTTTTTGTTTTGTTTTGTTTTTTGGTACCAGAGATCGAACTAGGGTCCTTTTGCTTTTGAGTCAGGCGGCAGAACCGCTGAGATAAATCCCCAGCCCTACCTTTTGTTTTCTTAATGATGTCATTTAAAGTTCTAAATTTTGATGGAATCTCATTTACCATTTTTTTCTTTTATACATCATGTTTTTATATCTTAGGAAATTCTTACCTACCCTAAATTCATAAACATTTTCCCTTATAATTTCTTCTTAAAGTTTTATAGTTTTAGTCTTTTGTATTTAGGTTCATAGATCCTTTCAAGTTATTTTTATGTATGGAAATAAGGGGTTGAGGTTAATTTTTTGTATACAGATACCAGGTGTTCTAGTGCCATTTGTTGAAAACATATTGTCGTTTCCTCTGCTCTTGCGTTGAGTTTGTGTTCTATAAAATGTTAATGTTAAATAATCTTTCAGAACTCAGTGGACCATATATGTGGTTCTATTTCTAGATTCTCTGTTTCATTCCAATGATCTATATGTCTTTCCTTATGCCAACATTGCCTTGATTACTGTAGCTTTAGAAGAAGTCTTAAAATTAGGTAATAAATGTCTTCCAACATTGTTTTCTTTTTCTTTTTACTTTTCCAAGTCCTTTGCACTCCTAGATAACTTTTAAATTTCAATATCCAATTCTTCATTTACAGCAAATATACATAGACCTGAATTTTTATATATACCTTGTGTTTTCTAATTGTGTAATGGGAAGAAAGGGTCTACAGGAGTAGGGGAATTAGGAGGGGTAGGGCAAAGGAAAGAAGGGAAAAGAAATAATATGAGAAAAGGGAAAAAATGGAAACAAAGTCTTTGTAAATAGGGAAGGGTGGAGGGGGTGAAGGGAGCACAGGGGAATGGGGGAAAAAATAAGAACCAAGATACATCATGTAAAGGTACAAGATCCCAATGATGAATGTAACTATATTTTATACCTAAACTATACCTATAAACTTAATGAAAAAAAAAGAAAAAGAAGAAGTCCATCTTGCTTTTACTAATAGAATTCAAATATGGCAGCCTCCTTGGAAGGTCGTTTGCATCCACACTTTTCCCTCATT
The DNA here is from genome assembly GCF_000247695.1 of Heterocephalus glaber. Next base: position 1,398,892 of record NW_004624884.1, read on the forward strand.
CTATGAAGGAGTTAGATGTTTTGTTATTTTAAAATAACAGCTTGTTGAAATATAATTATGTGCAATTTAAACTGT